>PTEX01000018.1:6314894-6341813 GCA_003342815.1 Eudromia elegans
AAAGAGACTTCTTTTTTTTTTTTTCTTTTTTTTCTTTTTTTTTTTCTTTTTAAGAGGGCAGTGGGGAAGGTAAGGGACCACTAATTGAGACTTTATTCAGTGTAACACCAGATACTATATTCACAAATACAATCCTYCTATTTTATAAAAGCTGATGTCAACTATCATGACAAAAATATATATATATATATATTGAAGTCTCATATGTATATTTCTTGGTAGTGACTCAACACGCAGCTCAGCCTTTGAGAGTTTTGGGAAATAAAAAATGCCTTCAGCAGTCAGAAGGACAAAATGGGCAGCCCTTAAAAGTAAGCAGCTCATTAACCCTGTGGAACAGGTACAGCTGTGCAGGCCTCAGTCTCTCAGTATAACACAGTGACCTGATAAAGACATTTCTACAATAAAGTGGTGTAGTTCTATTACCACGGATATGGAGCCTATTGAATCCTAACAYTTACTGCTGTGGATATTTGTCTGCTGGGATCAGACTCAGTCCAACTCATTTTGTACTGAGTGACCCAAACTTGTTTAGTTGCATCTATATGATTGCATTCTTGAGTATGTGGACATTGCTCTGTGGCTTTTCCCTATTGGCCCTTCAGCCCTGAAGGCTGTTTGAGTTCAATTGTGATGATCCCGRTGCACTTTGGATGGAACAACACCCMCTCYCTTTGTACAAATTTCCTCAGTTGTTTATCTTTGCCCAGAGCTAACGTATAAATGAGATGTTGGAGTAAATCTATTGAATTTGAGGTGTATAAGGTTGAAAAGCATCACTCTGCTTTGTGCCTGCACTGCMGCTTATGCCAAGAACTTGATTTCCTGTTGACTTGCGAGCCCTCTCCTGGCTCTGCTTGCAGATGTATTCCTCTCATGAACTCAGGCTGCCTGCAAGTCAATGATGGATGGAGACCATTTTAAACAGAGGATTTATAGTCGTCTTTGAGATCTTCTCAGAACTTAACTCTTGGGCAAGATAGCTTTGTATCTATAGCCTTTCCTTCTTCTCCCGATTTAAAAAATAAATACTGGAACTCAGTAGGTGTTCTACACTGATGAGGTAAAATAATTACTTCAATTAAGAGGCATTTTTAAGCTATGAGGTAATATTTMCATGTAACTGTGAGGTCAGCTCTATACTGGTCACCCTTAGCCTGCAACGCATTCTTTATGAAGCAGCTTGTACCTCTCTTCCTGTCTGTAGTAGTTGATGTGGTTGCAGGTAATAAAGATAACTGCACAATCCCGTTGTCTGATGTACAACTTCTGTTTAATACAACTTCCTCCAGAAAACCTGGAGCATTTCCTGTGTATCCTACAGGTTTTGCGTACAAGTGCTTGAGAAGATGCCTGCCAGCTAAACATACTCAACTAATCTTTATAAACAGATAAAGATAGAAGAAAGAGAGAGATAAACTTATCTGAAACAAGGATTTGTTTGATTACGGACTAGAGGCTCAGACCATAATAACCCATATGTGCATCGGCTAGCTTCCTGCAGAGGAAGAAGAGTTTTAAATCACAGTGACTGTCACAGAGTTTGACATCTGCAAAAGAAGCATGTGTCTTTGATCATGCATAGGCAGATCTGTAGCTGTCGGCCTTAATGCCTTCTGTGCATTGGAATAGGTCCTAAGGGTTCAGAAGTAAGYTCATCTGATCCTGTAGAACATACATACCCCTTAAGCATAAATGACTTCAGCTGCAAGTAATGACAATTACATCATCTGCCAGTAGTGTTCCCCTAACATTTTATGATACGCTTAATCAAACAAGGGATAAAATGAATGAAAAAGTGGTTGATGACAGGAATGGTCTTGAAGAAGAGGGATCRAAATTGTTCATCTGAGGCCATCTCTTGACAGGAGACTGMCGAGTAAGGGTACAGTCTGTGGTAGGCTTTATATTACATTTACTTAATTGTGATTGAAGAAATGGCATAACTAAACTGTGAGTAGACACCTCTGTCTTTCTTAATTGTGAGCTGTGCTTGTAAAGGTAAATAAACTACGTCAACTGTTAATGTCAAATTAATCGGGGGTATAATAGTGGTTTTGAACAAGTCACAGTCTYTATGCAGCAGATAGCTCTTAATGAACTACCAAGAAAAAGTTAAGATCCAGAGACCTTAGACTCCTTCCAGAAGTAAGAACTGGAGAAAAGGAACATTTGGAAGCTATTTTACAGATTTCTGTTTCCTGTAGAATTTTTCAGTGTGCACAAGCGTGCAATTGCAATGAAAGAGGTTCATTCAGTGCTGAGGGGAAAAATTCACAGAGGTGTTTTTTGTTSTTTTTGWTTTTAAACAAGTTGACTTTTTCCCGACAATGCTAAAGTAAGGATTAGTGGCCAAAGATTATCCTGTGGTCCTGGCTTCAGTTGCAATCTAGGAAAACAAAAACATGTAACTGTATGATTATTAGCTTCTTCATCTAAGTGAAAGAATCATGCCCTCTACGATCCTCTTGCACTACCAGTGCATGTTTATACACACTGATTTAATCTTACTAAGAGCATTTACTAGGGTTACCCATCAGTTTTAGGATCTTGTTTTACCCATAGCAGGAGACTCACTCACTGTGCTTCCAGCTTTAGGAGTTAATCCTTTGAAGGGTTGAACTTGTAAGAGGTGCTTAATCCTGCTGTAGCTTTATAGTAGAGCAGTGYTTATGTATTTGAAGTTTGTTGTGTCTAGTAAAAACGATTCCCATCTCCCTAGATTTGTCTGCAGATGTTAAAATTTGTTGAGAACTTAAAAGTGATACATAGCTGTATATTATAATGCTTCTTTTCTGAATTTAAATAGACTGGATATTTATTATTGAGGTAATATAAAGCAGAGTATAGTAGTRCTTTATTCTTTTGCCATTGACAGGAGTTTGCATCTAGTAAATGTTTGTTMTGTAGCTTTTTAAGTGTGGAGGGCATGATGAGGGATTGCAGAAGAGATTCTTGCCCTCTTTATGATTCAATATGCAAAATACTAGTACAGTTACAGTATGTTACATTTTGTCTGCAGAGATATTCAGTTTTAAGAAAAATATATCTCATATTTCCATGTGTCCAAATTATAAGCCACGCTTTGGAAACAGTGTGGCAAATAAATGCCAACTAATTTATGTATTGCATGGAAAAGGCTGAAGCAATTGTGGTTGTTATTGTTAGAACTGGTTGAAAACTGTGTTCTGGCAGCTTTGCAATGTTGTTCTGTTAGGGATTATAAAGTCAGAATATGCCTGTGATGAGTGGGACAATACAGTGCCGTTCACATGTGTCTGGTGCTGCTTTCCCTGTTGATCTACACTGTGTGGCTGGAAGTAGTTCATAGTATATCAACACGCTGTGACTTCTCTTTGAAAAAACACAGTGTGCAGAAAAAACAGTGCCACAGCTGAGACAAGATCTGGTCTAATTGAGTTAAAGTATTTTAATTAGAAAGTAATAAAAAAAGACAAAAATGAGATTTTTYTTTAAAAAATAAGAGACATTTCTTCATCAAATAATAATAACCCATTCAGCTTTAATGTTGAGTTTTTGGCATCAGCGAGAAAGAACCGCAACATAGGAAGAGAAGATGTTTTTGTTTTGCTTACACTTGACCTACACAGTTTAATTGGGAATGGGCCTATGGTAGTGTAATTGCTGAGGCTGAAATCAGAGCTAAWATTAGCATCTATATTGCTTAAACAATGGAACCCCAAAGAGCATTTATAATCAGTACTCTTGAAAGAAAGAAGATTCTCTGAGATGAAATTCTGAGATCAGATGAGCATTATCTGTAAATGCAGATCAAGCAAGTCTTTCAAAAGGAGGCTGGAGGTCTCTGATTTGGTAATAGGTTAAAGCACACCTCAAACCTTTGGASCTCTTATTGAATCAAAATACCTAGATCTCAAGAGTAAATAGCCTTAAACTTAACAAAATCTATTTCAGATAAAATACTAAAAAAACTCTTGAAATGTTTGTTTTTCCTAAGAGAGTCAAAGTAATGAATTCCCATATTTGCCTCACATTTATGAAGACTAAAATATAGTTTGTCATACCAGGGGCTAATATCCAAACAATAACCATAATGGCTTTCTGTAACTGGTATTTTTTAATTCTGTACATACTTAATCATTCTAAATCACACAACTCATTAAGAATGAAATTTATATTACTTACAGAAAAAAAAATGGGTAAAATTATGTGCTTTCCTCTGCCCTAAGCCAAACAAGACTGAATTATATCAGGGAGATAAATAAAGACATTCATGTACCAAAACCTCATCTATAAGGCTGTTGGAAGCAGCCCAGGAACACAGATGACATGCATACGTACTGGCTAAAGTTGGCAGGGGTTTTGCAGGTTGGCTTTGCCACTATGGTTTCTGAACCAAGTCTGGTATTATACAAAGCACTGCATTTCTTTAGGGACAGCACAAGAAACCTCCTTTCTTTGTGTTCATAGAAAGCCCTAGGCAAATTTCCACCAAGACTCATCTTACTTGTAGTAACACCATCCGTTTCCTTGAGTATGATTGTCCTAACCTGCTGCTCACCAGACAGCCAAGCCTGACCCCCCAAAATCTATGCATTTTGGTAGTGAAAGAATGGACAAAGGCAGAAGCCTCTGTTTACCTTAAAATTGCTTGAAACCAAAGATTTGTTGTTACTTCATAGAGGCTGTAATAGATTAATTTATTAAAAGRACTGGCCTCCAGAAAGTGGCATTTAGAGGTAGTGATAGAGTAGCAATAGAGATGTCTCAGTCAGCACATGTTTTMTTATGTACATGCTCTGGGGATTCATTATTCTTGGACAAATAGGCTCTATTCTTGCATATTTAACAGCAGGACAAAATGCAGAAAAACTGTGACTTAAGACCCTTGTAATCCTAGGTTTGACTTCCAGTTTGATTTCTGAGCATGCAGACAAGGAAATTAGCAGATTTACTTTTCTTACTGCCATGTAATTCCATGTCGTTGCTTCCCTGAAAGATGTGTAATACGAAATAATGTATTCATAGGCAGCAGGATTGAAAAAGAAACACAGAAGATGGGGAATTCAGAAGATGAGGCAGGTTGCATTTACTGAAACRTGGAAGAAGAACAGAAATAGCTCTGAGAACAGACTCTAGAGAATTTTTGAAAAASTGATACATATTTCATATTTTATAAGGTTTTTTTGGTGTTGTTGTCTAGTTTGAGGTACTCCAAGTCTAAGGTTCCTTTACTTACCCGTAGTGCCATCTGAACATTTTAGGAGTTAATTGTCAACTTCTGCTGCTCAACAGAGATGTTGCTCCACCCAGGAAGTACCTGCTCAGTGCTTATGAGGGAATTACAGCATCAGAAGATTGACATCGTAGCTGTTTTCAACACAAAGGAATCTATATTAACTATCTCTATCAATATTAATCAGTAATAAATAATCCCTAGTACAAAATATAACTATGTTTTTCTTTGAGATCTGTAGCAAGGAGGTTATCTTCTAACTCTTGTTAGCAGGATTTTTTTTCAGCCCTTGGCTTCTCTATAGTACAGAGTTCAAACTGCTAATACAAGTTGTAACCTTGTCTTCTCTTCCATTTTATCATGAATTAGCTGAAATTAGCCATGCTGAATTCATTATCAGTTTTACAGTAGAAGCAAACTTTCAAGTCTCTATGTAATACTTAAATCTGAATATGCAACTGTGACTGTTACAACTTTGTAATCTCATACCAATACTGCTCAAATTTGCCTAGAGTTGAATTAATGAGGAAGCAATAGTAGGATTTGTTTACAAACCCTTGGGTAAAGTAAGTGGTACTGCTTTTAAGTGTTTTGTTTTGGCTTCCAGGTATAGCAGGGCATGCCAATTTTTCTCTAATTTAAAACATTCAAACAGCCTCTAAACTGGATTGTGGTCTTTACAGAGGCTTGCAATCTGATTAAAAATCAAGGTGGCTACATTAACAATTAACTATATTACCCTTAACTGTTTTTAAATAGGAGTTATCCCTATTAGACCAACAAGGTCTGCTGAAAGAAAAAGAAAACACAAAACASAGATTCTTTACGTACAGGATGGATTTCTCATCAGATCTGCCATACATATGTTACTTGATTGTTCAACTACTTAGTTCAGCATCATGTTTCAGGGATACTTCATTTTCTCTTTACAATGAATTTAACAGGTTTGTCTAAACTACAAATAACCAACATCTTTCATTGCTTCGTACATAATCCTGCATTTAAGCTTCTTAACTGTGACCTTCCATCCTCCTCTATCCATCCTTCCTGACTTAAGGATTTAGTGGTAATATTGGACAAAGATACAGAACTCCGAACTCACCATAAMGAGTGACCTCTTAGGATGCAATAATAATCTTGTGGACAAGAATTTMAAGCTTTAACTGTATATCTGAAACCCCTTTCACACTGCAGTTTGTTATCTTGCAGAAAAAAATCAAATTGGGTGGATTTATAGAAATTGTTTTCATATGATAGCTTTGGATTCAAGGGCAAACTGTTAAGTGTAAGTACTTCAAGGTTCCTTAATGATGATTGATTCAAAAATTGTTTTCTCTAAAGATGGAAAGCTTGCTGCCTGAATACAGACTGGCTTGCAGACCTCTGCRAATATATCTGCTTGGGATAGGAATTTGTTAGAAGCAGCTTCCTTAATAAAGTGAGAGCTTGAGCCCGTGTGTGAGCCCTTTGAAAATGTGTGACTTCTTACCGAACTCTTTGAATTATACAGCTAAACAGATCTTGAGAAAATAAATGGTCTATCTGACAAAAGCTACAACTTTTTTTTTTTTTTTTTTTTTTTTATGCAGAATTAGCAATTCCTCTTTAGCTGCATCTTTAGATGTGATATTTTCCGGTTATCTTGTTCTTTGCATTAGTAGGTTAGTAAGGTTAGTAGTGTAGATTTGTAGGAGCCTAGATTAGCATGAAAAGAAACCAGTAACTTGAAATATTGGCAGTAATGTAAAATCTCGAAAGGAAATACAACTCTCTTGTTTGTTAATCATAATCAAGAGCTATAGAAGTTTAAGCAGTACTTTATTTCTAGTATGTTGAATATACCCTACCAGCTGCTTGAAACCTTCCCTTGACATCAGAGCTAATTCCCAGTTTTATTAATTTCACTTGCCAAAATGTATAGATTTTCCCATGCCCACTTCAATTGAATTTTAATTTCCTCCTTTCAGAAGAAGTTGCACATGCAGCATAGCTGACATTCCCAATACTCAGATAAAAGTGGTGAGGGTGCCTTGGTGGCCGAGGATGCAGGGAAGGCAGAGTTACTAAATGCCTTCTTTGCCTTTGGCTGCACTGCTAAGGCTGGTCCCCATGAACTACAGAGCCCAGATACAAGGAGATAACCAAGAGGGATGAGGACTTTCCACTTGTCGAGGAGGRTTGGGTTAGGGATTATTTAGGTAAACTGGACTCCCATCAATCTATGGGCCCAGATGGGATGCACCCCAGAKTGCTGAGGGAACTGGCGGGGGTTATTGCYGAGCYGCTCTCCATCATCTTTGAGAGTTCATGAAGAGCTGGGGAGGTGCCGGAGGACWGGAAGAGAGCCAAAAWCACTCCAGTCTTCAAAAAGGGCAAGAGAGAGGAACCGGGAAACTACAGGCCTGTCAGCCCCACCTCCATCCCTGGATGAGCTGGATGGAGCAGCTCATCCTATAGACCTTCTCTAGGCATATCAAGGAGAAGATGATCGGGACTAGTCAGCATGCATTCACTAAGGGAAAGTCATGTTTGATTAACCTGATAGCCTTTTACGATGGAGTGACTGGCTGGATGGATGAGGGAAGAGCCGAGGATGTTGTCTACCTTGATTTCAGCAAGGCTTTCAATACAGTCTCCCATAACATCCTCATAGGAAAGCTCCAGAAGTGTGGATTGGACGTGCAGACAGTGAGGTGGATTGAGAACTGGCTGGATGGCAGAGCTGAGGGTCGTGATAAATGGGGCTGAGTCTAGTTGGAGGCCTGTGGCCAGTGGTGTCCCCTACGGGTCAGTGCTGGGCCCAGGACTGTTCAACTTGTTCATCAGTGACTTGGACGAGGGCACAGAGGGCACCCTGAGTGAGTTTGCGAATGATACCAAATTGGGTGGAGTGGCCGACACTCCAGAGGGCTGTGCTKTAATTCAGAAGGACCTGGACAGGATGGAGAGTTGGGCAGAGAGGAACTCATGAGGTTCAACAAGGATAATTGCAGTGTCCTGCACTTGGGGAGGAATATCCCCAGGCACCAGTRCAGGTTAGGAGCTGACCTACTGGAAAGCAGCTCCATGGAGAGGGATTTGGGAGTCCTGGTTGAGACCAAGTTAACCATGAGACAGAAGCGTTGCCAGCAGATCGAGGGAGGTGATTCTGCCCCTCTACTCAGCTCCGGTGAGGCTGCATTTGGAGGACTGTGTGCAGTTCTGGGCTCCCCAATACAGGAGGGATGTGGAGGTCCTAGAGAGGGTTCAGAGACGAGTGACCAAGATCATCAAGGGACTGAAGCACCTACCGTATAAGGAGAGGTTAAACGAGCTTGGCTTGTTTAGCCTAGAGAAGAGAAGGATGAGAGAGGATCTAATCAATATGTATAAATACCCGAGGCATGATTGTAGAGAGGAGGGGGCTAAACTCTTCTCAGTAATGGCCAGTGACAGGACAAGGGGCAATGGTTTTAAGCTGAAACACAGAAAGTTCCATCTCCACATGAGGAAGAACTTCTTTCCTGTGAGGGTGACGGAGCCCTGGMACAGGCTGCCCAGAGAGGYTGTGGAGTCTCCTTCTCTGGAGATCTTCCAAACCCACCTCGCTGCCACCCTGTGCCCGGTGCTCTGGGTATCCCTGCTGGAGCAGGAGGTTGGACTAGATGATCTCTATGATCTCTAGAGGTCCTTTCCAATCCTAAGGATTCTGTGACTCTGTGAAAATACAAGATTTCCAGACTTTGCTTAAGATCAGTCACAGATAAGAATGTAAGTCCTTAGTCACTTTAATAGTGTATCGTGAAGGCTGTTAGAAAGTTGCATGAGCTCTTCTGTGCTCTCTTTCTCAAAGTCTGTGTTAATGTTTGTGTTCGTGCTACCTTATGTTTCCTTCCGTATTAATGCAGAATGTGAAAAAAATGCATACCGGTGAATTTTTTTTTTTTTTTTTTTTTATTACGCTCTTGCTATTATATGTATGGAAGTCCTATTTAATAATAAGGAATATCTCACTAAACATCAATCAGTTTGGACCTTATGACTCAACGGCTTTGAATGGAACATAAGCTTCAGGGTAGTTTGGCTACTTTTGAAAATTGTTCTCCTTGAACATTATTTCTATTATAGGGTTAACCATAAAAGAAATTTRAAATGCTTACAAGCTGGAAGACTATTGCTAAGAATTAGCCATCAATGCTACTGAAAGCAACAACTCCCCCCATTTGTGGTGTACCTGTGAGTTGAGGAGCTGCTTGTATTTTGAAGAGTCAAAGAGCATGTGATAATACAATCAGAAGACTTGGAATCATAGATCTARAGTTAAAAATGCTTAAATTTGGCAAAAACAACAAAAAAAAGTTGTGTTCTATGCAGATTTTTGTAAGCTTTATTTCTCTTCTGTAATGAAAATAGACTTAGTAGACTTATAATAACTTATTAGCATATATGTTATATGTATATGGGAACAGTTCTGAAAAAAATAATAAACAGAGTAATGGCTATTTAACTTAAGGCATAAAAGTGTTATAGTATTTTTTATATAAAAATATGAGCAAGCAAATATACAATTGTAATGAAGTTTTATACATTTTATGGGATTACATTAGTGTTTCATACACTTATAATCTTCTCCAGTCTGATATGATTTATGCTACAAATATAGCAAACATTGCATAAGCTTAGTTAGGAAGATAAAGATGATGGTCGTGTTCAAAACCTTATTGCTTTGAGATCTCTTTATAACTGTGTTCTTTCTCCTTTAAGTTCTACTGAGGTAGGCAGTGACTGACTCACAGTTTCATTTTGGCCATCCAAATGGCAGATGCTCCTAATTGTGTTTACTTGTTAAAATATTTTAAGTTGTGCTGACACCCACCCACCCTGTTCATCTACTGCTCTTAATGAAAAACGGAAATATCTTTTTTTTTGTAACATTAAAAAAGGAGAAAGCAAAAAGGCACTATACTGTAAAAAGGTTCCTGTGAATTAAATCACTTGAAATTCTCATGATATTACCCAGAAGTTGTCCCTTTGGCTGTTTTTGTTCCACTCAGCAGTGTCTTAATGTTGAGAGAGGCTGCCTGCAGTTCAGTTCAGTTCATTTGGTGGAACTAGTTTGTTGGTATCCTTCATCTGAGAGTTAAAAMCAGATTTTTGCCTGTTTAAGAAAACATTCACTTAGATGCAATGCATACTCTCAAGCTAGCTACTGCCCTTCAAAAACATTGAAAGTTTGTTTTCTTACAAACTCATCTGTAATACAAACCACCACAGAAATAACAAGAGCAGCAAAGCCCAAGTAACTCCTCAACAGCACCATCCATAGCACCCTCCTCCAGAACCGATGTGTTGCCTCCTCCTTGTTCTGGCAAGCAAAATYGCACAAGACAAGGAGGAATCAGCAAAGCAAAGCAAAAGCAAAGCAGAAGCTTTTTTATTCCAGTAATCTTTGTCCTTTTTATAACCATGCCTCATCTCTCATTAGTTGTTACATTTGTTCACACGTTCAATATCTTCCTTGACTGGTCATCACACCTGCTCCTCAAATATCAGACTACATTCTTGTTTTCTGTTCAGCTGTGAAGCTTCACATCTTGTTTTCCCACCACTGTTACAGAAACATTCTTCTCAGGGGCATGGCTCTATGCCATCAAGATCATCCAGACTGTCAGCAGTCCACAGTGTATCCACACCTCCTCGTCAAGAAGTTGTGGGCTTTATCTTTCTAATATATATATTATAACTCACTCCCTTGTGACAGATCTCAGTATTGCTGTTCTTACAGGTACTTCTGCATGTCATCTATCACAGGCAGGCAGCCATGGATCCACAGCAGCTAAGGGGCTTTTTTTTGACAGCCCCATACAGACACATTTTGTATTATCCTACAGTGCATTTTCAGCCCCATACAGACACGTTTTGTATTATCCTACAGTGCATTTTGTTCTTCTGCAGTTAACTACTTCTACCCCTCCTCACAAAGTTACAGCCTAGTAACAGTGTCTTTCAGAGTGGGAAACCTTTCTGTTTGATAAAGTTGTTCAAGAAAGCTCTCTAAACTCTTCATCTTCAAAGAAGATGCTATTCTAATACTTGCAGGATGAAGCTATTTTCTTTTGGTGATCCTAAACCATATTCTTCTGTGACGAACTCTGTTAATAATACACTGACGTCAATATGAGCACATYGACACAGAGACTGAAATGATTCTTTTGGTTTTGTTATTCTCAGTTGCCTCCCTAAAATTCTTGTTACTGCTGCCTGAGGATGTTACTGTTAATTTGTCTTCTTTAATGCTTATTCTTTTTCAAAGTGAAATGAAATTTCATGTCTTTGTGATATCCTTTGAGGGTGTCTGCCAGGTATGATGGATATTTTCTTTTTAACAGTAACATCTGCATGTTTAACCTTCTCACAGATGTGTAAATGCAGGTTATGACAAATACCTATTTACTAAAGAAGTGAAATGCTATATACATATGATAAAATACCATGCTTCTTTTTAGCAAGAATATACACTAATATAGAGACAGATGTTTGCATAACCCTACAGAGTGCTGAGAAATAAACTCAGTTGTATTTAGGATATGTTACTTAAGAGATAATGTATATGAGCTTGATTACTGAATCGTAGCAGAGATTTTAGTTGACTGACACATGCATGATGGGCAGATTAGTTCTTTATCATTAACTTTCACAGACCATTGAAACCAAAATCCCTATATCCTAATTAAGACAGAATTGCCTTGACTTCATTAACTTATAAAAGCATCTGGCTAGGGCATTGCTGAGAGCTGACAATAACCTGAAATTTCTGTCATGATATATTAATAATACATGTCAAGTGGGATTGAGATGAAAGAAAAAAAAACCTACACAAATAACTGAAATGAAGACTATAGAATTGATATGATAACAGGAAGATAAAAAAAAAAAAGCACATCTGATCTCTTCCAGATGGGATTTGTTTAACAATATAAAACATTGCTTTATCAGTCATTATTTGATGCACAGACCTTTCAGTGATTGTAAGAGAAGTCAAAATTCTACTAGTCATGGTGTTTGTGTTAAAGATGCATTTCTGCACTTTTAATTGTTGAAGGCTTTCTTTGACCTCAGTCTCAATTCTGAATTCCTTAGGTTCCCTATCAGGTTTGAACCATCCCATCTTTATATGGCAACTTGGAACACAAACGCTCACTTAACTGAGTAATGCATAGGAAGAAGTATTAATTGGGTTATTCTTTCTCATCTGCTTTTTGGCTGTCATATACTGTGGGTTAGATTCCATTACCAAACCCAGAATAGGTCTGCAGTTAGTAATACTGTTTGAGTTAGTACTTACTGAGTAGTGAGATATCTCCTAGGAATTATGAGATTCATAATGTGTGCTAGTTGTTTTACAGCTGTTTTTCTCTGCTGACAGATGATTAAGACGACTTCAGTCAGATATGCACTGTTTGTGAATGATTAAATTAATTTGCTTTATTTTCCTTRCAGGAATTGTTTCAATCATGACTCTCACTGTTCTCGCTTATGAGCGCTACATTCGAGTAGTCCATGCRAAAGTGATCAATTTCTCTTGGTCTTGGCGAGCTATCACGTACATCTGGCTCTATTCATTAGCCTGGACTGGAGCACCTCTTTTGGGCTGGAACAGATACACACTGGAAATTCATGGATTAGGTTGTTCAATGGACTGGAAGTCAAAAGACCCAAACGATATCTCCTTCGTTCTCTTTTTTTTCCTTGGCTGTCTAGTAGCACCTGTTGGGATCATGGCCTATTGCTATGGGCATATTTTATATGCAGTGAGGATGGTAAGTTGATGCAAGTAAGAGACCTCTTGTGATTAATATTTTCAGTGAAAAATAAAATATATAATAGTCCTTGAATGTTGATGTAAGATAGGCTGATGCTGTATATTAAGCATGGATCAGAGCCTAAATTTGCGCCCTCACATCCCATCTGAAGTTTTSAACCTTTAATTTTCATCCACACCTTAAAATACCAGAAAGGACATAGGTGTGGAGGTGAGGCAAAGTAGAGTTACCAAGATCTGTTTATTGTATAGTTTTATTGGGAGGTGAGTCTCAGGTAAAAGGCAAGTTGGGGAGCTGCCCTTACCCACTGCCTAACAGGGAGCAGAACCTTCCTCAAATCAGTAGAAAAGGAAACTCTGGTTGTAGTTGTCACTTGAAAAGAACTACTCCTTCCTGAGAAGCAGAATTTTCTCACATCTGAGCCCTTGCATCAAATGGCACCCCGATGTGGTGTGAGAAAAGAGGAACACAGCAAACTCTTTAGTCAGGCTCCATTACAGCTGGAGGGCATTGCTGTTTGCCGTGCTGAGATGTAGTCTTCCCCATGGACGYGACAGCAGTCATCAGCTGGCCTTTTAGGCCAAAAAAAAACCAGTGCCACAGTCAGAACTATAAAGATTGCATGATATTATATCCTTGAACTAATCTGAAAGGCTAAGAGCTTCTTGGCTGGCTCCCACTGACTTTTAATGAAAATTGGATATCAAAATCCCTCRGGTGCTACTTACTATTTCAACCAAAATTGGTTATCTTTATTAATGCAATATCCTGTTTTCCATTTATGTGACTCACTTTTGCCTCAGTATGTCTAGGAGAAGATGTTGTTGGAGAAATTATTTTGGTGATACTCATTTTATAATGATTCACACTGATTCTGCTTTTTTCAGTGGAAAAGACAATATAAAAATGCTTCATGCAACAAAAAAGGTCTCCAGACCTTTTACATAAAAAATAAATTCTACATTTTTTTTAGAGTAATAAGAGGACACTGAATAGTGAAGCATTTATTCTGTGTGCATTTTGTGAAMTTTCCTTGAGAAAATAATGATGTAAAATTCCTCTGAAGGCAGATTAAGTCCAGTTAAACCAGGATTGCCTGCACATTCAGACAAAGTTTGGGAAAACAGGGACCACTAGATCAAACTTGTTAATATTGATGGACAAGGGCAAATTAGTTTTTTAAAATACTTGGAATGAAAGGRCAATATATTTTGATACATCATTGGCTTGGCTCTTTTCTAGTGAATTTACTTCTCTGTTTTTCCTGAGATTATATTTTTATATTATTTACTATATACAATAGAAATTTGGGAAGCATGATACAAGCTTTCAGAAGAACTATAGTTCTTAAAATAAGATGACTTGCTTCTGTCCTATAACTAAGTTAGGAAGTTAGTTATTACAAATATAAAAATTGTTGGACATTTACCCTTTTTTCCCTTTTCTTGTACAGCTTCGCTGTGTAGAAGATTTTCAGACTGTTCAAGTGATTAAACTTCTAAAATATGAAAAGAAGGTGGCGAAAATGTGTTTCTTAATGATTTCCACGTTCCTTATTTGTTGGATGCCTTATGCAGTGGTCTCCCTGCTAGTAACGTATGGTTATGGCAACCTGGTAACTCCGACAGTAGCTATCATCCCATCTTTCTTTGCCAAGTCAAGCACTGCTTATAATCCAGTCATCTACATCTTCATGAGTAGGAAGGTAAGTACATGACAGACCCTTTTACTTGAACAGTTGTATTTGAACTGTGTTTATGGCAAAGTTTTGGAGTTTAGATCTGATTTACTTTAATCTCAATTGCCCAGATTTTTATTTGAACAGCTAGGATAAAGGGAAAAGATTGAGTAGAATTCAAATCCCATACAGTGGTAAAAGTACTGCAGTATCAGTACCAACTTTTAGGTGTCTGAACGACTCAGTAGTAGGCATGTATACCCATGAGGACCCATGTGAAAGGGAAAAGACAGAATGTCAAAAATTAAAGTGTCCAATTTTAGTGTCCAGTGGGTTACAACTGGAAAACTCCATTCCCATACTACATGAGAAATTTTTTAGATAAAATTCAGACTATCCCAAATCYGTTTTCAGTAAAATCTTGCTGCTTTGATTTTTCCATTGTGGCAACGTGAGGATTGTACAGTTCAGCACAGGGTTTGAGATAAGCTTGCTTACAAAATATGTTTGCTTACAAAATAAGTTGCTTACAAAATACATGGGAGGCAACCTGTTTAGGATTTTAGGAAGTGTAGGGTTTTGCTAGGAAAAAATATACATAGGTGGCATTTTGAAGTTTTGCTTAATTACAAATGGAGACAAATGTGCATGGGCACTGCTGCAGTGTAGGTCAGGCACGGGGCAAGCACAGCATGTGAGCTTCTGTGCTGCTCCTGAGGGAAGGCGGGAGGCCACCAAGGTGCCTGCTCACAGCTTTTTCTCAGGCAGCTCATTTCACAGCAGCCTGATCCAATTATGGCTGTGCCATTTCAAAGCTGGCCCTGAGTATGGAGAGCTAAACCCCAGGGATGGAAGGGGAAGGAAGGGGTTACAAAGCCTCTGCACCTCAACTAGGGCCCTGGCAATGATCATATTCAAAAAGTGCACATTTCAACAGAGTGATTTTGGTATAGTGGCTCTGACTTTGTCCCTAGGTGTCAGACTGATCAGCTTAATCCAAAAAAGGTTGTGTAGGTTCTGATACCCAGAGGCAAACTGAACATTTATCAGGTACAAGGCCAGTAAAGCCATAGCCAGGATAGGAATGGATCMTCTAAGTATGGTGACTGGAGATGCATCATTAACTACTTTTCAGTCACTGCTTATTCCAGATGAAGAYCAAAACATTAATATTTTTGCCTATCTTGTGCATTGTGTTTTCCTCAAGGTAATCCTAAAGCTTATTCTTTAATATTTTTCTAGCTGATATGATGCTTCTATCTCTGGCCTATTCCAGCATGCTTATGCTTTCTCACCTCTAGGTTCATGAGAAGTACCACACTATCTCTGAAATCTGCATTCTGTAGAGTTTTCACTTAGCATCAGATGACCTTTCTCTGTCATTTTTAGGTCTCACTATCAGAATAGGACTGATTTGTTATGATAAAACCAACCTTGTGCAAACTGTCATGTCAGAGCTTCTTCTTTAATAGGTAGAAAAATTAGTCAGTGACCAGTGGGATAATACAAAGTAATCTTTAAAATCACTAAATGTCAGACTGTCAGAGAAAAATGTTTTACTACGTTTCCAGGTAAAAGTGTTTTTGTTTTTCCTGTTTGTTTTTGAAGTGCTCTCCAAGCATTCCAATCATATTTTGTTGATAGAATATTAAAATTGCATTTTAGTGCCCTCTGCTGGTCAGGAGACCATATTGAACTCTCCCTGTGGGGAAAAAAAATCACTAAAAAGCCAGCACATGCATTACAGCACTGAGGTAACTCAGAACAAGCTGAAGATAGACAGAAATTGGTTATTTTGAGGTATTTTCTGTATTGCTGTCTTTACTGAATCACACATGMGAGTAATCAGAAGATACAATTTGTTTCTATTTATTCTGTTCTGCAGTTTCGACGATGCCTCTTGCAACTCCTGTGCTTTCGCCTCATGAGATTCCAAAGGGCTGTGAAAGAGACACCRGCAACAGAGAGCGACAAACCCATAAGACCAATCGTTATGTCACAGAAAGTAGGGGACAGACCAAAGAAAAAAGTGACTTTCAGCTCCTCCTCTATAATATTTATTATCACCAGTGATGACACTCAGCAAACAGAGGACAACAGTAAACACAGTGGGACAAAAGTAAATGTCATCCAAGTAAAACCGCTATAGAGATGAGCCAAAGAGACACTAGACTCTGCTGCTCTTCAGCCAGTGGACTGTTTGGACTAAAACTGGTTTGAGATATAGTGACTGTGGGCTACCAGYAGAAACCATTTTGAAGTTCTTCATCTGAAGCCCTGCAGGCAGTTCAGTTMTGGTCACAATACTGAAAACTTTACCTCTGTACCTACCTTGTTGATGGATATTGTTAACTGAATTTTCTGAAAGCACATTGTAGCGGTTGGGAGGCCAGGAACAAGTGGAGTACCACAGGAATCTATCCTGAGACCTGCCCTATTTAACATCTTTATAAATGACCTGGAGAAGCTGGCAATGCACGATGGTCAATTTGAAGATGACACCAAAGCGGGAGGGACCAGCTGGTAGGCCGGAGGGCAGGGCTGCTGTTCAGAGGATCTGAATCAACATGAATGGGCTAACAGAAACCTTACGAAATTCAGCAAGGACAAGGTGAAGTTTTGYCTCTGGGAAGGAAGTGCCTTGTGCAACAATATATAGCTTGGGGCCTGACTACMTGGGACAGCTCTGCAGAAAAGGACCTCTGGTCATGTTGGACAAGGAGCTGAGCCTGAGCCCGCTGCGCCTCGGCAGCAGAGAAGGGCAAGAAGAGCACCCTGGCCTGCACTAACAGGAGAGTAGCCAGCAGAGGGAAAGAAGTGATTACCTCCCTTGACTCAGCACTTGTTAGACCACATCCAGATAGTTCCTCTGGTTTGGGTCTCCCCAGGACAAGACAGACATTTACAGATTGGAGTGGTTTCAACAGAGGCCATCAAGATGGTGAGGGCGGGAGCACACGCCCTGTGAGAAGAGGCTGGGGAAGCCAGGCTTGGTCAGCCAGGAGAAGAAGAGCCTTCAGAAGAACTAATAGGAGGCTTCCAGTACTGTGAAGAGATTTAAAGATGATGGAGAGCCATGCATGGTGGAAGGACAGGAGACAGCAGGCATAAACTGAAACAAGAAAAGTTCAGACCACATGTAAGGAAAAGCCTTTTCACCATGAGGACAGCCAAGCAGTGAAACAAGCTGCTCAGAGACGTTGTGCCATCTTCACACCTGTAGAGTTTCAAGACCTGACTGGATAAAGCCCCAAGCACCCTCATCTGACCTCAGAGCTGACCTTGTTTTGAGGAATGGGTTAGACTAGGGCATCCTTGAGGTCCTTTCCAACCTGGGTTATCCTATGATTCTCTGTTCTGCAAGCACTCCCAGTGCACAGAGTTACTTTGAAAGAGGGAAGAGTGTTTAGAGTTGTCTGGGGTTTACTTAGCCAGAATCGGAGCTTTACAGAAAACAAACAAGCAAACAAACAAACATAGTGATGTCCACAATTACTTTGGCTATGCTTAAAACCAGAAACCATGAGAAAGCTGCCTCTGTGTACTATGCAAGCCATTATGTTGGTGGGAACCCTCAGCTATGTTGTGACAGAAATCATACAAATCAAAGCACTGGTGGAAAAAGATCAGTGAAAAGGCAGAATGAGAATTTTTATATTACAATATAGTGCTTTATGCATCTTCTTGCATCTTTTTCTTTCTTTCTGTACATGCATCAGGAGCYTTGTCTGATACTGATCATGGGTATGTTAAATCTGCCATGGCACTCTGGCAAAACTAACAGAGAAGAGCAGGGTAGCTTTTTCCTAAGTTGCAGGATGAGTAATAATTGTCCTACTTGGAGCTCAGTAGGCAGAACAGATAGAGATTTTTTTTCTCACCTTTTTAAGTTTTACTATTAGAAAATGACAACACAGCTATCTGCCGGTGTTGGATTAGTGAGTGAGAGACATTATGGTGCTTCACTCTCCTGCACATCCATTACACTGATGTTATTCCTCTGTCTGCTAACAGGGCCRTTTTCTAGACAGAATTACATCATCTGAGATAAAACAGAAGATAAACACTTGTCTGTGTTTCTTTCATGTTTATTATTTTTGTTTTCCTACAGATGCATAGAGAAATTGCCTCAGGATTTCAAAGATCTGCCCTTACGAAGGTTATCCATTTCAATGTAAAGRACTCCATCTTCAACCATTTATATTAATGTGTTTTTAGTGTAATATTTTTTCCCACTGAGAGGGAGATGCCTCGCCACCTGCTAGAGATAGCTTGGAGGGTATAATTAGGTACTGGGAAAAATAGCATTACAAGATTCAAGTWAATTTTTGCAAAGAAAATCAGACAATCCCTTTGCATAAAATCTGAGAAGATGTGTTCCTTTCAGGTAAGAAAAGTATAAGTTAATGCTTTAATGGAAAAGGCAGAAGAACATAGAGCAGCAGATTTGGCGGCATAGATAAAGTGGGCGGAAGGGCAGAACATTCAAGCATCTGAGAATGACATGARTCCTGGACAACAAAACGTATATAACAGGCTGAAACTTGAAGACAAATGGACAGATTGGACGAAGTAACTTGCATTAACAGTATTCTGTAACATTTATTTAAGGTATACTGAGAAGTAATGTATTCTATTTCACTGCAGTTAAGGAGCCTATACAATGCAACACTAATTTGATTTGATTTGATGAAGGGAAAGAGGAGAAGGGGTTAGGCTGAAGTGAGAAGAGGCCCGGGTRGCACGGATGACTGTTCCTGCAGCTGTTAAAGGTTGTGAGCTCATTGCCCCCTTTTGAATTGGACTGGTGCTTCCACATTCCTTCCCCTGTGGCAGCAATAACAGGGTCAAAAGTGGGAGTAGATACAGCTGTTTAAATTGCAGTAGCTAATCTGCCTTTCTACTGACTGGGGCAAATAGAGCAGCCTTTCATTCCCTGTTGTCTGACACAGGAGGCCACGTTGCCTGCTACTTTGACCTAGTGCTGCATGTAATTTTTCCAGCCATATCCAAACATTGTGAATGCTGCTTCTCTGTCATTTAACAGGATAGCAGCAAAGAATTGCCTGTATTGAATTAAAGCTGAACAGGAACTGAAGCCGATTTTCACTACAAGTCAGAACGCAGGTTACTAGCTACAGATTCAAACTCTTCCTCCAATGTGGCTCTCCTACCAGTCACTTTTCACTGTTTTTTCTMTGGTGTTTGGCCACCCTCTTGTGGTTAGTTCAGCCCCCAAAGACAGGAAAGCCTGGTTTCATAAAAGCCTATTTTCATTACGTATTGCTCCTGAATGTAGGAAGAATCACAGTTTCGCATCACAGTTTCGCATCTGATTGTATTTTATTTATATTGCATATATACTTRGGTGTTTGACAGATGATAGAATAATATATATATATGGACTTACATAGGAAATGTAGCATCTATCACTGTTATAATTCCAAGAGCTTAGGTATATATTCCAAAAATACTTCCAGATAGAAGGTTGCTATCTTCTTTACATTCACAAAATTTGTGCTACTTTAACAAACTTCCAGGATAGGTAAAATGAAATTTTGTTTTGATGATGAATGGATTTCAGATTAGAAACGAGAAAGTACTCCTCCAATTCTCCATGGCTTAGCTAAATGACTGGCAGCAATGCACACTCCATAYACCCAGCCTTTCATTTGGCTAGGTGRGTTGAGTACTGAGTACCAATGCAGTATTCAGGCCATGGTTGGGATCATGAATTGTATCTGTGCTAATTCCATTTGCAGTTACGTTTTTCTAAGGCATGTTGAAAGCTCCAGAGAGAGGACCTTAAAAAATCAGGCCACATTTTCCTTCCATACTCCAGATAGGTAGTAAATATTCTGCCTAGATGATAAAACATGTTTCATTACAGTTTCAGTAACGTATCTGGCAGTTGGGTCTGAGGAGAGCTTAAAGTGTGTTTCATGGGCTGTTGATTCTGAACGCTGACTATCCTCATGGGGTAAAATTTAGAAGAGGATTTTGTGCATCTCCAAGCCCTCTTTCAGCACTGAGTTCATATTGTGCTTTGGGTAGACAGTATTGAGATTTAGCTCCAATGTTGGGACAGCATATCATGCATCATGGCACACAAGACCATTCTACAACTCTGATTCCCAAGGCAGCCTCTACTAATCATGACTCAACCACCTGTACAGAGAGTTGAAAAATAAATGTTTTCTGCATACTACTAAGAAAACAATGAGCATGACTGTACAAATAATGGCAATATGCTTATTTTACAGTTTCTCAATTATCTGAAAGTTTGTGTATTAGGGGATAGTATGACAGGAGAGGGATATGATAAAGGAGAAAAGGGAAGGAAAAAATATATAGAAAACATTCTTTACACAAATTCTAGAATAATGACTGACCTATTTTTTTCTCTTGTGATGAGAAGATGACAGGCATATGACTAGTACATATTTAGGATGTTTGGAGTGTCAAATAGCATCTAAAAATGCTCAGTAAATAAGTAGTTCCACTAATGTAGCTATTTATGGCTACACAAAATAGTCTAGATCATGAATTTTAGATGTGTTTAAAATTTTAACTAAAAGCCTAGATATAACTGTCTTCCTCCTGGACTGATGCTACTTCCATTAAAGTTAATAGCATGTTTTGTTTCCAGAGAATTGCTATGAATTGTACTGACAGTTGGGAACACTTGCTTCAATAACTGTATGGTAACAGCTTATTGGTACCTATTGTTACAATAATGTGTGATAGAATAATATTCATATTTATTCTGAGTTTTCTCTGCATTTCTCTACATTTCAAACATCCAAGTTAGGGTACTATTGTAAGAGACACTCGGCTTTTAAAAGGAATCTGAGTGAACATACACTGCCCATTTCCAAGGTGAAATGAGAAATCAGTGATTAGAAGTGGATATATTGCTGTTTCAAGTGGACAGAATCTTTCCCTGTAACAGTATGTCCCAAGTTTTACTTTTTAAATGCCCTCTCTTAATGACTGGTCCTTGAGACATTACAAAACAAAATATAAATGCTCTTATCTTTTTTGGGAAGATAATGAATAGCAACAATATATAGATATAAGTGTTCTAACACTTTAAATACAGGAAAAATGAGTAACAATTTCTTCTTTTATATACTCACTTATTCTTCAGAATTGGAATTTTAGACTAACAAGGCATTTTTTTTTTCCTGAGGGAAGGTCTTTTTATGCTCCTATTTTTCTATTATTCAACCAGACCATTCTCTAGAAAATAACGAAACCTTGTAAAAAAAAAAAAAATTTCTAATGAATGGAGAGTAAAGAGGGAAACACAACATACATGAGCTCTCTATTTTAAGGTGGCATACAAAKATTGTCATAAGCTTGGCAGCGGGGAAGGAGACTATAAAGTTTAGAGAGTGATGTAGAGTGAGCACTTTAAATCCAGTGTCTACGTAGGATATCCATGTATGTCYATTTTGGACATAATTCACACTTATGTCTAAACATAAGGAATTAATTGGTCCCAGGAATATATCAGGTTTCTTCCCTGAAAACAGCTTGAGAAATGCATCAGTTAAATAGCAAAACATTTTATCTGAATAAATTGTCATCCTGCAGAGGGAGCCATTGGGTTATCAAGCCAAACACAACTATAGTATTTTACAGTATTTCTATTGTTGGACTTTGKCGTTTTAATTTTTTTTTTATAATGAACTTGCATCTTGCCCAAAAGCTTATGATTTTAGAGGGTTTTATTTGTAGTCTTTACTACATTTTGCAGAAACCGATCTCTTAAATTGCATATCCTTTTCTAGGGGTAGCAACTTGATGATCATTGCTTTCTCTGCAATGAAAAAGGATAGGAAAAGAGGTCCATCATACCCGAGCTAGTACTCAGTTCCACAGTACCAAGGATTTTACATGGGTATAAGCTGCTCAAACATCATATCTCAAAGCCACTGTTCCATAAAGTGGATAACGATGCTTTGGTATCTCCAGGCAATTGRGTTTCTCAGCTCTTATAACCATGGYCAGCAAGTTATTGCCTAGTGACTGATGAGAAAACAGGGGTTGCTACTAGAATGGACATTGTCTTTTCCATCCTCACTTGATTTATGTTGCTGAGTGAAAAGAGTCATCTTTACAGAGTTACCTAACACAATGCTGAAACAGGAATGCTTCATCAGACAGCAACTGAGGTTGCTATGGCAGTCATTAAGCCTTCGATAGCCATGTGTGCACATGGACCCACCCTAACTAACCTGTAATAGGATACTTCATGATTTTTGAAGTCTAGAGAGATACTCAGCTCATCTTGARGCAGATTTATACTGCTGAAGATCAAGTGAAAAGTTCTCTGTTTTCCTCTGTCTCTACCAACTGAGAACTGTACTGACTGTGATCCTTTCTCACCACAACTGCCTGGCCTGAAGTTGCTGCTCTACAAGGTTTCCTGTTGGTCCTGCATCAAATTTATCTACTACCTATGGATGTCTGTAATGCTGTAGGGCATCTCTGATGGTAGTAGCTAACTATGCAGGTGTAAAAGTACGGAGATCTAGACCTCCACTGACTACAGCAAAAGCTCTTGTCAGATAAYAAAATATTTAGTTCACATGTATTTTATATACCAAACAGAGATTTCTCAATCTGTATATGAATTTTCCCCTTCATAGTTCTTAAAGAGAATGACCCTGTCACTTTGCTTTGTATGTCAGTCTGGTTGAAGACATTTCTTTCTCCTTTCTCTCTTTGCTTCTTTTTCCTTCATTTGTTCAGTTGTTCTTGTCTCTTCCTTTGCCTCCAGTTGGAAGACTCTAAACCTTATCTGGACAGCTCAGTTCTATGGCAGCTAATTACCTGACATTGAGGGTGTCAGATGTAATAATGCTTTATCCAGATGCATGATATGGCCCAGTTCTTTATGATTATGTTAGATGAATGGCAGTTTGAGGCAAGCTGTTGTGTGGAGTGTGCTCTGTGTAGCGTGATCATTGCTAATTTCTCATAAAAGAGTTTGACGCTAATGAACACAATTCCACTAAGCAGCGTGATTTTCTTGGAATCATGTTTTCTGACTGAAAAGCATTCTATTGAAATATTTTTGGCTAGCGTTAGTTGAGAGGAATGAGGCAAAGAAAGGTCTTTCAGTCTTTTCTATAAATAAAAAGTGCCTGTCTTTGAACATATTTATGTCATGCTAAGGCTGTAAGGGTTTTTGTCATTTCAAAGTGAGCAGCTGCTGAAGTATTATGGGCTTGATCCAGAGACAGTAAATGCTACTATAAAAGCATCAGAAAAGATAGAATGAAACTGTTGAAAATGATAGCTCTGAAAGCCATGTTCTAAGCTATATCACTTTCCTTAGGAGCAGATCATTAGTCTGAAAAGGCAACTTTGACTTCTGAGAAAGGAGTGAAGCACTGTCAATTGACAAACATACTATTCTTGAGTGTCTTTCAATCCAGTGCTGTTTGTTCCTTCAAAAATTTAGCAGTGATCTGAATATAAAAKAGTTTTTAACTTGTTTTTATCAGTTCTTTGGTGACCAGCGAACAGGATAAGCAAAAYGCTGCCAAATCAAGATAGCAAGGATTTGCAAACATTTGGCATTCTRGGGAAACTGACTACATAGATGCAAGGCAGCCTCAAGCTTTTGCAACAGGATCCGGCCCGAGAACTGAAACTCTTCATATGGCTTCTCCGTCACTGCCTGGTCACCCCAAATCTTATCCTCACATTTCTCTGCAGTAGGACAGTATTGTATCTCCTCCAAGGAACCAAGGTGTAAAACGGTCAACACAGGAGAGTCTGCAGCTGCAGAAGGAATGTTTTCCTGTAGATTAGTGCTGTTTGGTCTCTCTTGCTCTTGAAAAGACAACCTTTTCAACAG
Source organism: Eudromia elegans (assembly GCA_003342815.1). Lineage (NCBI taxonomy): Eukaryota > Metazoa > Chordata > Aves > Tinamiformes > Tinamidae > Eudromia > Eudromia elegans. The sequence continues at coordinate 6,339,467 of PTEX01000018.1, forward strand.
ATCTTTGAATGACTTTTCTTGCCTGGGAAGAAGATGTATTTACTACTGTTAACAACAAGAAGAAGCAAGCACTTCCTGCACAGAGAGCCACAGGGGGGTGATTTTTCTGGTGGCGAAAGTAATTGTCTTTCATTAAGTAATCTGCAATTCCAACCTTCAACACCATTTTCTTAGCAGCTATTTGGGGATTCCAGAACATTTGAAAGTTACATTTAATTTCAGCGTCTAATTATTTTTTTAATCTTCATTTTAAAAGGCTGTTGAAATAAAGGTCATAAAATGCTAACTGTAAATTTCCCAGGTCACTGCCTTTCATTGGCTGTTTCTAGAATGAGTAAAAATGATAAATATGGATTAAATAATCCCACATATGTTTTTACTCTTAGTATCCTGGTAAACGTGAACTTCATAGGGCATAATGATTTTATCGACATTTTCTGTATTTTAGTGTGACCATCAAACCAGTTAAAAAAACCTTTATAAATACTGTTGCCAGATGTAATACTAATGCTGGACATTTCTTTTTATCAGCTAATGAGTTTGTTTCAGGGGACACTGGCAAACACAGCGGCTGTCTTTTTTTTCATAGGGAAATGCAAAAAAAGGTCATTATTAGAAATCTAATCCTGTAAAATGYTGAAGAGAGAGATATCTTTGTCTGTCTCAGAGACAGACATTCTCTTAATTTTGTGAAAACAGAACACAGAGTCTGAGTGCCTTCCCAGCTCACATAGGCTTGGTCTAACTTCATCATTTGTCAGGTTTCCCTACAGTCACTCACACACAGCTGTCTGTATTATACTGCACCTCTAGTAACAGTAAAATGGGGAAAAGTACTAGGAAGATGAAAAGTTTAAGTTGTCTGGGGCTGAACTTCTTGTTTTGGGTTCATGTTGTGCTCCTGGCCAGTAGTGGCCATAAGCACATGAGAGCCTACAGTATGGACAACTGTGTCTCATGTGGAACAGAACAGTGTTAGTACTCTCATCKGTAAGAATTCCAGATGGAAGGTGGAACCCAGAAACTGGGGAGGAGATCTCTGTGGCAGAGATCTGAACGTAGGGTGCTCAAAAGTTTAAAGAATCTGGCAGGAACCTGATATCTGTAGAAAGAAGTGTCATTTTCTCCGATGATCTCCTTGAAAGATTGGATAACTACTTACAGTACAGCTCTTCTGGTGATGAAATACAGAAATATATCAGAGGCTGATATTCTAGTGCTGCCACTCAAAAAAAATCTGAACTCTCTTTCAAAAATAGATAAGAAACTCTCTTTAATGTGAGCTGAATTACTACTACTAGGTACGGTTGAGTTTGCTGAGTCAGAAGAGAGCAAATCTTAGGTTAGTTTGTTGATAGCAACAATGCTTGATCAGAGAAGAAGAGGTTGAAGTCAGTGGGTGGTGAGGATAGGCAGTGCTGTTTAGAGTTAAGCATGACTGTTTAACAGATGATATTGCTTTAATTATCCTTTTTTTTTTTAATTAATCTATACTATTGTTTCTCTTGCATTGGGCTTGACAGCTGCTGTGGTTTATGGGAAGCTTAAGAGAGAAGCTAGGCTCTAGACCCAGTAGAGCTCCTCAAGGTCAGCTACTGTGCAGCAGTTGTCTATAAACAGCATCATGCAGTTCATTGAGATTCATGCCTGTTTCTTCGCAGCAACTGCCACTTTCTCCTAAGAGTAACTGGGAGGTAAATCAAGGCCTTAGCAAGCCACAGAACCAGAGCTTCACTTCTGCTACTACCTTTGCTTTGCACAGGCACTGAAAAGCAGCTGATATGAGACTCAAACTAGTACGTAAGGATTCTGGGATATCACAAAGAAGCACCCAAATTCAAGAGTAGAAACAAATTATAGCATTATGCACATATATCCCACATATTTGGGATCCACATATATTTCAGCTGAATGAAATTTGAAGATTATATTAAAAACAGCAGTAGCAATGAGAAAACCCAGTGAGCGGCAGGTATATGAAATACGGTGGGCTGGCTGTAACAGTCTCAGTAGAACAAATTTAAATAGCATTTAGCTCCTCAGAACAATCTGTAACTCCAAGATCTGACCCAAACTGGAATAATTTTGCATTAGCATTATGGACAACAAGGCTGCTCCRCTGCTGCTCTTTCCTGCTCCTTCTAGCGCTGAGCTGATCCGGGCACAGGACAATCCCAGGCCTAATTCTGAAACAATGATCTCACTTGAAAATGCTAAATCGCTGCCAGACTACGATGACATAGGAGACATGAAAAAAAAGCAAGTGTTGACACTCTTCTTGCTGTTATGGGCCATAAGCCTTCTCAGCAGGGTGGGCAATTCACCCACAGGGAAATACAAAACTAGC
>PTEX01000018.1:6347094-6366143 GCA_003342815.1 Eudromia elegans
CTCTAAGGCTAATTTACAGTATGGGAAATCAAGCTGTACACTATACAGATTACAGGGTGAGCAGCATCAGTAGGAGCAGGACCCTAAAGAGAGCTGTAGGTCCAGCCTTTCAGTGGCACAGCCCATCTAYTCACTGGTTAGGCTAAAGGGATTATACAGAAATATTAAACTACAGATGATAGACCAATGAATTACATTGCMTATCAAAACCAAGTAAATCACAGTTTTGCTTTTTTATTAGATATCTACTTTTTCTTCTATGCAACTGAGATGGAGTGCTGTTTATCATGCTTTTATCAAACACACTATTGAGCTCATCATTTGGGTTCAGGAACGTCAGTTCCTCAAGAAAACCTTTTCTACTCACTGCCTTTCTTGTATGAATATGTGGTTTGAATGCTGATGAGMATTTTTGTCCAGTTACCTTTATTCCAAGTCAAATTAGAGAAGTGGGCAAACGTCAAAGAGGTAAAAGTGGTTTTGAATAACAAGTCAGACAGTGAGTATTGCTCAGGGTCCACTGATTTCCGTCAGCCCTGTCTTTGACCTGACAGAGAAGTGAATTCCTTCACMGACAAAGCCAGCTCCTAGAGATGTCATGCAGAGATACAGGACGTCTTCTCTTTATGTTGGGGTGGGGATAAAAATACCTATTGACGTACTGYAAGATGTATTTTTAAAATGCCAAGGTGTTCTAGTTCATGTTTTCTTGTGCTATATGGTTTTTGCTTGCAGATCTCTTCATAATTTGGGCAGTGTTAAATGCCATAATATCACTAGGAAAAATATCAAGCATTATGCTATGCCTGGATCTRAGAGTAACCATGTCCTTTATTTTGTATAATCTTAAAAACTAAAATAAGTAATTTTTCAGTATTTCTCTTTAGAGTATAGACCTTCTGTTTCTTGCTTTTTTTGCTACACAATTAGCTGCAGCTTATAGTTTTACAGGTGGTGAGAAGGGGATGAAATTGAGTAAGTTCTTTTATATTAAGCTTTCTGCCCCTCAGCATTTATTTAAAATTACTCTGTCACAATAAGCCTCTTCCTGTGGCCCCCAGCTGCCACTCTCCTCTGGATGCATCTGGCAGAACAGAGGAGTCCACAGAGGAGGGGGAAGGAGAAGCCCAAGAAGAGGGTTGGGAAGCACACTGCTGCTGATTTTTCATTCGTATGTATTATTCARTAACCCTTCAGTTTACGTATATATGTGTTTACTTCAAATTCTAATCTCAAATTAAGGAAATTTAGGAATAGCTGGGATGAGGAAAGAATGAAGAATGAGCATTCCCGAGACCAAGAGCTGACGCATTGGCAGATTCTTGGTGCAAACCTATGAGATGTTACTTGTGCAGAGGCTGAAATGCAGCTGGACCTTCCATSACAGGGGTCTTTCCAAGAAAGAGCAGCACCCAGCCTGTGCAGAGCTGATATAGGTAGTTTTCTTCTCCACCACCTAGTATCTTATTTAGGGTGCCTTGGAGCTCAGACACAGAGCCCCYGGGGCTGGTAGAAGTGCCTTGTGGGGCCAATGTAATATGCTGCTGTAGTTCAGAAAAACCCTCAGATCGGTCTCTAAATTCAACTGTTCTGGATTCCTAAAAGAAGTTGTAATGAGAAAAAAAAAAAAAAAAAAAAGAACAGCACTAAGATCAGAAGGGTTACTTACTGTTCTCTTTGAGAACATCTATCTGATACAGCTGAAAATCTGTCTCTTCTTCCCTTAATCCTATCTGCCCTTCTTTTTTTGTAATTCATTGTCAGGGAATCAAAATGCCATGCAGAATATTCAGCAGCTAATAGGCAGAAGGATCAGCAAAATAAAATAACTAGGATCAGTAGGAGCAAGGTAACCTTATTCTGTGAGGAAACATGTGAGTAGATGTATTAGTAGACAAAATAATGTTTGGCTTTGGATTAGGTGTACTGCACCGAACTCACTGCAATCATTTAGGTGGAAAACAATACAGAATTATTAAAAATAGATCAGTGGCAGGAAGAAAACTTTGTTTCTCCCCATGGCAAACTGGAGAAAAAGTTTGAATTTACCTTCCTTTGTAGAATTTTCTTTCCATGGCTGGAAAAGTATACAAATGAAAATGTTCATAACAAATGCAGTAAAAAAAGGTAGCGGAGGACTATACTACCCAGGTGTACCTGGATGCCAGTGGGTACCAATGGGTATCAATCAATAAAAACTGCTTTTTCAAAAAGAATCATAAATTAAACAGATAATTCTACTAGATACCCATCATTTAATAGAATACACCCCTCAATTGGGCCCAGCTAAAAAACGGGACCCAAAGAGAGAGGAAAAAAAAGATTTACTATGTAACAGTGATTTACTATGTATTTACTATATATGCTCTAGAAATCATTCTTGGAGGTAAATGAAAAAGGCAATGTTCTCATGAATCTCTTAAAATACATCAATATTTCAACAATTAAGGATTTTTAATATGATCGATGAAATTATGAAGATCCAATGGAGAAAAAGAGAGCTGCTTTTCATGCAGTTATAAAAGCCGTAGCTCTTTTGGCCTAGAAAGACTGTTTATTTTGCAAAATGCTGTTCACTGAGATGAACATGCTCTTTCATAAAGAAAAGACACTGCCACAGATGATTACAAAACCARTCTGACACAACTAAACTCTGTTTTTCACTAATAAGATAGAGCAGTTTGGTTTTTTTTTTAGAGAAAGCAGCATAGTAGGGAGAGAATAGTAGAGGGAGAGTAAAGACAGACAGGAGCAGACTGAKGGGCTTTGCCCCAGGGTCTAGCCCAAGGTGGGAACAGGCATCCAAACTCATCAATGGGCCGCAGGAAGTTAGAAAGTGAATGCCTCTAGCTTCTAACTAGAGAAACGAAGGCTGGGAGTAAGCTTTGCGGAAGAGTGTAATCAGAAGTGTTCCCTTGCGGCAATGCAGTGTAGAAATAACAATATTTGGCCCAAAGACTGAATGTAGTTAAGTCATATGTGTGATGGCTCACCTACATTTGGCCTTCTAAATTAACCAAGACAGAATACCACAGTATAAAGGCTTTATTTTTTCCTGTCTCATAAGTAGCTTGAGTTCTCTAAATGGCAATGCACACTGGGACACAATGGTTGCTCAGTTGGTGGCCTAGGAGACTTGCCAATTCTCAATAACAACTTAAGAAGTCAGGACTTGGTAAGATTTATGGTTTACTTTGGGAATGGGATTTTAAATCTCCTAAATAACCACACTGCTTCCAAATGTYCAACTCAAATCTAGTTCCATCAAGGAAACTTGAGTGAGCAAAAAGCTATTCAGTTTAACTGCATAGGTGTATAATGATTCCCACTCTGTCCAGGTTTGAGGCTACCTAATTTATGGGGGCAGGTGCTGCACATCTRGTTGTTCCCCTTGTTCTTAGAGCTTTTGAGTCTGAAGCCAAGCTCTGACATTTTGAGGTCACAGCTGTTGAATCTGAAAAGCAGAACTTAGTGACAAAGTCTATAAACACTGCAAAGCATGTTAATTTGACAAAGATATAAAATGGTTTTAGAATAAAATCTGCAGAAACTGAGTTTTCAGATTACTATGAAGAAACTTCAGAGGGAACCCAGTATGTTATTTTTATCTGGAATTTTATTTCCATGCTCAAAGCAAGGAAGATCAATACACTGGAAGAGGAGACAAAAAAAGTGAACTTTGAGGAAGCAAAGGTAGACTCCACCTGGACCAAAGTAAACCAGCTTGAACAGAGAGCTAATAGTAGTTAGTTGTCGTCCTGCTGGGAAAAAGATAAACACTACCCATGGCTTGGACATGAATGAAAAGAAATCTTTGAAAGAGACACTTTAGAAAAGTATCTTTCTTTCTAGGAAAGTATATTATCCCTGACAGGGAATAGTCAGATTAATAACCCAGGCAATTTTCAGAAAATACCTCAGTGGAAAGAAACGTCAAGGAAGAACACGCACAAGAAGAACACAGTAAAAGCAACTGTCCATACACCACAGGAGGAAGTTTTGCAGCAAGAATACATGAAAGACAGCGGCCGGGTTCCGAGAAGGGAATCCGCTATAAGAAGCATTTCTAAAACGTGGGACCTCAGGGCCTAGACTGCAGACAGCCTCTCCCAGGGAGGATCTGCACCACACCACAGGCTTCCACAGCAACATTGTCCAGGATAGCACGCAGGCAAACCCTCCTGTAAATGCCAAACCCGTGGTAATAGCCTCCTGCTGAAGATTCCAGCTAGGTGAAAGAACACTGAGTGCCGACTGCTGGGGAGTTAGTTGTTGTGCAGCAATAGGAAGAGGCATCTTGTGTTCATCAGCTGTTATCTTGGAAATCCCCAGGGAAGTGCCACTATAAAGGGTGGAAGGCGAGTCCTGATTCCATGTGGCAGGGGCTGTGCAGGTCAGGAACCAAGCTGTTCTTGTTTGACTTACTTTCACAGCCTAGAAGGGAAGTAGTTTTGTTTTGAACTGAATTTGTGGCTACAGCAAAGAGTCTTTCTAGGGTGCTGACCTCATGTTAGTAGAACAATAGCTTGGAAGATACAAAGATAGGTAGTTTGAATTATTATCATCAAGACCCTTCCTTGAATTGCACTGAAGGCATCTTTCTGTAAATTATTAAGCATTAATGAAACGTAAAACCTCCACTTCCATCATCTATTTGTCCTGTACTCTGAACCCAGGCAATAAAAATCAATGGAATGAGTTTCTAATTTGCATTACTGCTAGTGATATTATTTTTTTTTGAAAACAGCTACATCTGATTCTAATTTACACATAAGTACTTTTGCATAGTGTAAAGGGGCCTGAAGAGCCCCTTATATTCACACACATTTCAAGGGCCTTTTATATTGCCTGAGTACGAGAGAGCACAGTGACATACGACCTCCATGCAAGTGAAAATCAGGTATGGCTCCTTTAAAAATTAACTTTATCTGGGAAGATCTGGATCCAGTTGGAGCTGTAGATCATCTGGACAGCTGCAGGAACACTCCCGTGTCGTATGACAAGAAGCATAGGTTTTATACAGGACTCTGTGAGTGAGGCTATACTCTTTCATGCACACCCTTCCCTGCTCTTTATGCCTTTTTCTCCCCTGTTAGTTAATCTGCTGAATGCATAGCTCTCCCCTCTAACAGAAAGTGAGGAAAGAAAATTTGTTTCATTATCTGAGTACCTGAATAAGGAAAAAATGAAGTTGCTAAGCTGGTGACCATGCACAAATTTCACAGATGTGACAGCATGGGTCCTTAATGTTTTCCTTATGTAGCAGAGCTAAAAATAACCAAAAGAATAGCCTAGATTTTTTAAGAATATGTTTATATGACTCTGTTGACTGAAAAATTACCTGTCCACACCATTGCAAAGGCCAGGTCAGAATATGGCATGGAAGGAATTACATCAGGACAACTAGAAAAGACCAGGAGATTTTCAGCAACGCTTCTGGGGGAAAAGGTGCCTCTAGGGAAACCAAGGGCATGAGAGGCATATGGGTTAGCAGGGTTAGGATGAGGCCAGGACTGGGAGAAGGTAGCAAATGAGTGTCCCAAGTGGACAGCAGGCAACCTTCAACCAAGTGGAATCTGTTAACAGTAGCATCTCATAGATGGATCATGCAAAAGCACTTTGCACCTGCTATCTCTTTTCTAGCTCAYAATCGTGAGTAATTTCTTGGTTCCTTCCTCCTTTCTCCTACAGGATATTACAAAGCAGAGCAGATTGCTAAGAGACCAAATGGAGACATGGCACCAAAGGCAGCTGTCAAGTTTGGATTCCTTAGATAGGAACAGTCTGATCAGCAGCAGAATCCAAAGAAATATTTGGCTCTGAGTCATTTTCTCCAGCACCGTGAGGAGGCTTAGAGCATTGATAGAGAGTTATAGATTATTTTCCTGCCTGTTAAATTTTGCTTTGCATATACTTAATTGTTGGAAGGTTGAGCTCTTTTATGCATGGGACATAAAAGGGTTGCCCAATATGAAAAATATAAACCATGCATTTATGAAAGRCTCAGAAAATATAACCACTGCTTATAATGAGAGCACTACTAGCTCATAACAAGGCCGTAACTGTCTTTTTTAGTTTGAATGGACAACGGAATGAATGAAAAGTGAAATGAATCCAGTGACAGATGAAAGCAGGGGCATTCATCTTGGCTTGACCAGCCGACTCATTCAGAAAATCTAGCCATTTGGCTCCGGACTGGATTTCCTACTTTCTTTGGGTGCCTCTCACCTACATTCCTTTCAGTTCTCATCTTCAGTAATTTGCTTTGCATTTCCTAAAGGTTCTCGAGGAATTAGTGTATTCTCATTTGTTATCTAAGGGTCTCAGTGGTCTTCTACGCTAGACAGACAGAAGAGGCACTTTCAGCGATCTTTTCAACAGCAATATAAATTGTTTCAGTGCTCGCATGACGCTAAAGTGTGCGGAGCGGCAACCTTCCAGATTTTGCAAGACTTGGCAGCTAGCATAGCTCCTTAATAGAACAGCAGCACATTTCTCCTTCAGATTTGTAGTTTCTAAATGTCACTCTTTTGTTGATTTATAGAGATCTTTTCTTGCTGGCCCCAAAGAAGCAATATATATGCTTGAAATAATTATTATATACTCCAAAAATAATGTTTTTTCCCCTTGACTGAAACAAAAGTCATTGAAACATTGTAAATTATGTCTCTTTTGCACCATTTCGTTATGTAAATCAAATGGTTGGATCTTTCTGAAAGATAAGTCTTCTAATTTTATAGAGATGATTGCACAGTGTACTGAAAAATAAAGAYGAATGGCTACTAATTTTCAGCCACTTTTGACCATATATTTAATTTCTGTAAAAGACTGTCATTGCAGTAACTTGATAAATTTGGACTTTGAACCTGTGCTCTTTACTAGAAGTTATGCTTCAGCATTAATTATTAATATTTATTTGAATGCTTTAATATCCTGAAAGATTACATAAAATGAAAAAGATCTAGTAAATAAAAATAATGCCAATGAGATACTAATTGAACAAGGGYAGAAAAGACGGCCTCACAGCAGTCCCAGTCCTCCTATTTCCAGTGAAGACAAAGAAAGTGTTATGTCACCACCCTGTAAAAGGCCAGTGCTTGCGGGTCAGACATTGGGTTTCCTCTGCATTTAGAGCAGAAGTGGCTCTAGAGCACTTTCCTCTGCATTTAGAGCAGAAGTGCTGCAGGTGAGAAAGCTGGAGCCTGCATGAATCACTGTGGTCAGAGTCATGCTATTTGTACTGGACTCCATCAAAAATAGCTGCTTCTTCCCTAGCCTGCTTGTGCAGTTAAAAAAGGTGGCAGTAATGCTCAGTAATGCTCATGGTTTTGCAGGTTGGGCTGCGGGCATGACTGAGCSCACAGCTTCACTTTTGCCTGAGCAGCAGAAACCAACACCATCTATTCTTCTAGATGGAAAAACGTTGCAGTTACCTCATCTCTTGCTCGCAGAGTGGCAGCCTCCAAGTGAACAGGAGGTGTAGTTTGTTGCAGTTAGCTTCCTGCTGGCTCCTGCTTTCCCATATGTGGGAAACAAGCACAAAGTGTGAAATGTCAACAGAGTGAATTCGCTTCATTAATGCTCTGAACTAAAACACAGATGCAGATGTGCTTTAAAAGCTTGACTGTGAGTTTGTCAKTTTGTCATGGAATTTCTATGGGAGCTTGCTCTATAGCCTTAATTAGGAGATAAATCACAGTAAAATATTTCTCATCTTTTTGTTTTATCTTTTATGTCTGTCAATGCTTTTGCCCCTGCTGTAATAACAACATCAAAAAAGGTATTTTTAGCAGCTGTAATGCTTTGGAAGATGCTTGGTCAACTTGAAGTTGTGTTTCTCTACCTAGAGCAGGTATGCAGAATACATACACAGTACTGATGAGTCCTTGAGTATGGAAAGATAAGTTCTTATGAAAAGTGATAATTCATTTTGCTGCTGGATTTTTTAATTTCTATGCCAAGATTGCACATGAGCAAGTACCATTTATCACAGCTATCCTATATATATATATATATGTTTCTGTTCTTTTGGAGGATAAATATACTCATTATTTCTGTCTTATATAAACTACCAAAAAGCCACCAGGCTAAAGTTACTTACTTTCATCCCATTCAACTGACTGGAATTGATCTAGACATGACAGCTTCTAGGTACCAACCTCCTTGCCATCTGGTGCCTCACAAGAGCAGACCCTTGCAATCACTCTGAAAGCAGCCCYAACATATGGTAACATAATACCTATTTAAACTCTCAAGGCTGAAGCATACCCTGTKTTTTTGARTGAGTGTCCTTGAAATCTTTTTGCAAACACCTAGCCCAGCAACAACCTCTACATTGCCCTTCCAAATGGGAGCCAKGGGGTTTTCCTGATTCTGATCTTCTTTTCATACTTTCTTCATATTAATTTTCCAAACATGCAGAAGATTACATGTTCTTATGAATATATTTGACCTTTATGATGCTGAACAATATGCATGTTCAGTAACTAATGCAGCACGATTCCTTTTTAGTGTTTCAATTTGGCCTGCAGTCAAAGTACCTGAATTAGTTCTAATACTTTGGCTTGACAAGAAGATGTAATTGTATTAGTTCCTCTTTTTTTTTTTTTTTTTGTGTGCTTTTATTTAGCTCCAAATAATGCTCAAATTCCAAGCAGCTAAATCTTCAATTGAGACTATATCATCCTGAGGATTAAGTTTAGACAGAATGTCAGCTATTAATCAACACTAAAGATCAAATTACTTGCAATTTTGCTAGACTGTTAAATTAATATAGTGTTAACCTTGATGAATAGTGACAAAAATACATTTTTACACAGTACTATAAATTGTCTGTAATGACTCTGTAACAAAAGTTCACTTCTGTTTCTGGAGACATAATCAAAGCCAAACTTTAGAAAAGAAGTGCAGTAGTGTGAGGAGGCAAAGTGCAGCAAATGTCATCAATGACTCGTGTTTTTCAAGAAGGCAGTTTCAAACATCTTGTGAGACAGAGTATTTATCTTTGATGTCTCTTGTTGGGTTTCCAACCTCCTCATGCAGAATCTGGAAAGAAGCATCCCTTAGAAGCCCAGAGCAAATTCTGCTCCCATTGGGATGGAAGAGTCCCGCGTGGCACACAGATGTTGCTAGAATTAGCCTGCCTCCCTGCACCAAAAAAAAACCACCTAGCAAATGCTGATATAAAAATACTTACATTGAAAATTTTGATATAGAAAAAAAGCAGACACTTTCCTAACACTAATGTATTCCAGATTGCAACTAAGCTTTCAATAGCTTTTGCCTTCTTTGAATTCTCAGGGGACCATCATAAAATCATCAGCAATGAATGACTAAAAAAGAAAAATAAAAGAAGAAAGGAAAGAGATGACAGTCTTTCAGAGTGAGTTTGGAGTGCATGAGCACTTAGATTCAAAGACTTCAGGACCAGAGCTACAGGGAGGCACCAGATACAAGAAATATCTATCTGTCTGCACAGCRTTTGGGTAGGAATTGCATCACTGGTAAAGAGCAAGTGTGGACAGAGAGAACAAATAGCTGTAAGAACTAGTTTAGCAGTTGCAGTCTGTGATATTTGCATAGTTCTGATCTATAACATGTATAATGGGTTTTCTTTCCTCACCACTAGTTATACTGCAGAACCTTCTGTTACCTAGTACAGTTACTACTTTAACTGCAGTAATCTGGATAATTTTTCTTTTCTGATAAAAGTTCACAGTTTTGTTTTCTATAGGCTATTACTATTTTTTTTTCTATTATTTCTGATAAAGACTACCTAAGTTAGTCTTCATCATAAAGTGCAGTACATATAATTCAAAATCTGAAATGAAAGCATTATGAAGATAGAAAACTTCAGTTAAAACAGTTTCTGCTGCCTAAATACTAAAAGTACAGCTCTAAAAATGCATCCTTCTTTTTTTTTTTCCTTTGGTATTTCACAATGAGACAAGTTGTATCAGTACCTGATGGCTGGAGTTGTACCTATTTATCTCTGTTTTATTCCTTTCACCCATAGATAGCTATGGTTTACTTTAGGCAGAGAAGGCAGCGAGGGTCCAGGGTGTGCATGAATTGACCTGGCCTAATAAACTGTTTGGCTCTACCTGGTTTTTAATTGCCTAACCGGCTGAAAACATCTCTCTGATCAAACAGGTCTGTTTTGTCAGCTTTGATGGTCTCGTTTCTCACCTTCTCACCTATCAATCTGTCACCAGCTGCTGACTGTCGCGTGTGAAATGCCAAAGGAAGGAGTAGCAATTGGGGCTTACAGGCACAAGCTGGTAGTATCCACTCTTGAGAAAAAGAGCAAGCAGATGCGCGAGCCCAGAACTAAGACAGTGCCTGGCGTATAACTTCAAACCATATAAGAGAAAGGKCACAGCCAAGCATAATAAATTATGCCATGAATGCTCTGCTGGGGACTTTCCTGTGGTTAAAACCTGGAGCAGCTGGGTCAGACCAAAAGCTCCCCCTCCAATAATGGCCAGTGACAGACGCAGAGGTAATCTAGAGAGAGGAGGGATCTTTCCAGAACACCTYCCTGGTTGGCAGTGATTTTTAAGAGGATTCTTGAGGTCAGAGTGTGGATGCTTTTGTCTGTATATGGCTGTAACAAATCTATCTTCTGCATATTTGTCCAGTAGTCCTCGGAGCATCCTCAGTATCTYAAGGCTCCTAAATGCACCCGCTGCCATTCCTAAGAAATCTGCTAAGGCCCAGTTCTCTCTAGGACAGAGCTAAAGATGTCACCCTTTCCTTTCAAACGGAGTTCAGTTCTGAAAACTCAAGTCCTCAATTGAGCTGACGTGTATTCTGAGTGTAATGARATTCACAAGTACTTTGTGTAAGCTTTTCTTTTTCTTAACATCGGTAAAAATGGAAGCATAGGCTTGTTTCAAATCCAAGTTGTATCTTACTTACCTTGAAGAACCAGCCATTGCTCATTCAATCTTCACATCTGTTTTCTCTACCAGCACCTAATCTGACACATTTCTAACTTTTCTGTACCTGATATTAGTAATATAATAAGAGCAACTTCTTGCTCTGAGTTAAATTTATTTGCATGCTTCATCTTTTGTATATACAGTCACACCTGCCTCCACAAATAAAAAGCCTTCGAGATCCAGTATTATCAGGCAGCACATCCCTGGCATCCATTCTATTAATCAGTAAATCTAGCCACCCGCTCTCAGACTACGGATATRCCCTGGTCTGAGATGGCCCCGTAACCCAAGAGGGGCCCTTCCTACATCCTTAGCAGATGCTTATCCAGCTGAGGTGGGCACGAAGCTCCTGTGTTTGCTGCCATACTGTTATAGCTGAGGAGCTTTGGGAAACATCTGATTGCCTTATGAACCATGAGTCTATTTTGGGTAGACAATGGGAGAGTCTGCATCTGTGCATCCCCACCACCTACATGCTCCAGCACGAGGCGCTTGTTCTAGGAGTTCGGAAGGCTTGGAAGCAAATTCAGAACTCCCTGTAACACCACACCTGGTCTGGATTTCGTTTTAGTAGTCTGTGCATGTTTTCATGAAAGAGTTGGAGGAAGACCAATGTGAAATAATTCATTGTTTCACCTGTATCTGAGTATAGTATTAAAATTTGCCTTCATAGTACAGTACAACCATTCAGCAGTGCTTCAGCTGYTATCTGTCACAGTTCCTGCAGTGAGGATGCAAGCTGCAAGGCTGTCTGTGGCTTAATTTCTCAAATATACTTTTAATTTCCAGTAAAATCTAAGCAGACCAGTAATAACAAAATCTTATTTACTTGTGGTATCAACTGCCCTGTAATTTTCCTAATTTTTAAAAAAGTGTCTGCCTTTTTTTCATGAGTGCTGTTAAACTGCCTCTAGATCTTTGTTTAGCTTCAGCACCCATCTGTCCTGTCTTGCAATGTTGGAAGGTCTGGGAGCCTAACACACCTCACAGAAGAGGTTTAAACTTATGCTTTTGTTGTTGTTGTTGTTGAAAAAAGAAATAAATGTCTTTTGGCAAGTGTTTACCATTTTCCTAACTACCAGCCTTGCAACTGCTTCAAAGCAGACAGAAATCATTACTTCATGGCAATGTGGTACAGGTATAGATTAGGAGATATGGTAGGACTAGAATTGTTTGTCATTTCAAATGATAAAACAATCCTAAGTGGCAGAGGAAGACAGCACAACAAGCTGAAATCATTTGCTAACAGTAAATTAGCRGCAGAAGTAAGACAATGGCAAAGGTCTTTCGGATCTCACTTTCGTCCTAGTTTCCTCACCAYTTTGCTCTATCCTGTACTCATTATTTTGGCCCTGGACACACAGTACTTCTTTCCAGTCAACAAACATTTGGTTCAGTTCCAGCAACAAACTTTCCTGTACTTAATCAACCAGTTTATTAGAGCATGAAGGAAAATTGGTCATGACTTCAGTTCCTGTACTGCTGGAATTAACAAGCTGGCTGKTGCCAACACTAAACTTGGAAGTGCTATTGGTAATTAAAATCTATTTTCAAATGCATCTCGCAGTTTTAAGGTGGAGAAGTACTTGTTACTCATGTGAATTGCCACACTTTTWAAAAGTGCCACCTTCTTCAGGAAAATGTCAGCTCTGGGGCAGAAATAATAATTAATGAATTATTATTGCTATGTGGTATGGCATTTATTCTCTTTGGTGCATTTATGGCTATGTAGGTCTTCCAAAATCATTGAGGAAGAGAAGTTTTCAAACTAGAATTTAAATATTCTGCTGTTTTTGGTTAACTTTTAGTTATCATGGAAAAATACAGTGAAACAGCAATAATTTAGCAACTGCCATGTAATATGTGCTACCAGTAGCTTTATTGCTGTTTGGCAGGAGTCCATGCAGCCGTTTAGTGAATTTTCCCTCAGGTGCACTTGGGTGAAATACCTTATTTTAACAAAGTACTCCAACTCCAGGCTCAAGCAGGACTCTGTTCCAAATGTTAATCTTAATAGTTCAATATTTTTACAATATACAGTGAAGAAAATAAAGGAAGGGTAATTATACTTTATCTTTCACTTCATTTTCTGAGCCTGTTTCCTAGCTAATTCAATCTGTTGGGCTAGTGGGAGGGACAAGGGATAGATTTAAAATGCTGCCTGTCGGATCAACAGAGGATTTAAATTAATGTTCTTTTACACAAGATGGAAGCATGGAAAATTACTGTCAAAAAAGCACCATCTCTACTAGCTTCTGAGGGAGAAATCAGTTCTTACTTGCGTTAACCTTCAAAAGTTGACTGCTCGGTAATGTCCTCTCACACTACACCAGCAATATTGCCTATTAGCACCCTGCTACAGCTYGCACCTCTACAACGCCGTGAGTGTTGCTTTGACGGTAACACCCTATAGGCCATTGAGGATGATGTGAAGAAATCAAAGTTATATTTGCCTGACAATTGTTACCRAGATCTCATTTTGCTCTTGTAAAAAGGGAAAGTGCACATCTTCAATGGAATGCATTTCAAACAAGTAATGTAGATTCCACTGTGTGAGCTTATTATTTAATTCACCTACATTTCAGCTTATTACCAAGGCAAAAGTCCTATCTTCAAATATAATCAGATACACACATTTTCTTCAGGTATTTCTTCCACAGAAGGAATATGAACATTTTCGTTATGAAATACTGAAGATGATTTATCTGTCATTTCTTKATGTGGAGCTACTCTTGCAATATATACAAAGTATTTGAGTTCTTATATGAAACGTTTTATCTGAAGAGAAGGTTAAAGGTTCAAAGTTAAACTACGAAGAGTTGGAAAAGGCTGGAATTAATGCTTTGTTTATGCTTTAAGGTTACCTTCAATAAGAAATCTCTTGTTTCTGCAGAGGCCCCTGCTTCAGCCAATGCCTGTGCCAGGCAGAGGAGTCTTGTCTAGATAGCGCTTTAATGGGAATCTAAGGATTTGGGGTTTTCTATTACTGCTTCTGACAGCGTTTGCTGTGTTTCATCTTATACAAATTACTTAATGCTTCTGTGCTTCGTGTCTCTCATTGTAAAATAAAGATAACACTACTTCATACTGACATGGAAAATTATCTGGGCAAACTTTTATCTTTCGAGCAATTTAATAGTCTGGTGATTGAAGCTACAAGTTCAGAGACTCAGCATTGCCCAGTTAGCAGATGGTCAGCAGGAATTCTACTGACATAGAGTTACTATTGACTTATGCTGTTAGAACAGGAAAAGAAATGGTCTTTCTTGTATACACTGGAGAGCATGCAATGAAAAGAGGCTTCAAATGTTTAGCAAGGGCCTAAATAGAAAATATAATTTTTAAATGGATGTATGTATTAAACTCCTTACAGAGCAGTAACTTAAATTTACATACATAACAAAGACATTACTTGAAATTTTTTAACTTTGCAACATTTTTCCCAGCTTAAATGCAGTTCTTCGACATCATTAATAATTTAGTGATGCTTCCATCACTATATCCTACATGAACAATGTGACCAATGCAGATGGTTGTGATGAACATCACATCACTGCTGAAATRTGCACTTTCAAATATAGCCAGAATTTGTTGGTTCTTGAATGCATCTGCTACAACTCGATATCCTTCTTCATATTCTTCTACTCTTCCTGTGTATTGAGACATCCATGATTAAAGTCTGAAAGACTCACTACTGATTGCTGTGTGCTGAGTATTAGAAACCTTTAAGAAAACCATTCTGCAGAGGTAAAAGCTGCATTTATTTAAAGGAGTCCTCACTGGGATAATTTACCTTTATAGCCGTGTACATACAGGTGTTTAAGTGTGCGTATATGGTACATTTAAATGTACTCCTGAGCAAGAAAGTCATGTTAGTTCCTGGCTTTCAATTAGAATAAATACTTTGTCAGGATAAAACTATTCAGTGATAAAGCTAATATAATAATATAAGTATATGCATTCTGAAGCTCTGAATGAGAATTTTATGAAGAATACACTTTTTGAGTTCTATCTATTTACTCTGCATGCTTGCAGCCTTTATAAATAGATGTCTCTTTCTCAACCAAAAAGAAGGAATGATTTCCTGGCTATTTATTGTCCTCAGCATTTGCTTTCTCTACAAAACCTTAAGAAAAATGTTGGAATTTCCCTGTTCTATTAAATATAAAAGCTTCAAAGTATACTGCTTCTTCGAAAAAAAAAAAAAAAAAAAAAGAGCTCAGTTTGGAGCATGTAAAGACAGCCTTTAATATCAAAGGAATCAGCGCAGAGCTACTGACACTGATAGGGCAGTTATTCAATACGGAGCAAGGCAGATAATTACTTTGTCAGAGATACTAATTTAGCAGGCTCATACTAAAACAATGAAACACTAATTATTATATTTTGGTTAGCCTTGTTATTTTAATAATCTCATTTATAAATGTTACAGAAATCAATGCTCAATGCTGAATCTATTCATGTGCCTTTGCACTATGTCCTATGTTCTATGCTGTGTTGCTTGTCTTGGTATTTTTCTTTTCCCTTCCACTTTCCACACCTTGCACTTCCTCTTCAGGGCTGGTTTCAGTGCAATCTTCAAAATGTAGACAAATGGGATGGTTCAGATCTGTTGTGCATTTTTACCATTTTTTTAAATAACAGTACTTTTTTGAAGACCACAATAGGAAATGAAAAATAGCATTCAGTCCCTTTCATTCCTAATTACCACGAGGTAAAATGGACATACAATCACCAAGCAAAAGAGTTTGAATGTCAGCAAAAATAGCAAATGTTCATAGGAAATAATTTGGTAAATTTTAAGGGTATTGTAATTAATCACCATGACATGTCATAAATTATGACTTCTTCTGCATTTGGCTACAAATATTTTGAGTTAATGCTTTTTATCAGTGAATATTCAATTTTATTTATCTATCAAAAGGGATTTGCAAGACACAAACTGAGTATCTTTGATGTTGATCTCTCTCAGTTCATTTCTTCCATCCAGCTTTTTGTGAGTCACTGGATTACTGCTAAATCCCAAACATTTTGGTGACTAGCTCACTTCTTACAAAACAACAGTTGTAAAAAGTGGGAATCATACTGGATTATTAAACTGATGACTGTGAATTTAGGTTTCTTATGAAAGCCTTTTTACAGTTAATAAACTGTAAACCTAGATTCACAGCCATCAGCTTAATAATCAAGCATGCATGGGTTTCTCAAGCCATCACTGAGGGRCAGGCACTGACCCTGCAGGGAAAGGCCCTTTTTAGCTTATATTGTTATAGAGCTTCCCTTCTGGAGATTGCAAAATGATTTAACTACTAATGAATCAAGCACTTATTTGTCATAAAGAAATTTCTCTCCTCCTCAAAAAACACTACTGTTGTGCACACAGTAGCTTCAGATACCACATGTCTTTTGAAACAATAAATGCTTTTGGAGACCATTTATTTTATTTTCCGATAGATTAAAAAAAAGGGAAAAGATGTAGGAACAAAGCAAAATGTAGTCTAATAAACGTATGGAAAGTGATGTTTCAGGGGAAGAAAAATACACTGTTTGCAACAGAGGTAACCTGTGGAGCAGGTAATAAGGGACTCCTGCRACTGCAAACCAGGGTACTACTACAGGTGGTGGGTGGGCACAGCCAGAGCTCTCAGCCTCATGTTGGAAGATGCCAGGTCCTGGTGCCCCCGACTTCTGTGTATTGGCAGGGAAGAGCCTGTTTGGTCTGGTGCAGTCACTGCATGCACTAAAATCCCCAGGATTCAGTAACGCCGGGTAGGAGGTACCTAAAAGCTGAAGCCAATATGAAGGTTTTTAGGTTAGATTTGACAATACGCCAATTTAARCATACGGTTTTATTTGAAAAAAATACTGACAATTTCTGGTTAGGGCTGTGTAGAACAGGTTCCACTTAGGATAAATTTAAGGATAAAGAGTATTGACCCCAAAATAGCTCCCAGCCCTCTCATTACCTGCCAACACTCCATCCAAATCTTATCCGGTCTCATCTGGAAATAAGTCTCTTACTCTGACAGACTGCAGGCCTTGTTATTTTAAAACCTTCCTTTCTTCTAGCAACTGCACCGCCTCCTCAATCCCTTTCACTTTCTTTTTATTTTTTAATAGCAGAGATTTTGAACTATTRAAAAAAAAAGTATTTTCAATTTCCTTCTGGTTTAACTCTTGTGCTGTAGGGGATAGTTGCCTACACTGTGACTCTATTTGCATTTGTTGTTAACATCCACAACCGCCAGCCTGCAATTTAAAGCAGGMGCCCATTTTTCTAAATCATGGCAGCAAGAAACATAAATAGTTTTACTTTATACATTTATGTGATCCAAGATAGGTGTTTGGAATGAATGGCAAGGTGAAATAGTCTGTCCAAAAATTCAAACAGCACTGAAGAGTATGGCTTTCAAATCAYCAAATAAATTATGAAGTTTCAAAAAGTAACTTTTTTTCCTCAAAATTTATCTGAAGACAGTCTGCAAKAACAAACACTGTGTAAGCAAGATGTCAGTGTGAGAAAAAAAAMCAAAAAGATCTCAGTGTATACATTAAGTGGTTCTTATATTTATTCATTAGCTTAATACTTTCAAAACAAAACTTCTTGCTTAACCCCTGATTAACCTCCAAATCCATTTACTAGCACACAAGAACTGTGTGAATTCCACCATCCCTTTATAATTTGTTTTCCTAGACAGAGGTCACAGTCCTCAAAAAACAAAGGAAAAGAGTAACAAGACGATACATATGAAAGCCAAAGGAGGTCAGAGAGGAGCAGGAAGAGCAGGACTGCTCCGTGACATGAGACACTGAGCATGGTGCTGGCGGTATGAACAGCCTCCTTGAACACTGCTGCYGCTTCTGGATTTTGGTGTAGCTGTTTATTACCATTGTTTGGGTTTTTCCACCACTTGGGYTTCTCTTTGGTAATGGGAAATAATTTGAACGAGTACAAAGGTATTAATAAAAAGGAAAAGCAAGCCTGCCAACCATATCAGTAAGAAAGTGTTGTATCCTTTGAATTCCAGAAAGTACGCAGGAGCAAGCCAAAGGCCTTGTCCGAAAAACCACAAGGAGAGCAGCAGTGCACCACGCCGCCAGGTCATCCTGAGGCTAGGGATAATGAGGGGCAAAAGGCAGAGATACCAGACAAAATACTGGGATGTGCACACTTTGTTAAAACTCACAAAAATGGCGGTATGGAGGAAACAACAGAAAGCAAGGTCTCTGTAAAATGCTATGGACACAACCAGGAGCAGAAGCAACTGGGGCAGGAAGGCTGCGAGCCCAAAGGCAAAACTCCATCTGCTCTCTGCAGTCAAATACAACATGTAGAAATAAGGAGAGAAATTATGACGGGTGTCCCTCCTGGTCAGGTGGTAGAGGTAGGCATGCTCCAAAAACTCCCAGCCATAGAGGTAGTAGAAGGCGACTGTCAGGCTGCCCAGCACGGATGCTGCAACCACTCCAAAAAGCAGCACGTCGCGGTTTGTTGAGAGCTGCCAGAGGAGCCTCAACACAGAGAAGCTCGCTTTTCCACAGTGCCCTGCAGCCAGGGCCGCTCCACCGCCACGCTGCCTGCTCTGCAGGTGCAGCGCGATGGGCAGTGCGTACGTCAGCGGGTAGATTTTCATGTGCACGGCGAGCCCGTAGCAGGTGGCAGCCCTGGCCACGTTGCCGCCCTCCGTGTAGTAGAGGGTGGCCAGCACCAGCAGGGCCACGAGGGCCTCGGCGTTGCCTCGGGTGGACACAGCCATGGGCAGTGGGTTGAAGAGCCAGGCAGCAGCACAGCAGGCGCAGGCCAGGCCAGCTGCCACGCCGCGCTGCAGCAGGGCCCTGTAGGCCACGGCGGCGGCCGCCAGGTCCGCGGCCACGAAGAGCAGCTTCCCGAAGGGCTCGGCCAGGCGCGCGTTGGGCGTGAGGAGCCAGGCGAGCAGCGGCGTGTAGCGGTAGGTGGCCCGCGCGTAGGGCGAGCGCCCGGCCGCCACGAGCCGCGCYGCGTCCGTGAACACGCCGTAGTCGAGGTCGGTGTAGCGCACGCGCAGCGCCGCGTCCTGCCGCGCCGCGCACAGCAGCAGCGCCAGCCGCGCCGCCAGCGCCGCGCAC
>PTEX01000018.1:6366237-6390264 GCA_003342815.1 Eudromia elegans
GCCGCCATGGCCCCACGCGCCCCAACGGCCGCGCAACCGCTGCCGCTGCCGCTTCCGCGTGCGGGGCGGGGGCAGGACCGCGCATGCGCCCCGCTGCTGCGCGTGCGCGCTGCCGCAGCCATTGCGACCGTTGTAACAGCCCGTAGTGCGGGCACCTTGTGGCTTYCCTGGAGCGCCCCTCGCTGCCCTTGGGCAGCCCTTGCCCTGGGAGGCAGCGCTAGGCAGGGGGAAGGCGCCGCGCTGCCGTCCTGCCGCCCGCCTTGATGCGGATGCGCTGCGGCGGCGGGGAGGGAAGCGGCGCCGTCCGGCTCGGCTCCCTCTCGGGGTCCGCCGTGAGGGAGGCAGCCGGCGCAGCGCTGCTCAAGTAAGAAGGAACAGAAAACAAAGCGAACAAAACCCTCAGACAAACCCAACAAAATCCCAACCCCTTATTTTTTAACGTCTTTACCGTTCTGTGATTGGCCGTGTTTTGTCCAGGCTTGTGAGTGCCCTCTAAAGCGCTCACRTAAGCTTCCTTCCATGTAAAATTTCTCATTTGCCCACACTGGGAATATGGTACGAAGAAAAGCAGAGTTCAGGAAGAGGAAATTGAGATAAATTAATTTCCTGGTATCTTCACTTTTAGTGGAGGTCTTTCCAAGAATTCTGCTTGTTTGGATTTTGGCCATATATTGTATCCCAAGCTTGAATTGAAAAGTACATACTTACTGTTTCTCAGTATTGTGTACTTCATGTTGGAAAAGAGTGTGTTTTGGAGAGAGATATTCATTAAAAAAATGCATTTGCTTATTTAGCAGTTATTTGCAGTCTCTTTGCTGAATAGTTTCAGTTGGAAACATCAYAGGAGTTGCAGGGTGGCTGCTTGGTGCCACTCCCAGACAGGAATCTGCTTTTGATCTGCTTTGGGAGCTCTCAGTTATTAGCAAAACGGGAGCAGATCTTGGCACGGAAGCCTTGGAGAGCGGTTAAACTGGTAGGCTGTTCCKGAGACAAAAGATATTTCTGTTGGTGTGCACACTGCAACTTTTTTTTTTCCCATTAATATTGCTTCACTTYGCATACTAATACGGTGGCACATAGGAGGAGGTGCCCAGTTGGAGAAGCAAGCTGCATAATCAGGTTTTCTTTATCACTACAGGTCACTGTAGAGACTTTATGTAATAAACTGGATTTCTTAGAAGGGAASAGAGCTTTATCCTTTAACTTAGCACATAACAGCATTAATTCTTAAAAGTGCTGTTTAAGATATACACGAGATGGAGTATGAGGGTTAACACTCCTTTAATAATGTTTTACTGCCTCTTCTGCTGTTCTACTYTAAGACAGGAAAGATTGATAACATAATCTGTTCTCCCTTTRCATATTCTATAGCATAATATCTAGGACATTTTCTAAGAAGGTMATATCAGCTTATCTTGTGTTAGACTGAGATAAAAGTGGGGAAAAAAAAAAGTGTGTATGGGGAMATTTACTACTAAGTTTTTGTTCAGGGTGCAGGAAGGTTTTTACTTGTGAGGACGTGTTATAGTGCTCTTTCAGATTTCCTCCCAGGATTCTGTAAATTCTTTGGGTGGAATATATTTTTCTATCTCAGATTCCTAAAGGAAACTGCTTATTGTCAGAACAGAATTACTTGCATTTTATTTGCTGATGAAATGTCTAAGTTAGATGATAGTAGTTAAATAMTAGTTAAAAACAACAGCAGTTTGCTGGTCTGTTAAATTCTTTGTCGGCTTTGGCAGCTTGTTTATGGACCAATATTTTATTCTCTTCTGAAGTCAGCAGAAGCTGCACGGATGACACTAGTGACTGTCTGCATTCTTAAGAAGAAAAGGTGGGTAATGTAATTTTAAAGGGTCATGAAATTAATGAAAGAGAAAAGCTGCCTTACCTGTTGTTATATACAACAGGACTGTATGATATTGCATGAGCTGGAAAAGGAGTTGACTTTCTATATCAATAATTTAACATCTTGAAAATAAGCTTGAAGTTCTTCAGAGAATTAAAGTTTTCTTCAAAAAATGTGTTTGCCTTCAGATTTGATAAGTAGCTTGCTTAACCTGATTTATCATGCACTGTAGACTCTCATGCAGGAAGRAAAGCAGTCTTATTAAAGCTGTAAATCTGTTGTTCCTGTAAAATGCTGCTTTTATTTATACTGGCTACCAAGAGACACTTTTAGAAAATGTTAGGAGATAAAAACTAATAGAACCACTGGGATTGGAGCTGATTGAATCTGTTACACATGACAATACAAATAGCATAAAAAAGTGTGGAGTCAGACATAATMATGCATAAAATATGAATTAAGCAGAAATAGGTATWTGCATRTGTGCATATATTTACACACATATATAAAAACACCTTTTTCCATTACTTGCCATGCATTAGGTTACAGAGTCTCAAAGATAGTATAAACTGGGGTCAGATGTATATGTGTATCTTTCATATTCCTGAAAATGCATATAACTTCACCACATCTTCATCTTCAGTAGGGAATTATTTCAAGTATTTCATTGTTATTTAATGTTTGCAGCAGTGCTTTAGAGTAAGGTAAGAAAGATGCGGTTGGCATCAGTGCCAGGAAAGGGAGGACAAGGGTTCTTGCACAAGAGTGGGAACYTTGCCAAGATTCAGATAGCCTAGAAAATTAAAGTCAAATATCTGAAAATTCATGGAAGAAAGGGCAGTAAGAGGCACTACCTGCCGAAGGCAGTCAGTGGACCCATTCACATGCCATATTTGTAGCTCATTGAACTAAGATTTTGATGTGAAGACCTTCTTGTGCAAGTCTCCTCTGCAGTTACCTAGTCTTAACAAGAAAATCTCAAAGTATAGCTAACAGTTGAGTTGGAAGGTAAAATTTAATTGTAACTATWACTAATAATGTTATTAATATTGATAATTATAATAATTATATTAACATGTRTGACATTTAAGTGCATTAAGTTTGTAAGATGTCAGATAAGCTGAGCTTTTAAGGTACAYAGGAGAAAGCCTTCAGAATATAGCTAATGTATAATGTTCAAATTTTGAAAAAGGAGGCTTGCTGGACTTGTAATATATTAGGGCACTGTTTTTCTGTTATTTTGTTATCTTGTTCATTTTAAAGCATTTCTGCTTCCTATATTTATTAGCAGACAATAGATTCTAACTGGAGATTTGTCAGCAAAGTAGAACTCCCAAGAGCTCCTGCAAGTTTTGTGAGAAAGGCGGCAGACCCTTTTGAAGATCTTGTTGACCGTCCCACAAGATGAAGGACTGCTCTCGGAGGAACTGCATATTACCTAATGCATCCTGCTTGTAAGTGGTGTGGTCAGGGCCTGCCCTTCTTCCAGAAGTGGCAAGCAGTAGACCTGTGTTGCACTGAGCCACTAGATACTAGGTTTTACTCTTCTGTGGCTATGTTCATTATTCTCAGATACAAATCTTTAGCCCAAAGTCTGCTTACAGCTGTTWCCTCAAACTACGTCTCACAGAGTGRGTTGAGATGTACATTAAGGGCAGTACGCAGCCTCACCATCAGTTATTATGCTKCTAGGCATCAAATGGAACTCCAAGCGTGCTTTTTTTTGCTTCCAGTAAATAAAAAGATTAGTTCTTACACCTCTGTCAAGGTAGAGGAGTTATGCTATTTTGTGTGGCACTAAAAGGATTCTAAAATTACTTAATAAAATCAATGATGCAGTTTTCTGCTTTTGTCTTTATAATCAAAACTAATCAATGCATCAAAGAAGTTAATACCTTCATTTCTTTTGTGTTGTATGACAAAAAAAAAGTAAAAAGCAACATGCCCTCTCCTTGTCAGCAATAAACATCTTAATGCTTCTTCTGTCAATCATCTTGATAGCATTGTTGTATTTATTTTCAATATTGGCTGCAACCACTGAAAAATATTAATGAAAAAACCCTCGTAACTTTTTTCCTTCTTTCCTTTGGCTTCCTGATCTTTAAGATCAGGACCAAGAAACTGGTCACAGTTTCTTAACCCAGACAGGAGGTGTGATCAGTGGAAGTACCTCCCTCCCATGGAAGGATGATGACAGCTTTCCTTGAGGAAACCACAGAAAGTGGGCTTGGGTCTAGGAGTCTTTACTCTCTTAGTACCCTCTCTTCTGAGCTGGCAGAGTGCCTTGGGGAACTCTTCTCAGAAGAAAAGAAGAATGAAAGAGTAAGTTATGAGAAAGTTTTGAAGAAATTCACATMTGTAAACACTGCCTTGGACAATACATACTAATAAAACAGACTGGCTCTTAGATCATTATGGAGTTTCTTGTTACTCTGTGGTGCAGCCTAATTATTTCCCAGCTGTTGCTTTGCATCTCATTAGCAACAGCTGACAGAAAACGCAGTCCCTAGATGCTGGAGCTGACTGTTCTGCAAAGGCTCTGGAGCTGCCTCTTTTTTTTTTTTTTTTTTTTTTTTTTTTAAAGAGCTGAACCAAGTAAGAAAGAACATGTGTGATAGGATGGTAGGACTTTCCTTTGGGAGTGGTGGTGGAGGAGGAGAAGGAATGGTTTAGTGTTGTTTGTTCTTTTTGTTGTGGGGTGGTGGTATCTAAAAGAAAGCGCAACGAGAATTTCTAACTGTTCCTAACCTGGAAAGAAGTAGAAGCCTGAAGGTGAGAGGTAAAAATGGTGTTAAGGAGGCCTAGTAAGTGGAGAAAGAGATAATCCTCTGGCCTTCCTAAAGCTTGCTTTGCTTTCTTGTGTAGCTAATCTCTGCCTAAGTATGAGAGATTGGGATTCATGAATGACCCTTCTGTTGGCTTTTATCTGTGCATACAGTGTGTGAAAAGTTGTGAGTAAATATCACCTGGGTTTCCATGCCTGGCTTAAGCTTCTAAAACTTTTGCCAAGTCAGTTGTTCTCTGTGGATACAGCTTCTGATCCTCCCTTGGGAAAGGTCATGAAGCATTCTGCCCATGCTGTGCTTTTGGCCTTAACCAATAAGGGGTTTCCTTGCCTTATGTCAAGAGTATTTTAAAATCTCTGAGGATTAAACAACYGTATGACTACTCTCTTGTATCTCATATTAGGGTCCCCCAAATATATTATTGTCTCCTAAATATTACTGAAGGAAAAAAAAGTCCACAGTTTTTTGAACAGGTTTTAAATGCATTTTATAGGAGGACAAGCATCTGTATATTTAATGCTTTCATTGTCATATGTCTCTGAAAATTTGTTGTTGAGTAACAATTCCACTTTATTATTCCTTTTGTGGTGTCATATTCTGTTGTGCATAAAGGCTGAGCTGCGATTATACATGGCTGGAGACTGCAARATAGTAAAGAGACTCWGCCCTAGAGACTTAGCTTTAGATGGTATGTCCTTCAGTACCTCTCTAWGAATATTCACTTTAATTGGGCATGAAAAAAYGAAGTGTTTTCCACTTCCTAAAGGTTTTTTTTTTGTAATTTCTCTTCATTCAGACTCTTTCTGATAATTACTTKACTGAGTTAGTTGCTTATGGAAGCACTCTTCTCTGCCTTTTGACATGTTACRATCTCACAAGTTTATGCTTCTGTAGAGTGTAATTAACCTGGTAGCAAAGTTGATACTGTCTTTGGTGCCAGTCAGTTGTTCTGTCCGTGYTTCTTAACGCTTCCTTGTCCTTTAGGATGATATTATCTCCTAACTTTATACRCATCTGTCTTGGCTAAGTCTTAGGAGCTTTTTCATTCTCTGCTGATTCAAAGGGACATTTGTGCCATCAGTCTGTTTTTCTGGTTTCCCACTTAGTGCTCAGGAGTATGTTCTCCTTTGTGCATGTGCTTAAGGATACTGTCTGGCCCCAGGTAAACATGCAGTAGAACTGCAGAGCATCGGGAGTTAAAGGCAGGTTCCATTCCCATGAATACACAGTGTTTCAGCACTAAAACTCCTAACATAGAAAAGTAATAATACCATTGCTGTGAATGCAGGTGATTTTAGACCTAAGACTGTGTGCCATGTTCTATAACTGCAATAAATGATGGAACTGGCAACAGACATATTGCTTCTTTTCCAGTGTTGCTTGGCTTAACTTCATTCTGATTATTGTTTATTTTCAGTATTTGTCCTGGCTGACTGTCACATTGCTGAATTTGCAAAGTTGTTGCCAGAATTGGAGTTGGCTGATGTAAACTTACTGTGTAGGTAGAAATTCAGCCAAACGTTATTCAACCAATTGTTATCCTGTGCAAGACAGATCTTGCTTTATTTATGTACAGTGGGAGGTTAAGAAAGATTGTGTTTTGAGAGAAAGAGAACAGATATATCTGATTCCTATTTGATAAGTCTTTCAGAGAGCTGATGGCATTAAAAGAATACAGCACAACAGGAATGTCTGCAGGACAAGTTCTGCATTAGGTTGAAACATTGATGTGATGAAAAGTAAGTAACACTAGCTTTCCTTATTTAGGGTGCCTAGTATTTTTACAAATTGTAAAGTAATTATTTATATAAAAATGGCAAGTCAATCAGCACTTGATACTTATTAAGGACCTATGCTATTGTAAGATGATAAAAATCTTCAGAGTTCCCTGGTGGCAAGACTTGAAGAATCCTGACTGGAACAATGCAAAACTAGCAGAAAGCAAGGAAGATGATGATAAAATAAACCATTTGCTGCAAAATGGAAAGTCCAACTTGGAACTGAAAATTTTCCCCCTTCTTGAAGTCTGAAGGTTTTGAAAAAGTATAAATTAAGTACACATATGTCAATGTAGAGTGTGTTGAGGATAGACTTGCCCACTAGAACATTCCATTCCAGAGCTGTAGTCCATTTTTGTCTACTTGTGACTTTTCTGGATATGAAATATGGGCAAGGGTGGTGGTGGTTAGTGCTAGGTCTATATTTGATTGCTGTGTAATCCTTGTTGAGGAGGCAGGAAATGAACCTCTGTGTTCAGAACGAATTGTAAAGCAGAWGTGAAGTATACTGAGCGCATTTGTGTGAGGTGTTTACTTTGAGATAATATTTACTGATATGCTGGACCACATTTCTCTCTTGCAGGACTAAAGTACATCCAATAAGTCTGCTTTGAAAGGTTCTTTATTTTCTAAAGGTAAACATCTTGTAGTATGTGGAGGAAGGGGAAAATGAATGAGTGTCTTGGAGACAAATGTGGGCAAAAATGTGGGCAAAATGTTGATGGTTATTATGCACAGCAGTTTCAAGTGCACTGACTTTTTTAAAATGTTCTGTGTATGCCACAGCTTATCTTTGATTACATATTAGCGTATGATGGTGATGCTACTGTAAATCTCTGAAAGTCCAAAGAACAATTAAAATGTGAATTACTCAGTTTTTTCACAGTACTTTTTACTTAAATACATAGGCATATAAAATTGAAAGAAATCAAATTAATCTTGGCAGGCAGTAACTCATTTAGATTTTCCTCAAAGGAAGGAACTATCAGAAAGAAGATTTAAAAAATAACAGCCTTCATTAATATTGAAAGTCTTACATCTTTTTCTAAAGTTGTTGTAAAAAGACTTTGGGTCAGCAATAATGATTCCGTGCTAGATTCAATTTTGATCATTAAAGATAGTCTCCAACCTCTGTTTCTGAAGGGCCTAGATAAATCTATTTGAAGGTGATAATGAGTTAAAGATTAATAACAATAGAAAGGCAAATATAGAAGAGGGATTTTTAAAGCTAATGTCTTGCTTACTTGAATTACTACCTTTAACGGTTAATTTATAACAAATAATTTTATGAGGTATTGAATTTCATGGACTACTTAACTCTGTTGTCATATAGACTTAAGCCTTCATTTTTTTCCAACCTTGCAGAATACATGTAGGAGTTTAAATCTATAGATCTAAAACCAGTCTTTGGTTCTTCAGCAGAAAATGATTCACTACAACAATATTTTTGTTTTTTTCTTGGAACAAGATAATGCAGGCTGAGATTTGCAGGTGTGTAGATAGTCTATAACAATATTTAAGTCAATAATGAACTCTTCTGTAGAGCTGTAACTGCTGACTGTCGGCTTGCTGAAAACACTTGATGGAATGGACTGTCCCTCCTTCAGTGTGTAGTTGCTTCAGGAAGGACTAGCAGCATCTCAGGATCTTAGTACACCAAACTTGTTTAGGTCTTTTTTTTTTTTTTTTCCTTTCTCCTTTTCACCCTTTAAATATCATTAGTTCATAAGCTGAACTGCTAAAAAGAAGGAAAAAAATCTGGTGTGGATATAAAGGCTAAGCAGTTCCAGTTTAGACTAGTAGTCAATGTAGAATACCCCATGCTTTCTCCCTCTCTTCCACACTCATAGAATCCTAGAATGGTTGAGATTGGAAGGGACCTCTAAAGATCACCTAGTCCWGCCTCCCTGCTCAAGCAGGGACACCTAGAGCATGTTGCCCAGCATTGTGTTCAGGTGGCTGTTGAATAGCTCCAAGGAAGGAGACTCCATAACCTCTCTGGACAACTTTTTCCAGTCATCAGTCGCTCTCACAGTAAAAAAGCTTTTCCTTGAGTTCAGATGGAACTTCCTCTTTTTCAGTTTGTACCCACTGACTCTTGTCCTGTCACTGGGCACTGCTGAAAAGAGTCTGGCCCCATCCTCTCTGCACCTTCCCTTCAGATACTTTTACATGTTGATAAGATCCTCCATCAGTCCTCTCTTTTGCAGGCTGAACAGAAGTTCCTGTCTAGGCCACGAGCTATAGGCCTCCGACTAGACTTTGTGCCACTGACAACCCTCTGAGCTGTTTTTCAGAAAGTTCTCAATCTACTGTCTGCTCATCTATCCTGCACTTCCTGACCTTCCCTTTGAGGCCTTTTTTTTTCCCTTTTTTTTTTTTTTTTAAAAAAAATGTGGCCAATGCTGTATATCTGTTGAAAAGGTAAAGGGAATCCCTACTGAGGAAATCATTTGGTATTAGATTCCAGCCAAAATTTTGAAAAGTGAAGTCTATCTGATATATGGGATTGTTCATGTAAGTTAGTCTAAGCTTTTGAGTYTCTGGTTTAATTTTTACTTTAGTGCTATATTATGCTGGATGTGGAAATGGCTAATTAACTAATAAGCTAATAACTTCTTCAGAGGGGGAAGGTAATTTTAGACTTCTTTGCTTATATTTTGCTGTTGGCTCCATCTTCTGCTCCATTGAGTATCCTCTGATGGAAGAAGGCATATATCATTTCCCTCCGTTGACCA
This sequence comes from Eudromia elegans, assembly GCA_003342815.1. Classification (NCBI taxonomy): domain Eukaryota; kingdom Metazoa; phylum Chordata; class Aves; order Tinamiformes; family Tinamidae; genus Eudromia; species Eudromia elegans. The sequence goes on from PTEX01000018.1 coordinate 6,375,389, forward strand.
AAAGGAGTTGTGGTATTTAGGCCTGAAGTTGAATATGCATAAATTGAAGAACCTGTAGTAGTGAATATTGAATAAAATACTAAAATGGCAGGAATGGTAGTTGTGTGAACTGGATTTCTCAGTAAATACAGTTCCTCAGTACATGTCATAGAATCATAGAATGGTTAAGGTCGGAAGGGACCGCTGGAGAGCACTGGACACAGGGTGGCATCCAGGTGGGTTTGGAAGATCTCCAGAGAAGGAGACTCCACAACCTCTCCGGGCAGCCTGTTCCAGGGCTCTGTCACCCTCACAGCAAAGAAGTTCTTCCTCACATGGAGGTGGAACTTCCTATGTTTCAGTTTAAAATCATTACTCCTTGTCCTGTCACTGGCCAACTCCGAGAAGTTTGGCCTCCTCCTTCCTACATTCTCTACTCAGGTATTTATACACATTAATCAGATCCTCTCTCAGTCTTCTCTTCTCCAGGCTAAGCAGGCCCAGCTTGCTTAGTCTTTCCTCCTATGATAGATGCTCCAGTCCCTTTATCATCTTGATTGCTCAACGCTGGACCATTTCTAGAAGCTCCATGTCCCTCCTGTACTGGGGAGCCCAGAAATGCACACAGTCCTTTAGATGTGGCCTCACCAGGGCTGAGTAAAAATCCCCTCCCTCGACCTCCTGGCAACACTCCTCCTGATGCAGGCCAGGATTCCATTGGCTTTCTTGGCCATGAGGACACAGTGCTGTCTCATGGTTAACTTGGTGTCAATCAGGACTCCCAAATACCTTTCTGTGGAGCTACTTTCCTTTACATTAGGACCTTTTGAATTGATTGGATAAAGGTGTTTGGGGCTTGGGGGATTGGTTAGAAGTTGCTTGTGGTTACTATGTGAGTACCTCGTGGAGAGAATGTGGGGGTCCTTTGTGAGTGCCTCAGGGCAGGGTTTGTTTGTATGAGGATATATAAGCCRTGGTGTGGCTTCAAGAAAGGTCTTTGTTTCACTATCTCAGAGACACCTGCTCCTCAATACACCCACAGTTGACTACTCCCGATCACCTTTTCTTCCTTGATATGCCTAGAGAAGGTCTCTAGGATGAGCTGCTCCATCATGTTTCCACGGATGGAGGGGAGGCTGACTGGCCTGTAGTTTCCCGGCTCCTCCCTCYCACCCTTTTTGAAGATTGGAGTGATGTTAGCTGTCTTCCAGTCCTTTGGCACTTCCCCCCAAGGGAGGTGTCCCTGGCCCTGAGTAATAGGGGGACCCTTAAAATACGAGATGCTGGATTTGTGAATATTCCAGTGTTAGAGAATTCAGGGAGAGTTTACAAGAGCTTTTGAAAAATGCCTACACAACCTATTCCTACAGACAGGAGAAGTTAAGTGTCCAGGCTGTCAGGTCCACTTGAAAATTCCCCTAGAGAGTTAGCTGAGCCTTCAAATAGCTCCTCACTGTTGTGTTTTGGGGAGGAAGAAGCTTTTAAAATTATTTTGTGTGTGTATCAAATAGCTTTTCATCTGAACACTGCCATAGTGAAATTCTAAGTGACCTGAAAATCTAAAACAATGAAAATAGATTTGCAGAACAATATATTTGTCGAGACATAATTAGAATCTTTTTAGAAAAAARTCTCTTTGGTGGCCTTATATGCAAAATTATAATTCTGCTGGCRCGTTTGGTTAACTACCTACCTTCGTAGTCCCTGTCAAGCTGCGGAAGCGCTTTGCTTCTATTCTCCTCATTTTTATTTTTTCATGTCTCCTCCATGTCATCTTTTCTGTAGCAGTTCTTCTGTGATACTGGTTGTGAGCTCATCTCCCAATATTTTGCCTGTATTTCAATTTTTTTTTTTTAATGTTTCAAGTATAGAACTGTTTAGAATACAATGTGCTGGCTTTTCAATATGTATAGGCTAATACTTTTGGTTTCTTTAGTACCTTTTTGTGTTGTCTCTTAAATCTTGAACTACCTACTCTTGAACTATGATTAAGGATAGTTTTGTGTAAAGGCTACTGCAAACAAGTGAATACACTGGTCAGCAAATYCTGAACCTGAGAAGAGACCCATTGAAGGGTTCAGGGTGAGTGCCTAGCCTGCCTGTCAACAACTTTGAACAGAAGTATTGAAAATCAAACCTAGAAAGGTCTTAGCTTCCTCAATGCTTTAGTGTTTTCTTCTGTTTCTAGGAAAGAATTTGATCTTTTATAATTTACTGTATTTACTTATATAGATTTTCTTTTTTCTCTCTCCCTTCCTGGGAGAATGAGGAATATCTCACTAAGGAAGTGAGATTTCTTCATTCTTTGCTAAAGTGCTGTAGAAGGGCTAGTAGAAGTAGAGTCCTTCTTTGCTCCTCATTGAGATCTCCTCTCCATCTCTTGTGCCATCCTCATTTTAAATGGACAGCTTCCTTTTCCCAAACAGGTAACTTATTCAAAACATAGGATCTCAGGCCTCCAAGTTGTCTTGCAGCAGACTAAAAGAGCAAATGGAGGCAAATGCCTGATCAAGACACTCTTCAGACAAATTTAGTAGGTAGTTCTTGCCCTAAAGAACTAAGAACAGTGGGACAGAAGGGTGTCACTTAAATATGGTACTCCTTGCCAGAGTTTAACTATTTTGGTGAGGATTTCAGAGAAATTCAGCATGGGAACAATGCCTTTTGTGGAAATAAACTTAGTTCAAAAGATTTTATAAAGCTCTAAGCAACTTCAGCAGTTTTTTTCAGAGAAGTGTCAACCCTAATAGGGGACATTTCTCATTCTTTTGTGTCCTGGCTTGTTAAGTATAGCACTGCATGTTTTATTTTATCAGCAAATGAATCTGTATCATTACAACTTCAGCAAGCTRTGTAGGTCACAAGGTTTACTAGCATGTTAGAATTTAACCAAAACAGAATAGATTGTAAATTCATGCAAAAGTGAAATTAAGAGTGAAACAGTTAATTCTTGCAGATTARCCAAGAACGACAAGGCACTGAGCATGTGCACTTCAAGAGATCTGAGGCCTTCTCAACATGACCATGCTTGCTGAACAATAGTTAGGAAAGATAACTGTCTGAATCTTGGTATGAGAAATATGCTAAACATGTTTATGTATGTAGCTCTTGCTATGTAGCTCTTTTTTGTAGATGTATGTTTTATGTATAAATGTAGCTTTTTTTATGTATGTAGCTCTTGCGTATATGTTTTTTCAATACTAGATGTGTTGTTTTGACACACTGTTCCAGTTCAGCCTCTTTTTTTTGCCATTCTTTTAAAGGTGTGGGAAGGAGTCACGCATCTTTAGTATGATAGTCTTTGAAAATAATTCTAAGAGGAATATTTGCAGTAACCACAACGAATAGTGACGGGAATTATCTTTTACAAACTAGATCGCAAGGCGTGATATCACTGTCTCAGAGAGAACTCAGAGAGTACAGTCCTGTTCAAAAGACCTTGCTTCCAGAAGCACAGATTGCTTGTCCAAACAACTCTGTGAAGAGATTGTATCTGCTTGTGCACTAATTAAATGGGGGTGGAGGGGAACGATAACCAGCAGAGTCGTTAAGACTGCATCTGCACTATGGCAGGCCAGGGCATGTGTTGCATGGTTGTCCATATTCACTACRTTCCCTGGCATGATTTTAACTCGTGTCAACCATCATGTTCCCCAACAACGCCTAGAGCTGGCTCAAGTGGGCCAGTGACTGTTCCTGGCAGACAGGAGCRAAGAAGCATCCCTTTTTAGAGGGAGGACAGGTTGTCCATATGAGTGCTGTTGCACCATCCTTATTTGCACTAAGAGAATGGGGCCTGGCCTGTTCATGCCCTATTCTATTATTTATTGATAGCTAAAATCAGAGGAGATTGATAATAWCATGAGTCCATAAGTGTATCTCAATGTTATAGGAAGTAAACATATTTAACTTTTTATTTCTTCCAGAATAAGGGTTGTAAGCCAGTTATTTTTTGAATTAAAACAACAACAACAACAAAAATTTGAAGTGTGAATAGAGAACGTGGTGTTTGTTGTCTACAGCTTTTGAACTCAAAGTTCAGGAAAATTGGTGAAGGTTGTGTGTCTGAAGTTGTGAAACAGCTTGAAAAGCAGCTGTATGTATAAGGATTCCTTTATCAAGAACTGATACTCAAGTGSTGATTAGTGTTCAGAAGTACCGGAAAATAATGTATTCCTTAGAGTTCTGACTTTTCTCTCTAAAGTGYGCTAATTATCTACACTTGAAGTGAGTCAGAGCATCAGGAGCTACCTTTCCATATTAAAAGTCCAAAATTAAATAATGGAGAGAATTGTTAGATTAAAATACGAAGCATCCTTTGCTGAAACACYCTCCTGTACTGGAGCAGTGCCCACTAATCCTATGATAAGGTTTGTATTGAGTAGCAATTGTTTTAAAGCCAGAACTGTTTCCTGTAAAAGCAGCATTTTCCTGACAACATTCAGAAAATCCAGGTCTGCTTAGCTTGTGATAAATGTGAAAGCCTTTGCTTTACATATAAAACATACTGGTGGTCTTAAAAATGGCACAGCAAACACTCTTGAAAAATGAGCCACTCCAAAGATAAATGCCTTTCTGTGTGCCAAAGTTGTTTGCTCCAATCGTGTTTCCACCTTCCTTTTCTTTTGGCAACAGAATACTCTTTTAGGTCCTTCTTGTTCCATTTTTTGGATCCAAATGTACTTGCCTTACTGTGGCACAGGAAGGTTCTTACTACTCTTTCTCCCTTTTGAATTCCTGCTTTAAATATTGTGACCAGCTTGCTTCATAGCTGCAAATTTGAGTGTTGTTTCTTTTGGTCCCTATGCCATAGTGTCTTTCCTACTAGTATTTATCAGGTAACTTACCAACTCTGTATTGCTCCCTCCTGTGACGTTGTGTTCTTCTCTTCCCTGAGTTACCTCCATATTCATGTTAAATACTGGAGTCATGTCATGTCTCAGATATAAGGTCCCCATGAAGATGCTCCCTGAACTCTTAGGGAGCTGCAGGGTTTCCCAGACAAATAGTCAGCTGGAATTCCTCAGGATAAGGAGGCCAAAGTGATTTTTCTGTAGTGAACCTCAGGTAGCTGTGATGGATTGCTTTGATTTACTGCTGTAAAAATCAGTTGTAGTTTTTCTGGGATAAAATTTAGGATTTTTCCATGCTTGCGGAAGATGTGCCTTGCTTTGTGCCCTCCGCTGCTGCTCTGAGTGCTCCAGCCTGGCCAGGCACCTCACAAAGGCCCCGAATAAAACAGAGCCCSTTGTCTTGAGCGACGACAATGTCCCATAGCAGCTATGGGAAACACTAGCTGTGTTTGAATGCACTCTTTCAGATGTTTTGATTTAAGTGAAGACAAAATATAAGACAGGAAATAATAATAGGGATTAAAACAAAAACCTAACCTTGTCATCATCCATTAAACTGAGGTAAAACAATTTTTTAATCCTGTAAGGTTAAGAGCAYTTGAGGAGAAATCTCTACTTGTGAAGTTCTTCAGTACTGACTTCAGTACTGATGCAGATGTGATGGCAGACTTGGTCATTTCTCTGTCCTAATCAAAAACCTGCTGAGACCAAATTACACTTAGTAGTGTTGGCTATTTTCTCTATGTTAATTCCTACTGCTCCATGTGTCATTTCTCTCCCTCCCCCCCAGTAAATTTCTTAGCAATTCAAATTTGGTTCCTCCTGTATAGGTCTCCCTAAGGAGATAGAGTTGTTTAATTTCTTCTGCTGTTTTGGGTACTGTGCTAATTAACCATTGTTTGCTTTCTTTTATTTCTGGAGATGGTTGCCTTAATGAACGCAGTTCTATCTTAAACAGTAAAACCAGATTGCTGGGGTTTTATTTTTTGTTGTTGCTGTTGCTGGTTTGTTTTTCCTCCTAGGAATATTAGCATAGTCTCTGTATTTACATATTAGCTCTCTAATCCTGAGCAACCTGGCAGTATAGCAATGACTTTTATGCTATAATTAGTGAATATAATAAATGTGAAAGTACGGTGAGCTCATGGAGAATAGAGGGAACTTTATTTTGTAAAACAAGTAGGTCAGTACAAGTTAGAAATGCTAACACATCTCCAAGAAAAAAAAAACATTGGTTTGCCAACACTTTGATTCCTAATTGTTCAAAAGCAATTTAGTGATCTATGGAAATTAGCTAAAAACAAGCAAAATGACTTGTGTGTTTTTAAAGATTTTTTTTTTTTCTTTTAAACATGGTTGCAAAGAAAGATGCTATTTATCAAGTTTTCTTTCTCACAGCCTGCAAAGGTCACTGAAAATGTACTGGCTAGATGTGCTGTGCATTGTTTATGATGTGGGATCCAGGAGAAATTAAAAAAAAAGTGTCAGATTGTCATGGAAGTAAATGTCTTAATTTTCTCCCTCTTGTTTCTCTGCCCTCCCTCTCAACCCTCTTCCTCCAATAAGCTGTAGTAATACAGGACAGAAAAACTCCTCCTGAGAAGATGTAATGTTCTATTAGACACCTTTCTTTGTAATATTTCCCTTTCACTTAGCTCACCAGRCATTTTTGTGAAATCYGCCCCCTYCCCCCCCAAAAAAAAGTGCAGGATGGAGAGAAAGGAAGCTAGTCAGTGGAAGGAAGGGATTGTTGCTATCCTTGTGCTCGAAAGCTCTGTAGCTGAAGAGTGAAATTCAGGCCCCAGTGAGCAAGTTGGACTTTGAATTCACTGCACAAGAAATGAGTTTTTCCAGGTCAGTTAATGTCTCGCTTTCTGAAGCCAGTATGTTCCTAATGAGGGAGAACAACACAGGAAAGGAAGAGGGTAGTTTCTCAGCAACCTAGAACTGACTCATGCTGCCAGAACGGTAACCAGGAGTTAGAGCCCTGCACTCTCTCTAACGGCGGTGTTTCTCTGGTAATCATGATTGCATCATGATCTTTCCCTCATGTCTTTGAGAAATAAGTCAGATAAAGCTGTCTGCTTGTCCTAGAACTAGCTTAGCTGCAGTACAGCAAGGCATGGGAAAAGGAATTCCATCTCATCTTGTCTTCCTTAAGGGCACTTTATGGCAGAAGCCTGGTAATGCCAGGCTTTCCTTGAATGCTGTTTCAAAGAAATSTGCAAAGATACTTTGTCAACATTAAGTGAAGCCAGGTGAACATGTGTCAGGTTCCATGGTTGGTATGGATGCTTTATTGGTTTGTGGCTCTAGGGTTCAAGACTTGCCACCTGTAAAATGGCCCTTGGAAATTTTATTGATATATATCTGAGATACACCTATTTATTTTTTTTAAACTCATTACATTTTTATTTTGCTTGGAAATGGTTTCTGCTTTAGAGATGTTGTAGAGCTACCAGACTTCCCCTATGACTGTGAATAAATAACTCTTTGTCTATAGAGGTGGGCAAAGAAAGATCTCAGAATATCACAGGAGAGACAGTATGCTAAGATAGCAGCACTCATCACTTCCTTTTGCTGATRGATGAAGCTAATAAATTTGGTATGACTGAATACTAGGAAAGCCTTCCCACTTTTAGGATATGAGCCAGGAGAGATCTGAGGGGGCAGAAGGGGGCTGCGAGGTGACCTTATATGTTATGTTACTAATCCTTTGCTGCCCATCATACTTGATATGGATGAAATTGTAGGACTTCCTCTTAGAGGACTTTCATCCCAGCATGAAGATTGCAGAGTCAGTTGTACTTCTTTGGCATGTGGAATTGTCAGCTCAGAGCGGTTTTCTCTTAGCACCTATGAATTGCACTACYGAGTTCTTTGTTTTTCTATAGATTGTTGAAAGGAGGAAATGTGACTTCTGTCTAGTTCATTTCTCTGGGAACACCTGGTGTGAATAGGTTATGCAGGTAGCACTGCTCAAGTACTGGGAAGTGAAATGGAGAGGCCACACTGAAAAGGAATATTGTAGATATAGGAGAGGTATCCTTACTCCCTCTTTATTTATAGTCAAGAAGCAGATGACACCGGCTAATTTTAAAGACAGGTTGTCCTTGCCTAGTAAGAGTCGACACTTTTCTGTGGTTGGTTGGGATGATGAACCAAGTGCATTATTTTTCCTATAAAGATCAGATTTTTTTTTTTCTGTCTATCCTTGGATTGGCTTGCTTTCTTCTATTTTTATTCTGGTAATCTAACCAGTTTGCACAGAAAATAGGATCAATCTTTCCTCCTTGCTTTCTGCTCTCTGTCTCTCATCCTAGCTGATTCTTTTTTTCACCTTTGACAGCTACACAATTTTCAGCTGGCATACGAGGTCACTGAGATCCCTTCAGACTCCTTCCTTATTAAATAAGCAGTAGTCTCCTCCCCCACTGTGAAGCCATTTTTCAGTCTGGAGACCATTCACGCTACCTTCCTGCCTTCACTGTCGCGAYCTCTTTATTCACTTGGCTTCCTCAGTAATCCAAAGACCTAAATAACTTTCTTTCTCCCCTACRAAAAATAAAAAAATCTTATTTTCTATAAATTTCTTGCTTTGGTGCTCGATTCTCTTGCATAAAATTTTAGCTCTCTATCTAGGCACAGCAGAGCTCTGCTATCTTTAGCCCCTATTTATTTCTTTATTGCTCCTTGAAGCTGTCTCCTTTCTCTTGCCAAAAATAAGGTTCGAACCACAGCACAATTAGGGGATATATTTTAAATTAGGCATTTTGTCTGTCAAATACCTTATCAGATTTTGCTGCCCACCTCTAGCACAAAGTGGAATCCAGTGACAAAGCTAACTGTGTATATCCTTGTGCTTAGCCGCTCATTACATTAAGTAAAGAACAGTACTATGCAGCATAGGGAACATCAGACTTGCCCATATTTTGGAAACAATACCAGATTTCTTTTTCTATGTCTTGCATTTTAAAATTTCCTTTTAGCCTCATAATCGGTCTAATTTGGGCTTGCTTTTCCTTGCCAGTAAAACTGTCTTGATATTATAATATGAAATTAATTATAATAACTGAAAGACTGTTTTTTCTCACTGACCTTCAAATAATGGATGCTGGGCCAAGTTTTAGAATATCAGTCTTTGTGAGGCTTTTCTTGACTATCCAGACTGTTGTAGCTAGCTTTATTCTTTTATTCTCTAGATTTATTTATTTATTTATTTATTTATTTAACTCTTCTTCCTAAGCTTTTTCATTATGGTTTTTGGAGAGAATACAATGAAGTTGTTTTCACAAACATAATCTTATATGCCAGATGATTGACCTGACCTATGGAAAGTTCTTGGAGCTGCACTTTGAGGTCTTAAGGAATTTTCCTGTAGAATTTGAGGAACTGTCTAAAAGTTGAAGGTCCGCTAATAATCTCTCTATCTGAGGAGAAAGTCTTTGTGAAGTGAGGTGAGTTCTGAGAGGACCTTTGGTTTATACTAAATTTTAAAAATAAAATTTAGCTCACRTCCTTTAATGAAAAGGCAGTCTTCACTGGATGCAGATACCTACCTACTTGTTTTTTTCCTGTGCTTGTTTTGTCAGGTGAGCTTTTCTTTTTTCTTCTTTTTTAAAAAGCATCCTAGCTTTCCTTTCAATATGAATGCCATGTAGAATTTTAAAGGAATGAAAACTCCATGGATTTCAGTGAGGTAAAAACTATATATTTATTGTGTGTGTTCTTGGATATGAATGGATACAGATGGGTTCCGTTTGTCATGTACAACCTAGGAGGCAACTTTGGCTGATAATAAACCATTAGTAAAGGCTGGATAATTAGATTATCTGAGGATGTGAGGCATGGAATGATAGTGGTGACTTGAAAAAGAAAGGCAGGGGAAGGAAGGAAAGGCGATGAACAAAAAGCTGGCTGGTATGCACATATTAACGTACATATATGTACATATTACATTTTTAATAAGAGAAAACCCTTGTGACATCTGACAGAATCCTGTAAGATTTAGTGGGTACTCTAGTACCCTGGGCATTTACCTGTTGTCGAGAGCTTCTAGAAATTTGCCCTTTGCATAAGCGGGGAGCTGAATCAGGTGTGCTGAGGAACACTTCTACCTTTTGAAATTTCTCAATTTCTCTCTTGTGTCTCCTTGTGATAAAGGCATCTACCACATCCTCAAAAGCCATTTCRACTGTTTATACTTTTACAGGGGCAAGGACCTCCTTCTGCTAATTGTGACCAAGTCCTATTTTGTGCTTTCTGCCATCCCTTCTGATCTTCTTCTCCTTCCTTGCTTACTTATGATAGTTTATTTCTCAGGGCAAAAATTACTCTTTTAGCTAGTTCTCAGCACCTCCTGTTAATTGTTATGATGTTTTTCTAGAATTAATTTATACTGTTTTGTAACCATGGCATTCTCAGACACAGTGCACTCTCTTCTGCCTTTTTAGTGCTTATGAGTCCTCCTTTCTGTTGTACTCTCATGCCAGAGGAGTCYAAATCAGTGACTTGCACCTAACTGATCCTAAATCAGTGGCTTATTCTATTTTMTCTGAGTAAATGCAGCCCCATGGGTCTGCATGGGACCTGAGAGATTTGGTTTAGGAAGCAAATGGAGAGACTAGTTATCTGGATTGATGGAGAATTATTTGATTTTTATGGCTTTAGTCACAAAGAAGTTAACAAAAGTCTACATACTTTTACCATGAAACTAATGCCAGACTGAATTAATGACATACCTTGACCTAAAAGAATTATTTATAAAACCACAGTTGCTCTATTTTCTTTCCCTACCTCATATACAGTTGTTCAATAGCGAAGATGCTCCTATGAGAGGTACTATATCTCCTAAGATAGGATATAAATCTCTCATCAGTGCCTACCAGGAAAGTATTTTAAACACCAAGCACTAGGAGAAGCTGAAAGCAATACACCCATATTTAAAATGTTTTGTCTGGAGCAATGTCCCAGTCCCCTGACTCCAGGTTCATTCTTTCCAGGTTCATTCATCCCAAAAATGTGTTTACACAAAATTGAAAAGTCTCTCAAAGAACAATTTTGGGATTTGAGAGATGAACATTCAAAGTATTGCTGTAATTGAAGAGGATTCTGGTATGATCACATCCAAACTAGGCTCAAAAATCCATTTTTTCTTTTCCGGAGATCAGTTTTGTTTTCACACACAAATAAGTAATTTACACATAGGATCAGGAAAAAATAATAGTTAAGAAATACACTTCAATATTTCTCATTCAGTGAGCACTCACATTTTGAGTAAACGAAGATGTATGGCTGATCCTGATGCTTATTTCTTTGGAAAATGTTAATAATGATACTTCTTGTATATCAAGATCTAATCTAACCTCTTTCTCTAGGACTGAGAAAGGCTGCCCTCTTTTGGATGCAATTAGAATTGGTTGATAGTCAAGACTCAAAAGCAGAAATACTTGAGGTTGGTCTCCTTGGTCTCTAGTAGCCATTCAGCCCATGGGTGGCCCTGGAGGGCAGCACGTTGATACTAACTTTGAAGTAGCTGCGGACATTCTGGGGCAGTAATTGACCTCTCCAGTAGGATATGAAGATAGTTTTGCCTATACATATAAGTGTACTATACAGCATACATTTTGTGTATGTATATTTATATGATACTTTAGGAAAGGATTATGGAAATATGGGTTGYCCTTATTTCTAACACTTCGCAATTTCTGTGAAATCATGTTTGTCCATGACACTCTAGGGGTTTTGTTTTTCTGTTTTATCCGTTCACTTTAAAGCTTTTTCTCTTTCTACACAGGTGCTATTTAATTACCTCCTTTTTTTTTTCTAACTCTACTTTTTTGATATTTTGACCTTTTGCCCTAAAAAAATAAGAGAACCAGTTGCTTTGATCTTCAGCATCACAAATTGAAAGAGGTAATTAAAATTTCAATATAGTTGGCAAGTGAGTGAAAAACCTAGATGTTTGGGGCTTGACAGGGGATAAAGAGTGTCAGAAAGGAATAATTGAAGCTTGTAAGTCAGTCCTTGTTTCAGTTCTAGAAAATATACTTGAAACTAGAACTTGTCATGTTCTAAATGTCACTTGAACACCTATAATAAATGGATTGATTGCAGTTCAGTTCTGTGTTGAAAATCTGTATTCCAAAAGGTGTTCAAATCTCATCAGAAAGGCCACTGATTGGACCTGGAATTTTAGCTAACAATTCAGTGCTTGGCCTTGAAATACTTTCTGTATTACAAATACATTTGATTCAAGTAGAAAGACTGACCCTGTGCTTAATAGCCTGGGGGCAAAAAAATCTCAGTTTTATACTTGAAAGCAGCCCAATATTAAGTTGTGTCAATGTCTGAAGCCTCATTAACCTGCATGTTTGGGTTATTCCAATACCTATGAATATGGTTTGTTTTTAGTTCTGTAATGCTTTATGAACATGTGCTTGTGGACCAGGACCATGGTGTGCTAAGAGCTTGCAGCACATGTCTTGACTCCAGATAAGTGCTGACTCAGTCTARGCATAAAACAAGAGGAAATGGAGGAATATAGGCAGCGTATGAACAAAATATATTATTGCTGGTTACTAGGACACTTTTCAAAATGGAAAACTTCCCCTCTCACATTCAGATGGATTATCATACCCATCCTGAAACAATATTTTGACTTAGAGTGGCATGCGTATGTGTTATGTATACCACGTGCTTACGATATTATTGGAATACTTGAGTTGTATTGACTATGCAAACTAAATGCAGAAAATGTAGTCATCAGCTTGCTAAATCATGTGTACTTTATGGCCTTGTTAGATAAAGCTGCCCCTTGGCAGCCTTTCCTATCTTCTTTGTTTTATTAATGAGTAGTTTTGCTTTGCATTTTGAAACAGGACATTCCTCTTTTGGCAGGCCGTGCTTTCTGGGGATGCTGCTGCTGGCTATGTATGAGATGAGTGATGATTCTCAACATGGGAAAGATACGAAATAACTTCTATCTTTTATAGACTGTTATGCAGATTCTTTTAACCATCATAATAAGTTTATCCAGTTATATATACATATATATATTWAAARAAAWAATGAGTTTTCTTTTTACTTGCATTGATGGAAGTGGCTCAGTCTGGSGTTTGTTTCATCACAACATCACAGCAGAAAGATGCTTCTGCTGGTGGTGTTTGGTGTGTTTCTTTTCCTGTTTTTTGCCCTGTGTGACTCTTGCAGAGATCAGAGCTGCTGTTTCATCTAAATATAGGTCGTGCTGGTGAAAGGGAAGGGCTGTGTGATGTGCTTAGGCATGGAAACTCTGTAGTGGGACACTCTTGGTATGTTTAAGCCTCTGGTTCTGAATGCAGATTGAATACGGTGTGTGTAGAACAGTCCCCTTTGTTACTGGAAAAACATCTATGAGTTTCTGCAGGTCCAGCTTGTTACTCCATCTGCCTACTTGACTGAATTTACTTCAGAATTTTGTGATGATTAATAGTGGAAGTTTATTTTCAAAAACTATAGATCTTGCCTGCCTAATGTAATATTTTGTATTTTACTTGTTCTATGAAAATAATCAGAATACTTCAGGCAAAAAAAAGTAAGATAAGCCTAGCAGCTAGATAGCGAAGATCTTTACTTGGATGCCCCTGCCTTTAGTTTTGAACAGATTTTCAGAAAATAAAAAGCTTAGGAATGTTGTTGCCTAAATTAGATTTGCTGGGGAGTTTTTCAAAGACACTTAACCCCTGCTAAAAATCTACTTGATTTGTAAATTATAGTAAATAGCTAGAATGAACACATCTTGTAAAAAGAGAAGCTACTTCATGTACCGAMTCCAGGAACTGCTATACAAAAGCAGTTTCCTTTTTGCTAGTTTTTTGACTTGKATTTGTAGTAAGCTGGTGTAAAGTAAGAAAACAGACTTAGTCCTCTACTGGAAATTTCSCAATACTTGATTTCTTTAATGAATATACCATTTTAAGATACAATCGTTTTTGGCTGGCAGTGTAAATGCATCATCAATACATTTTGTGGTGTTTTTTTTCTCCTCCCTACCCCAATTTTAGAGTTACAGGTGAGTAAGAGTGAGGGTTTATTTTGAGGCCATAAGCCTGTGCCTTGTGTTCTCGGCGGATCTTCCCGCTCTTCCTTCGTGACGGCTCCTCCGCTCAGCGCGGTTCCTGGTTCTTGTTCCCTGTTGGGTTGTTCCACCTTTCACTTCTGTCCTCCCTTGAGACCGTCCATCCCTACCCACACCTTGGTGTGCCGGCCTTTATCAACCCCTGCCTTCCTCCGCTGCCCAGGAAGGCCGGTCGCTCTGCATCCACCTCCATCATGGGTTCACCGCCATCAGCTGATGTAATTTACTTCCTCTGGTAGTGACCTGAAGGCCTCTGCGAAACCTGGGGCAGTTTGGGAGGAGGCAACATTCAGCACGAYGGAGTGGATTCGAGCTCCTTGTGCCGCGGGGCTGGCGGCCCGTGGCACCTTTGGCGCGTGGCTCGCCCTGAGCCGACCAGGTGCAGCCCTGCAGGGAGCGGSGCACGGAGGAGGTGCCGTCACACCGAGCAGCTTCTCCTGCCACACTATCCATGCTTCCGATGAGGTATTTTTGTAAGTTATTGTTAATAAGCTACTGTAAAATCATTTTRGTAAGTTATCCTTATATTGATGTTTAATAATATTATATTCCAGAAAAGACCCTTTCAAATGGGAATATCCTAAACCTCGCTGTTTAAATATCTCCTGTTCTTGTGGCTGTTGAGTTCAAAACATTTTGGCACTGCTGGAAAATCCCCACCCCGGCAGTGCTGAGGCGGCCTGACCTTCACACCTGAGCACACACCTGGTTTTCCGCGGGGAGCTCCCGGCCCTGGCAGCCGCTCGGGGTGCTGCCAAGGGCCCCCGGGGCGTCCCGCGAGCTCCTTGCCCAGGAGCTCCTTGCGCGGAGCGGCTCGAGCGCCCTGCAGGGCCCGCTGGRGCGGCGGCGCCGCGCGGGCCCGCTGCGGGCGGAGGACGGAGCAGCGGCCCTGCCGTGCCGTGCCGTGCCGCGCGGCGGGCGGGCGG
>PTEX01000018.1:6390829-6523583 GCA_003342815.1 Eudromia elegans
CCCGGAGGCCCCGCGGGCCGCGCCGGCCGTTGGAGCCGTTGGCGCTGCCGGTGCCGGGGAGCAGGCGGAGAGCGTTGCGGCGGGCCGGCAGCCGCGTGGTGCCGCGGCGAGGGAGCCGCGCCGGGCGCGGATCACGAAAGCCCGCGTCAGGGAAACGCGTCTCGCGCCGGCGCTGCTCGCGTGCGGAAGAGAGCGAGGGCAGCGAGCGGCGAGCGAGCGGCTCTGCCCCCGCGCGCATCCGGGTTGCGGGAGGCGTGCAGCGCCCGCAGGAGCGTGCGGGAACGAGAGCCCCGGAGGGCACTTACGGAGGCCGCTTGTACCGTTCGCAGCGCAGCATTCGGGAGCGGATCCAAGCCSTGGGACATGGCGCAAGGAAACAATTACGGGCAAAGCAGCAACGGGGTGGCTGACGAGTCCCCGAACATGCTGGTGTACAGAAAGGTAAGCCCGTGTGTCCCGCGAAAGCTGCGGGAGGCGCCTGAGAGAGCGGAACGGGCAAGTTCTGCCTCCCGTGCCGCTCGAGCAGGGCCGTGGGCCGTGCGGCTTCCCGGCCCCTTCCTGAGCCGGGGCTGCTGCCGCCGCCGTGCCCCGAGAGCAGCAACACGGCGGGGAGCAGGGGCATCCGACACCGACCGGGCACGCTGTGGGTCCGTGGGCGTGTTTGCCACGAGTGCAGCGGAAGTGGCGCGTGAAAAGTCCACCTATATCTGAGTTATTTCATAGCCTTTTCTAAAGGTGTGATTGTGTATGTCATTCTGAACGTTAAAATACACACCCATACGTCAACTTTCTAACATGTTCAGGAGCAATTTGCTTAGAATTTGTCTAAAACTTTCTCWTATCTGAAATCTAAGATAATTCCCTCTTTCGTAATTATTTGATATATTTTACGTTGTGTATATCACATACATATGGGATGTGGTATGGGGTGCTAGTGATGGTGCTGGAAAAGTGTTTTATTTTTTATTTATTTGTTTTTACCAGTGCTCACTGGTAACATCTATAAAATGAATTCCAGTATTTTAAAAGTAAGTATTAGGTGCACATTACAGCATTTTGTGTTTCTTTCCCTGCGACGGAGAGTCTCAGAGTGTAGGGAAGTCAACACCATTAACTTATTTTATATGGGGTGGGAATAACAGGTTAAATGTGTTATTTATCTGCAATCACCAGAACTTAAGCAAAACCATACACTCCAGGGATTCTCTCTGCAAAAGCCTGTTTAATGTAGTTATTTTAATAACATGAACATATGGATTTCCAGACATTGAACTCCAGTAATAGTGTTTATTTAGCTACCGTCCTTTTATTTAAGTGACAGTAAAAGCTTGGGGATTTTGAGATGGGCTGATGTGGTTTTTAACTTGGCAATTGTGTATATTTTGATAAAAACTTAATTGCATTTATCAAAAAAAATCTAATAATAATGGAGAAAGATAACTCTACRAACACAGATTGAATTATGTTATTATGTATATCAAGTAACTACCTTCTTATTCCTTGAGTTCTGTGCTTTTAAACTTGTTTGTGGTTGTTTTACCAGGTGCAAAAATCAATGCTTTTGTTTTGTTGGAGACATGGACTTTTATTTTTGCAAGTTAGTTGTAACAGAAAACATCTAATATATGTCTTGCTGAGTCTTCTTACAACTTTGATAGTAAAACAAACTGATATGAGGTGAACTGAGGTGTTGTCATTAATTGTGGTAAGTCTTTTTTTTTCTCCTGAAAATATGAAATTATTCCAATTGAAGTCTGATGTACACATTTTTTAGTCCATATATTTAAGTATAGGGATGACTTTACTGAGTTTTAATGGTGTTTTCTATTTTGAAAAATTAGACCATTTTTACAGAACTGATTAAAAACAAATTTATCAACTTGAGTATCCGCATGTATAGGAATGCAGATCTGGAGTAATATGGCATCATTTTGCCATTAACATCACAAGTGTGTTTCAAAATGGATGCATTTTGCACATAAATGTATATGTCAAAATATGTTGCATATATCAAACACGGCGTACCAAAGCTTACATTGTACTTTTATAGGTTTCGATCTATCAAAACAGTGTCTTTCCCTATTTATCTTAAAAGAAGCCTCATCTTGACTTATTTCAACATTGTCCCTAAGCAGCCTCCAGATTCAGAGGGAGCCTGAGATATGTGACACAAACCCTGGGAAATSAGGGGCATTTTGAAATTAGGGGCGAGGGCAAGACGCGCTCCACAATCATCCGCTCGGCACGATCAGAGCCTCAGATGCCTTCTCGCTTGTTTGTTGGTCACAGATACAGGGATGGTACCTGTTTGGTGTCCTCAGTGTAGCAAGAATCCTCATTTTGTTGTCATCAGGCTTAAAGCGCTTCCTGACTCCTAACTCATGAAAAACACCGACCTTCTGCAGTGTTACTGGTAGTATTTGCTTTTGTAGGTCTCGACTTGCTTTTGTAGCATGGGGAGATTCTGTAGGATCTTTAAATATTGCGCAGACAAGTGTTGGATTGCTGGAAGAAAACTTTGAATCCTCCTTCCTTCAGCACTATTTGAGGAATAGACAATAAAATAATAGATAACATGTTTAAAAGTCACCTGGTACTAGTATAATCAAATGCATTATAGCTTTGGTGTCTAGAGCATAAGAAAAGGTTAATTAGGTAGAAATCATTTCATTTCAGAATATATTATCTCTAAATATAATCCTTTAATAGCAACAACTAAATCACAGGAGATTTTTTTTTTTTGTAGTGCGTTTGAAAACACAATACTTGTCTGTCTGTCATTGTGTTAGGAATGAGAGCACGGTGCCGAGTGAACAAAGAACGAGATCTGCCAGCTTTGTAGAGGACTTTCTTTTTTCCCCAATTTAAGAAAATATTAATAGTTGCTAGAAAAAAAAATATGTAAAYGTGTTACTGGCTAGCTTCGGAAGGAAAAAGAAAAGAAATCTCTTATTGTAGATGATGCTCAAAYATGCAGATGCTGAAATGCTTTCTCCTGGTGGATTATGCAACRTAGGATAGCAGACGTTTTGTGGTAAGTGTTACTGCAAGGAATAGWTGGGACATCTCTTGGATAGCAAAGAATTACAGTTTGGCTGTATTGAATAGAAGCACTTATTTTGCCTTATAGTTACTTAAAACTTAATTTTGTAGTACAGTAATTGTGTCACTGTCTGTAACCTTCAGTCTCAGCTGAGCATGTTCTAAGCTCTATGGAATTAGAGCCCTGATTCTGTAAGGACAAGTTTATGTAAGAGAGAAAAAATCAAAAACATTACAAAGCTGGGGAGATGTGCCCAATTCAGACTGTCTGAAATCTGAATTGGTGTTACTGTGCAAAGATCTAGTGTCCACAAATTCAGTAGTTAAGGCTTGAATCACAGAGTCATTATTGCACCTTATTTAGACTGAAAACTCTTCACAAGAAAAGTTGGTTTTCTTTCTTTTTTTTCTCCTCTTAGTGGTGCCTATTTGTAGAGAAGGATAAATGCAAAGGGTTTCATTGCATTCTGCTTTCAGATCTGAAATATTTTTAAAAATTCAGCATAAAACTTTATGATTAAATATTCAGTACACACAGAACTCTTCCTCTTTTTTATGGAAAAGACAGTAGTACAGATAAATAGTTTCTTATATAATTTTTACATTGCCTTTTAAGATGTTTGCATGTCAGTTATGCTTTGGGAAATAGTTTTTTTTTTTAATAGGCTGTCAGTGCCATTTTTTTTTTTTTTTGGCTATCAGCAAAATTATTTAATAATGAAATGTTACACATAGTTGGTGCTGACATATCTTAGGAAAAAGTTCTGCATTTTTTAGCTTGTAGCTTGAGGCAAACACAAAAATGTAAAAGAAACGGCTTTTAATTCCACTGCAGCAGAGTCCATTTCAATCAGCTATTAACAGACATGGCAGCACSAGAACCCTTTGTATTTGAGTGTCACACGTTGCCGGTATCAATGCCTTGCTCTTCAGCAACACTAACTTGGTTTCTGGAAGCTAGGTTTAAAAATGTTTGAGTTGTATTGCTAGGTCTGTGAAATTTTTCCAAGTTGCAGAGCCTGCCCTGTCTTTGGTTTATCTTGTGCCTATCATTAAAAAAAAAAAAAAAAAAAATCAAAAGAATGAGTTATCCCTTGAGGAAAACTTCCATGTTAGAGCTGCTTTTCCTACTGGGCATTTGTTTATCGCTTTGGTTTGCTCTTTGCTCACTTTTTTAGTCAAGCATTCGCTGTGAGGATTAGTAGTTCTAATTTGCAAGTTAAATGTTTGTTGTAGGGCTGGCTGAGTTACTTCAGCTGGGAAATGATAGCCAATTCTTTGTAGTACTAGTGGTAGGAGGAGGAGGATTAGCCTGCTCTAAATAGTAATATTCTTGTGATTGAGATATTGATTCTCCACTTGCCTTTCTGCCCTGAATGTTAAAATAGCCTTTGCCAGAGCTGATTAGAATTCCTGATGTTGGGGTTTCTGCTCCTGTAATGAAGATAATGAGGTGTTTGCTCTGTTCTTGTGTCCACAAAGGTCAGGTATGCCAGCCCCCATGTGTGGCAAAGGCTGATCTGTAATCTCGAGCTACTTCTTAATTTAGCATGATCTCATAATCTTCACAGAAGCAATGACTCCAAAGTAGGGCACTTAACAACAAAAATAAAATATTGTGGTAAAAGAGCAAAAGCCGTGCAATGACAACATTGGAGGGAATGGGGACAACCATCCTCTAAAAATCATTCTTTTCTCCACTGCCTCTACCAAACATGGCTTTCAGTGTAGAATATGGCTAAAAATGTATTCTTTTGTGTCTTTTATCAAGTTTTCACTTTAATTAAAAGAAAAAGGAAGAAAATGCAATAGCAGGTAACTGTATTCCTTAGAGTTTGTGAGATTAAGGGAGGACGCCTTAAGTGGGGTTTTTCTAAGTGCTGCCACTCACTTTGATAGGGAAGAATTAGCTTGATACCCTGTGTTTCTGAACACACCATAGCAAACTCTGATGGCATCTTGCTCTCAGTGTACGTTACTGAACTTGTTATTACAACGTAMATGCAAATGCTGATGCAAACGAGACTACGAGAGGCAGGTTTTTTGAGACATAATTACAGCAATTCTACATGATGCCCTTTGCATACCTGAGAAGGAGACTGGTGCTGCTGCCGTTTGTGCAGGGCTTAGATTCACATCTGGTKTTATTATGACTCTCACAAATAAAGAAGTGACTGAGATAGGTCCACAAATGTGGACCTCAAGAGTTCTACCCGTATATAGAAAAGAATTACCTCCCTATGCAGTAGGAATGTTATGGGAATTTGTCATAATTCCAGAGTAGTTGGTTTATATCAAAGTAGGCTGTTACACAGGTAATAACTTATCTGAGGATCTGGAATTGAATATTGAAAACTAAAATATTACTGGATAGTGTGCAGTGCCCTTCATGCGGTCTATTTCCTGTATTTCTTCCTTTCTAATTCTCCCCTTCCTTCCACTGGATGTAGAAATGTGTGAGGTGAGTTTGCAGGGCGGCGTTTTGAGCCCAGTGTGCCGGGCTCGCTGGTGGTGCCGTCACATACAAAAACGCCCCAGAATTGGAGGCCGCCGCGCTGCTTCCTTTTTCCGTCCGGCATGTGCTGTCTGAAAGCGTGCCGGGTTTGATTGTGCATTGTCATTTTTGGTTTCTCTCTTTTTCCTTGGAAGCAGTCTACATTTGTAACCATGGAAACAATGATGCCATTGATAGTGACGTGCAACACAGTCAGAAATTATTTGTTTCGGAGTTTGGGTTTTGTTTTCTTCTCTTGCAGGCTTGCGACAAGCTCTGTGGAGTGCAGGAGTTCTTGTGATCACCAGTATTGTGTGATGACACTTGAAAAATTCCCACCAAAGCTGAGATGAGCTATGAGACTGCATTTATAAACTCACGTGTAGATACACCTTGTTAAAATGTGGCTATCTTTCCAATTCAGCAATCCCTAGCCAAATACTAGGAGTAGAGTAGATAGAACTATTTAAGGGGGAAACAACACGTATGATTTGACTGTAGTGAAAGATCGTTTAGAATTTTGATTTTGGTCTCGGTTGCTAGCAGCTATAGAAGAGCTGGAATATAGAAAAGTTGGGCTGTTTACCAAAGTAGGATGGTTGTAGCAGTAACTGGAATAGATAGTCAGGCGTGAAGTTGCCCAAGAAGCTGCAGGTAGTTTTAGTCCTTGGAGCTGGGCTGTCTGAGAGCTGAGTTTGGAACCGGCGCTTCATGTTGGGAGTGAGAAGTGCCTGGGGTTTCTCCAAGAGAGCAGCTGACCAGGGATTGTGAGCACCATGTAACAGGAACAGGCCGCTGTTCCTGACTGTGAAACTTTTACTGGAAAGCGTACAGRCTTCCGAACTGACAGGCTCAGGAGCTTTGGCATTTAAAAAAAGGGGAAACTAATTCCAAATTTAAACATCTCTGTATTGCAATCTGTGAAACTAAATTTTTGGGGAAAGTGCAAATAAAATGTATATTTAAATTAGAATTCCAAAGACTTTTAAACTGTGGGAGTCCAGGACTAACTGTACTTTTCCCCTTGCTTATGACAGTGTTTCTTTCTTTTTTTTTCTTTTTCTTTCTTTCTTTTCAACTTGCCGCTAATCTCCTCAAAATAAGAAGCTGATTTATAACATGAGCATTGAGTTATTCTAGAAACAGTTCCATGAGAGACTTTCTTTCTCAGGAGGGGAATCCTATTCCCCTGTTACGGTACCTTGCTGTGGGAATTATTTCACAATCTCTGGATTATTTAGCCWCCTGATATAGAGAGGCTACTTGATTTGTGCCTGTGTATGTCTGTGCTCTTGAGCTTCCTTTTCAGGTGCTGTGCTGCGTTTCTCAACTTGTCTGCAATGCTCTGCGTGTCTCTGAGAAGGCAGCTGTATGTGCTGGGTGTCAGAGAAGCTGCTGTTTCTGCAGAGGTGAACAGGGCTTTGAAAGCTGCAGAGAAGTCACACTGCCTGCTTTGCTTTTCTCTTGCTGTCACCTGTTCTTTCAAAGATACTTTCAGCAAAAGGTTTAAAACTGATAAACAAGAATGGGAAAACGACATTGTAATGCATATATATAATAGCTTTCTTTGTACAGCATGTATAACTCAGTTGCCTGTTTTTCAAGATTTTTTTTGATAATTATGGCATTTCTTTTCAGCTGAGGATATCTGCAATAGTCACTGAATGGCATCCCTAGTATCACTCAAATGAAAAATCATGCAACAAGACTTCTAGGACAGTCTGTAATGATTAGTCACGTTGTGGTCCTGCTGAAGAGGTGTRATTTTGTTCTCAAAAACCTTAACCAATGAATGGACCGCACAAACCAGCCAAGTAGAAATGTACCCATGGCAGTGAAGTCATCCTTCTGGCATTCTTGTAGTGATTTGTGGCAGGTTGCTTTTGAGCAGTGTACTTCAGGTGAGTGCTGAGGATTTTGAAGGTGTATTAACTTCTCTATATCACTCCTGCTGCAGTTTGTGAAGTTTGTGGGGTTAGAATTGTGCCGTAGAGGAGGAGGTATCAAGCAAAGAGGACCTCATCCTAATGCAGTTCAGATGTACAAGAATTATCTTGCCCGAAGCGAAAATTGCTCCCTGTAACGCTGAAGGAACTTTATTTCCGCTTTCTGTTCCATTTGTTTTTAATGAATTAGATGCCTGCATAATGTGCACGTATTTGCATATGTGCGTACTTGCAGTATTTTAGTAGTCTGATCGAGCCAGCAGATTAACAGTAGCAAATATCCTTGTGTTAGTCCCCCGTCCCCTAGCAAATGGTTGCAGTGGTGGGGGGCTGCCCTCAGTGAGATCAGTGTGTTTCTTCGGTGGTCCTTGGTGCTTTTGTTTCAATTCTCTCCTTTGTTGATTAAATAACAAGGTCACAGTAAAAAGGAAAAAAAGAAAAACAGCTTGAATGGAATTTATTTGGGAAAGAATATTAGGCCAGCCAAACCAATTTGTACTGTAATTTGTTTATTGATCTAGAATTTATCATAGTATGCATAAATATGAATAGAAAGCTTATTTTAATGGGCATTTGAGTGTATAATAGTCTCTGAAAGCAGCTGCCAGAATGTGGAATGACAGTATTGTAAGTATTGTATTAGGTATTCCACATTGTAGAAGTGAATTTCAGGTATTTCTCTCTAGGATTCATTCCTTTCTGTATGCACAGCAACTAAAATAAATCTGAATCTCTTTGCTCTTTGAGATTCTGTTTTTAGGAATGAAGTATTTTGAATAGCTGTTATTTAAAATTGCCCTAAATTTTCAAAGAATCATAGAATACTTAAGGTTGGAAGGGACCTCTAGAGGTCATCTAGTCTAACCCCCTGCACAGACAGGGTCACCTAGAGCATGKGGCACAGGAATTTTGGTGAAAGGCCTTTTTTTTTTTTTCTTTCTGAACTACTTTTCTATCAGATTGAATAAGCAGGTTACTGTATGCCTTTTGAAAGAAAGGCATAATACTGCTTTTCAACACTTACACTTCCCAGAGCTACAGACTTTAAGATGTATTAATGCTCTGTGACCTGGACTCTGCCCTCGGATTCAGATTCACAGCATCGCTTGATACCAATGGAAATCATGCAAGTAGATTTGAAATAAAATTTGCATTAACAAAAGGAATGGAAAAAAAAAATCTAAATTAGACTGCCTATAGGTAGGTGTTTTTAAGATAATTATGCTCTTTCTTTATACCTTTTTTTACCTGTTTAGAGCAGAAATCAACTTTTTATGTCTGTATTACAAAACTGTAAATGTTGGCATGTTTATTGTTGCTGGCAAAGGTATTACATTAAATACTAAATTGTAGATTGTAGAAATTGAGTTTTAAACAAGTAGAATACTCTAAACGAATGTTATGCCCATCTGCTTCCGGTGTTACTAGATTTCAAAAGTCTAACTCTTTTTTTCCCAGAGTTACTTAGCAACCACAAATCTCATTCAAGTCACTAGGAACTAAAGTTTTTTATTACCTTTTTACAAATCATGTCTATTACTCAGTGTAATCATCATACTTCTCTACCTGAATGAAATATTTAGATCCTGGTTCCTCTTGTCTAGAGGCAACMCCAGTGTACATGAGAAAAGAGCTGCACTACTTCCCAGTTGGGCTAATGCATTGGTTTGGTCTCCAGAGGAGAGGAAAAATATCTTTGGCACAGACAAAACAGAAATAGATGATGAACTGCTTAATCTGCACTCATGTCTCCAAGTGATATTCATTTCCTAGAGAACAGTGTTATGTGAATGACATCCCTGCTATAAGAAAGTATTTTCAAAGTTTGCTCAACTGTTCTGTTTGACAGACACTTGTGGCCTGACACATTCCAGATCATTTATAGTGGAAAATATTACTTCTAATCTAGTCTTTACCTTTAACTCCAGTTCTCTAGAATTACTTTTGGATGTCTAGGTGTCTGTGTGCAAAACAAAACATGTAATTCTCATATCAAGGTAGTATTTGTGTCTTGTTTTGATATATTTTTAGGAGAACAGCACGTAGACATGTTCTATTTATATATAKCTATAGTTAAATATAACTATGTTATATTTATGTATAGCTCTCTCTGTATTTATCTATGTCAACGTGTTGGTAACTGTCACCACCTTAACCATTTAACAGAAATTTTGGGTACATAATTGGTCAAGCAAGCCACTGCCAGTGGTGTCTTGTCTAAAGAAACTTCTGTTTTATGTTTGTGGGTTTTTTTGTTTGGTTGCTTGTTTTCTAGAAAWTGAGAAATAGCTTTGAGTCTGGAACATTGAATTTGGTCACTATTTCTAGTTCTGTATAGGAGGTCTCATTTTAAGTTACACAAAATGTGACCTATTACATAGATGTAAATTTACAGCTTTGGGTTGCTGCTAAAGTTCTTAGCTTTGCCTTCCAAGCCACTGATATTTGGTCTAAATGAAGTCAAGTACAGATGCTGAGATGCCAGTTTATGTTGAGTGGAGTGGTGTTAGCACAATACTGTCTGTCCATTCCTCCTCCCACCCCAACTTTGGCTTGCCACTTGGCCTGTCCCTCTTCAAAGAGGAATCCTAGCTGTTGTGTCTTTCCTAACTGYATCATTCTATGGGGCTTATTCTTGGTAATATTCAAGTACATTCAATGWTTTGTCTTTGAACAAACTCAATAGCAGGTGCTGAGAGAATATCTATTTAACATTACGTTGCTTTGTCGTTTGCAATAGGTGTATGTTTTAGTCATATCATCATCACCCTGTCTAGCAAATACCCTAAGACAAGCCCAATTTAGGGGCATCCAGATGAGTGTTCAGGTCCAGGAAGGACTGGAGGTTCACTAGGTGGTGCTCTTCTCCCTGAGCATGGAGCAAGTGCCCASGGTGCTGCTAAGAGGGACTTGGAGGACCAAATAAAGGAGGGTCTCTTAAGTAGTGGCTTCCATGGTAAGTGTTGATGATAGTGTCCTGGTCAAATTGTTGGTGTTGGCTTTTTATGCTGTTTCCATCTGGAAACAGCATCCGGAGCTCCCAGGGTGCAAAACCTCTGTCCTTGTGTATTCTGCAGCCTGCCTAGACATGGCTGTTGCCTGCGCTCTGGTCACACTCAGTGGCCTGTTTGGCCTCACGTTCTACAGGCAGAACAAAAAAGATCATTTCTGTTCAGTGCATAAAACTTGACAGTCTCTCTGTAGAACAGGAGAGGGCAAAGTGACTTGGGGAGATGAACCAGGAGAGGCTGAGACTAAACAATTTTTAATTATTTTTTAGCTCAAAGCATGGAATGAACTTTGCATCACCTTACAAATATGGAAGTGAGGCTTGCATAAAAATTTGCAGTCATTCATGTGATTTGGTCAAAATGTCAATTTGTTCCGAGTTATCTTGGAAGACCTTAGCAAGAGGAAATAGATTTGTGTGTGTTTTACCTTTTCTACCTTCTCCAGTCTTTTTGTCCTTTGTTATAATCTGTGTAGACRTAGTAAAAGGATTTTAGCTGAGTAGTCTGCAGTTGATGTGAATATCTTTATTAGATTATTTTAGTTTTAGACATGCTGTTGACTGCCTATCTTTGGCCCATTCCTTCTGCATTTTATGTTCAACAGTTTTTAAGATAGACCATTTGAGTGCCTAGATATTAGCCGGCTGGAATTGGGTACTACCACAAACGTTCAGTGTGCAGTGTTATTGCATTGTTAGATACGTGAAACAAGCACAGTGTATTTTTTGTTTCCTTTCAAAGCAAATAAATATTACAATGACTTTTGAACAAATTCCTGTTCTATGAACTGAAGGAGTTTTCGTAATTGACATAGAATAATGACGTTAACTGTTAATGTAGTGATTTTTTTCTKGCAAGTGAGACTAAGTGAGATAATAATCATTAGCCCATGTAGCACCCCCTTCTCCTGAGTGAAGAAGTGGCTGAAGTCTTRGGGCGATCATCTGCATTACAATATATTGGAAAAGCATCGGCAGGCTGTTGCACTGAGGGGGCACTAGTAACCCCACTTTCTGCTAATGCTAAAACGATTTGTGGTGAATTTTCTATTGTAAAACTCCTGTGCTTTGACAYGGCTCAGCTCATTGCCTTTCCCTAAATGCAGAGTGATCATAGATGGGAAACTTGATTAAATGTTGGCGAAACAGGTTCAACTCTAGGCTGTACTGCTGGATGATTTTGGATGTCACTTTGTACCAAGTAAAATGAACGTTTCACTTGCTATTAAACATATTATCTTAAAAATAAACAACCTTCCTCCCCACCCATATACACACACTACTTTTGATTAGGGAGATGGGAAATACATGGACTCTTCCTCTGTACAGTTCTGTGAAAATAGTGAATTCTTCATGACTGGGAAATTCTTGTGAAATTGCCAGAATGAAGTTTATGTAAGTAAGGAGAATATCTAAAAGCAAGTAATGTGCTCAAAAAGGGGGATAAGGGTGGTGTGGATATGATTCATAGCTTTGCTGTGCTGTTTGAAAAGTGGCAGTAACTTTGTGTGTTGGTTTCCTATCTGTAATTTGGAAATACTTCTGCTGGACTTTAAAGAGTCACTGAAGATAAAATTAATTTTATTCTTGGCATATGGATTGTATGGTGATAGTTAGCAGTGCTGCAGTAACATTGCCGTAATTTTTTCTGACATATCTTTTTTTCTGTTTGGGTTTCACAGTTTCACTGTGATGTGATTCATTAGCGATCTGAACTTTTGAATTTCAAATTAATAGCTTCTGCATCCTTTCTGAGTGAAATTTTGTCAACCTAGAGATTTTTTTTCACTCCAATTAATGTTAAGCAGCTTCATCTCCACGTGGTGTGTGGTTTCCTTCTGTCTCCTTACCTGCTTTGAATTCTTCTACAAGTGCTGAAAGAGATAAAAGATGTACGTGACCTGCAGTGCAGGCCCATCTGTGAAGACCAGATGGCATCTGTAACCATTTTTCCAATAATTTTGGTTATTTCCCCTTCTGTTTCCTGTAGATTGTCTGGGGAAAGCGGGTGCTGAAATGAGCCTGGATGCTGGAAGCGCTGCCCCTTSTTGATGGAATAGCATCTTGGGTTTCCTCCACGGCACAGCTTTATCTCACTTCTCTAACATCTATATACGTTGTGTTTAAATTAACATGGAACTCTTTGCAGTATCCATTTTTTAGGGTGTGCTTGTGCTGCTAAAGGAACAGAGGAAATGTGTATCTAAAGCAGCATGTGGGAGCCATGTTTGTGAGATTTTTGCCTTCTGACAGCTTAAACCTAATCAGAATGCTGAATAAGTATTTTGGCAAGTGTAAGCAAAGGGCTCTTAATTCGCATTATATTTTGCTAAATTTTACTTCTTTTTAGATCATGCAATTTTATCTTGCAAAAATATACTGTAACATTCACTATATCAGTAATCTAGTCTTTCAATCCTTATTCCTATGAATAGCCTGAGCTAATATGACTAATGATGATTCAGATGAGCCTATGCAGTTTCATATGCTGAACATCCTATGAAAAAATCAGTAAAGCTGAAAAACAGATAATTTATTTATTTMTTTTCCTTAGCACTCATGTTTTTTCACACGTAGRTTGATGATATTGGCATCTGCGTTATCACTAATGGGGTTTAATTCCCCAAACTGTCTGCATTTGTGCCTTTGTATGCAGCTGGTATTTACCTCTCATGAGGTCTTTCTACACAGCTTTAATAATTCCATGTTCTRTTGGTGTGATCCTCTTTTAGATATTAAATCCTGGCATGTTTAGCCTTTGAGCAAGAGAATCACGTAAAGGAAAGGCTATGTTATTGGAAGTGCGTGTTCTCCCCAGAACTGCAGCAGCAGGCTGGGGTGTTTAGTAAGCAATATTATTTCATTGTGTGTTATCTATGTGATATTGTCTTGAAGAGATTATAATCTGCTCTAGCTTTTGAGCACTACTTCTGTGTTGTGAGTCCCTCCTTCAACTGCAGATATTACTTTTTATTTTTTKAAAGTCCCTCTTCATCTACCTCAAAACTGTGTGCTCTGGAATGACTAGCTTTCCAGATGATATAAGATACTTTTTCCTTGCTTTGGAGTAGTGTCCATTTCTCATAAACTTTTTTGAAATAACAGCAGAAGCACCTTAGTGAGTCACTTCTAAAATCCATAACACTAGAATAATATATTTGCTAAAGACATCGTTACCTCTCAAAAACTGTGATTTTTTCAGTTATAAGTAACATCTCTGGAGTCATAACACTAGAATCAATATCACTTTAATAAAATAAAATTACTTTGTTAGAATTTTGCCTACTGCTGTTAAGGCTGAGTCATGATCCTAGACAGCGCAGGATTTTAAGTCTGATCATGTCTTGGGTTTTGTGCCRCTTCTGGTTGCATCCAAGTGGGACATGTGGCAAACTGTGATTTGAGGCTGGTCTAGCTCTTCCTTCTGCTGCTTCTTGTGAGATATTGTACATTTGTTTCTTCTTTTTCAGTTTGCTTCTCATTGCTTCAGCTCAGTTGAAATATCTAACAAAACTTTCTTTTATTTTGGCATACTTTTATTGCATCCTAATTTCAACTAAGCCCCAGGAATAGGGAACCAGCCCAGACACCCCATGCAGTTTATGTGGGCTGTGTATAGAGAGCCAAGAATTTATTCTTAGGCTAATCTAATCAGAGTTGCTATGAGAGCAGTTAGTATGACCCCCAACACATATAAGTCTAATTATACAATTATTGCTACTAGAGTAAAAATTAATATACATGAGCTCTCTACTATCTACCTCTTTCTCTAACCTCTTGGACCTACTTTTCCTTGCTCCTCAGGGTGCTATTTTCCCCCTAGAAGTGGTGAAGGTTTACAGCAAGTCATATCCGGAGCTCTTCAAGGAATATGATGTTGATATTGAGAGTTTTTTGCTGCTTGCTCGTGTCACTGCTTGGCTTTTTTTCTGTGTATTTGCTAACACAACCATGATACTTGTTCTTTCTTTATTGATTCCCAAGTTTTATTTTCTATTTGAGAGTGTTCCCAGCTCCCAAGATCGTGTTCATTTAACACACATTTGACCATTTATGATTTGTGTTTGCAGTGCTAGAGTCCCAGTATCATCCTGTACCTCAGTTGTTGAGAACTCTGTAATTCTCTACTACTTGGGCTTTTGGGAGCTTCAGTTRCAAACCTATGTTCAATAACCTTCAAGTCCCTTCGTAAAATAACTTATTAGCACAGCTCACTCATATTCTTGTCTTAGGGTCATTGAATGTTCACTGTACAAAACAAATGATACCTTAGAAGGCTTGTGTACCTCTGGATACATACAATGTAATGTGTTGGAATTGCCTGTTAAAATCTGTTAGTTACAGTAGTATCACTAGTGTATTGCCAAAAGTCTTCATAGTAAAAGTTGAACAGTGGTAGATATGAGAGAARGCCTTTTGTTAGATCAAGTGGTCCATAAGAATACGCGTTGTAAATCCTACACAGGCTATTATCTGTGGACTTTAATATACCAGTACAGCAGATCTGACCGGTTATATTTATCTCTCTTTAGGAATAAATTATGTCTGTAACTGATATCCAAAAATAGTCACTTGCACAGGCTGAGGCTGTTGGAGAGCATAATGCAAGCGGCCCCATTAAGAACTGTGACCTTTAGCAAACAAGTGATTAGTACTTCTCAGTCTTACAACTGATGTCTGACTGCAGTAGCATGAATTTTGTAGTTGCCCTAAAAGAATAGAGCCAAAAGCCCTTGTGAAATAAATAATAATAATAGTAAAAACAGAATCGGATTGAATCTGGGCATAATTTTGAACATTATTTCAGATTAGAGACATTTTCAGTCATCAGAATAGACCCTGAGAATCTCAGATTTGATGCTCAGACTAATGGAAGCATTTCAGCTGACTCTATTGATGCTRCTGAACTGTGATGCACATGAAAGGCAGTTTATTTGCATGTACCACTTCTTGCATTTCCAAATGCAGTCTCATCACTGATTTAAAAGGTAAATGTGTGTGTGTGTATATGTRTATTTATAAAATATATATGTTTTTGAGGATAACCAACCATCATGACTGGAAAAGCTGCAACACAACAAATCAGGTAACAACTGTAAGTCATACTTATAGAAGCGCTGTTGGTACCAGCTAGTCTTTTAATCACTGTGGGCATTTGCTTCTGTTTGCTACTTTTAGGCAACTGAAATAGAAATTCTAAGCAAGAAAATCTCCCAGTTTATTTTAATAATATTCTACAATGGCCAAGATCTTTTTCGTTTTTGTCTAGTTTTTTTTCTATCTGTTATCTTGCAGTGCTCAGCAGACTTTGTAATACAGATGAACTGACTTTGATTGTCTGCGCTCCGCTAAGGTGGCCAGAGGAAGCGGTTTTCATCTCGTGGCCTGAC
Source organism: Eudromia elegans (assembly GCA_003342815.1). Lineage (NCBI taxonomy): Eukaryota > Metazoa > Chordata > Aves > Tinamiformes > Tinamidae > Eudromia > Eudromia elegans. The sequence continues at coordinate 6,406,712 of PTEX01000018.1, forward strand.
AAACTGATTTTTTTTCTGCAGAGTAGTGCTGCTTCTTAAAGCTTGACAACGACGTGTTAATGTCACAGATTTATTTCCATTCAGTGTTCCCCAAGTGGAATTTGCAGTTTCTGAATTTTGTCTTTTAATTGTAGTCTTTTGAGAGAAATAAACTTGTTTTACACTGTTAAGGGTAATATTGTATATGCGTTTTAATGATTAAGCTCACTTTGATTTTTCCATAGGAACTGTTTGTATTATTTTCTTTAATTTTTGAAGTGGTTTGAATTCCTGTTTTTAAATTCATTTGCAATATTAAAATAAGTTTTTAAATAGTTTCCCTTAGTATATCCTTTTGATGCTTTTTTTGTTAGCGAAGCCGTGTAGATGATGGAAAACTAAGCTTTACACTCTCGATCTTGCTTTGACATGCATGTGCACATTCAAAAGTAGTGCCTTTCAGTACAGAAGTCTTCAAGATATTCAAGTAATTTTTGAAAACACTAATCTGGTGGATGAATTAATGGATTTCCATGTACAGCTTAGGTCTTTCCAAACAGCATGAAAGAACTTCATTTGTCAAGCTAAGACAAATATCTGATTACCTCATTATGTTATGTCAAATTATCTTCTCGGAGAGGAACATATTTAGAAAAATATATTACCAAAAGAGCTTTGGCTGTTATATACAGATTTGAAAGAACAAATATGTTAACTGCTTGTTATCCTTATTATTATAAAAATCTTTACTGYTCTTTTTGAGAGGCTCTTAAGTTTTGAAATTGTATGGACAGAATCACATTTGACTCTGTATAACCGTTTGCATTAGGCATTTCAATTTTTTGGTCATYGTAATCCTTGAATTTGGGCAAACATGACCCTTTTGGACTGGTCTGGACAACATTGCTGTAACTCTGTGAGTGACTAACTGATGCCTATAAATATCCAGGCCAGTGTATGCTTGACATTACTGCTGCTTCAGGATCTTGTGCTTATGAGCTGCTTAATGTCCTAAACCTACTAGAAAACATATTGCTGCTTTTCTACGTATAGTGTGCTTAAATATGGATAGTAGGGAGTACAAAGTTGATTCTACTGTATGACCTTGCCTTCTTGGGCCTCTCAAGTTCCGTATGMGAAACAACATTGTAGTGCTCAGAGGAAGTTGTCTGAAGCCTGTTMGTAAGACAGGTTCTGCTCTCCTTAGTAGGAGTCCAACCTTTCGCGCCCTCGTGATGCCAAACCAGCAAGGCCTCCCCTTCCTCTCGCAGYGTTTCCCTGCAGTTCGGCGAAGGCAAACGCTGTGCAGTTTGCCTTTTGATCCTCCAGCTCGCAGGTGCAGTTTACAGGGCTCGCTTTTACTCTGGTCAGGTTTGAAACCTCCCCTTGCAGTACAGAACATTCTGCTTAGGAGCAGTGCAGGTTTTCAAGCTGAAGCAGTCATTAAACTAATGAATACAACAGCTAACGGTGTGGGTTTGGAGATTCATTRGTTTCCTTCTGAAACGTTTCCTGCATTTAAGGAGGTGGCAAAACTGATGCACCAGAGGCAGAAATTCCTTGTGCTTTTCTTTTTTGCCTGTGATATTTACTGAMAAGTTTTTAAGCAATTTTTTTCTTTTTTTTTTTTCCTTTAACCCTGGAGGCACCATCATGCAGCTGCCTAACAACACTAGAATCAAATCTTGTCCACTTTTTTCCAACTGTCTTGTGTCACTATTTTGTGAACTAACAGATATAAATTTTACTTTAAATTTTATTGTTGTTGATTTTTTTTTTTCAAATTGGCTTTTTAATGGAATTGTGCTTTGTTTATTGGGTGTAAAATCTATTTTATTGATAATTTTCATGGATGTCTCTGTGTGTGGAAGCATTTGCCATGTGATGACTTTCTTGCAGGTGTACTCATTGGCATTTTAAATTAGCAGTTGATGCCATTTTAATTTATCAGTATGGTGATCTTGGGTCATGCTGCATTTATATTTAACTACTTGCTTTGCTACTGATAAGTTTCTATTGGCTCCACTGCTTACCTGCACATTMGTCTATTGATCTCTCTGCTTATCTTGCATCTTGTACTCTTGTATTTGAGTCAATTTATTCCAAGGACACAGAGTACTTTGCAAATCATTTAAACGCACAGCAGGAAGATTATGTAGTGGATAGTTTTATCATTGATTTTTATAGATGTTTGAGGTATGCAACTAAAATCTAGATCCTGGTAAAGGGATGCATTTGAAGAGATGAGATTTATATTCAGAGTGACAATAAGCAAGTTTTTTACACAGTTTCCAAAACCATATTGGAATAGGGTGGGGTTTTTTTCTTCTTAAAAGCAGCAAATTATTCTGATCATAATACTACTTGAGTACAGCCTTTGAGATCTAGACTATTGAAATCTTCTAGGTTTTAGGGTTCTCAACATCTAGTCTATTTTGTATTAGGTCAAATAGATCTAAAACCCATGCCTATATAGAAAAGCTAGCTGCTCCCAGAGCTATGGAGCCTTTCCTTTTCATTTAGGTATCATAGGGCTTGTGTGGAAGCTACCCTTAGGCCTCTGTTTTTCTGTATAGTTCTTCTGTACTTTCAATGTTTGGCAGTGCCATCTACTTGCTCATAGTTTTCTATGAGCAAGGTTTCTTCAGAAGTTTGTTTTGTTTTATTTGTTCTATTTTGTTTCAGAGTATCTTGCCAAATTGATCTACATCTTGTTCATTTATCCAGACGTGATTCTACGTTGCAAAGTGGAATGAATTCCTAAAAGCACATGAGTTTGGAAATGGAGAGCTTATGATATCTGTGTGAAGTAGGGGACATGTTGCTGGASGGTCGATAAGAACATCCTGAAAACTTGGAATTACTGTTCAGCATTGTGGCAGGAGGAAAGAGAAGGGCAAGATGATTTAGTTTGCAGGCTCAAGCATAAGTTACCTCTCCAATTTTTGTGATGCAACTGAAAATGTTTTGTAAGTAAAAGCTACTGCTAAGTTTCTGGGAATTTCTGATCCCCTCCTGTGAGGCCTTAAAACCCTCTGTAAAAATCTAGTGTCGTGTGGCTTCTTATCATCCAAAGCATCCTACTTTGGCTGCYGCCTTATCCTTCCTCTCGTCTTGCTGTTTCTTGCCAGGCTCCCAATATGTAAGCTCTGCTGATTAAAGAAGCTGGATGTCTGAATTTCTCAATATGTGCGTGAGGTTATTGTAAATCAACTGGTACATAATCATGTATTCTGAGCTCTTGGAATTTTTCATCAGGAGAATATGCTCTCCTTGCATGCTTATGCAGAGCTGGGAACAAATTACCTTCTTAAAATGTGAAAGTGCCTGTAGCAATGAAGTGACATGATAGGAATGTCATGAGAATATAGGATATGCAGGTGTTTGGCTGCAACCCTATCAGCTGAGATGTACCATTTGAGATCAGTACACTGGTACAGGGATGKGAAATGTTAAAATTACCATTTTTTTCCACACTTTTCCATTTGCTTTTGTATACTTTGGAAACATGTATTTTGAAGAGGAGAGATGAGGAGATGCACTAAAAATAGAGAAAATAATACATTGGAAAAGTCCACTTGTCTTGAGATTACAAAATGGAAATACCAAAAATTATGGGAAATAACAAAAATTTCTGTGTGTATAGAAATAGCCAATGTGACCTTTTCAGTACAACTTTTTACAAAGTAGTTGACCTACTCTTTCTGGGTAAAGGAAAAGGCATGGCTTGCAGCAGTGTTAATGCTGGCGGTTCATGACATCATCATTCTGATAGATCAAGAATTACTTTTAGTGATGTTCGATGGCATGTTTAATGACTCTGAAAACAATAAAACAACTAGATAAAGAACCAAAGCTTGGGTGAATGTCTTAATCTTGCTTAATGAGATTTGAGATTTCCAACACATTTTATAGCCAGATTAAARTTGTTTGTGGTTTTCTAAAAATTTAAGGCTTTACAATTCAGTACCACTGCTTATAGTCATAAGATCGTGGAAATTATGGTTGAAGGAAACATCTGGAGATGATCCAGTGCAATATCCAGCTGAAAGCAGAACTATTGCCCATGTTGAGTTCATTCAGCTGTATTTGCCACCTGATGTTCTTCCTTACTCGTGAGCAGTAAGGCAAAATCACAGAGAAGCTAAGAATGGAAACAGAAAAGCAGGACAAATSTTATGAATTTGTAGGATTTTATTTTTGTTAAACTGTTTGGGTTGATGACAAAATCTGAGGCATCTTTTTAATATAAGAAATTTCAGAATTACTTTTCTTTGCAATATTGAAACATTTAGATGCTTCAGTAGAAAATGCTGTTTATTCAGTGGGTTGAAATTCTTTTTAGAGTTAAAAGCAATAATGTTAACTTGCAATGAATGAAATGAACTTTATCAGTTTATTTCATATAGAAATATTTTTGTGTTAATACTGATTTTATAAAGTACTTTTATTTCTGGCAAGTTATTCCAAGAAGAGTGACTATAATGCAGTTTTGTGYGCGTAGCCTGAACTGTAAGGGCATTTTCTGCAAGGCCTTTCTTTTTAACCTTAAGCATATCTGTTAGTCTCTCTGTATCTTAGGTTCCCACTTGTAAAATGGAAAAAAAAAATCAGTTCAGAATTTTTTTTAAYTAGACTGTAAAATGTTTAGAAATTACTATGTTGGAATAGCTCAGGTATACAGAAACAACCAGATAATATATCTGTTTTAAAATTTATTTGCCATGAAAAACTGAAGGAAAATCTGCTATCAATTTTGCAATAGGATGAATAATAGTAGGATATTAATAGATATTTGTGCTATACACTATAATCGTCTTCAAATCAGGATGGAGAATTCAGGTTTTAATCTAACTCGAAAAGCTTAATTGTAGTTTTTATGGAAAAGTCTGTGTGTGTATGTGTGTGTCTCCACGTAACTTGTGAATTATGATGTTAGGTGCAAGTGTGGATTATTATTAGTATGGTTTGAATTACTCTTCCCTGATTAACCTTGCTTAAAATAATCAGAAACTTATTCTATTTAATAGTTTCTTTCCTCTGATTATTCACGAGAGTGGATGAAGTGATTGGTTAAGTATTCGTGCTTTGCAAATCTTTTGTCCTAGAAGCTGTGAGAACAAGTGCAACAGACAGTTGTGTCTGGCTAGGGGAGTGAGGAGCTCCAGCCTGCCTACAACAGCCTAACTCTTAGCTGGAACTAAGAGTTTCATCCGCACGAACCAGCAGAAGATGAATAGCAGCAATTTTACTAGCTTTGCTGTCCGCTTCCTGAGTGACAGAAGAAAGGAGACTTTCAGGCCCAGAGCTCCACAATAATTGTGTCCATTGTCAATAAACCTGCCTCTCCTGTCACCAGATAAGATGGGGTCAAGAAGTGTAAAAGCACAGACATCCCATGCTCCCTCTCCAAGTGTAGGTTATTATATGTAAAATGTGCTGAGAGGAAAGGAACAAACACGGACAGTTACTTGCCTATAAGACAAACCTACTATGAGAACAACTCTTCTGATACTTCAATGTTCTTTTAAAGAAGGCAAATATTCACTTATAGTGTATTGATTAGTTAGCATCTCATTATGTTCTCTGGCTTGTGGGGCCAGTTCACCTCTGCTCCAGCTGACAGAACTGTTCCTGTTATACCTCTTGTAGAATATACTTTGAAGGGTGCTGCTGCACAGCGCATAGATTAACCATGTACTTCATTTTTTTGGCACACACTCTACTTTGTACTAAAATGCTGACAAATCTTGGCTTTTACTCCCTAGCGCTTTACTCTAGCTCAAGGATCTTTGGGGAAGCTAATGTAACGACAAATATTTCATATGCTCAAAAGCTTACTGCTCTATTCCCTGGCTTGCACAAAGATGTAAGAGGCTGCTCTGCTCTCAAGGTGTTTCTAATGAGTTATCTGCCAGCATCCCTGATGGGAGCCATCTGTGGAAGGCAGGATTCAGGTGTGCCAGCCTCTCTTTAATCAACACTCTGCTTGGGGAGGCTGTAGGGATGGGATGATAAAGCACTTTGGCAACACCAGTGCTGCTTCCTCCTTATCTAGCAATGGGATTATTTTTTCCCAACACCCTGTAATAGACACTTTCTAAATCAAAACCTTTTGTGTGGTGAAACTTTGGCTTTTGTTGTTCTCACATCACTACAGTCTCTTCACCTTGAAGGAGGTATCAGAGTTCTAAGTTTATGATGATCTCCCTGGTAAGGTAGGAATTGATGTTGTGAATTCATACAGGTATACCTTTGAGCACTGATGTTTTTAAAGAAATGGATTTCATAAACAACTGTGAAATTTCATCTGTTGGCAAAGTCATATGCAGTATACTAAATACTTATTAAGGATAAGCTGTTTCTACTTTTAGGACAAAACATTAAATGGCAGATGCCCACAATTCTAATACCAGATGCCACTGATGAAAAGGATTTGTGACCTAAATACTTCCAAAGAATTTCTCCCCTAAATGTAAATTCACAGTAGCAAATGGCTTAACTGATCTAGGTAACTGGAGTGGTCTTTTTATCTCTCTCCGCTCGTGCAAGGACAGGTGTGTTGACCTGTGGGTGGTTTGCATGAATTAGCAAATGCCTTGTTCCTCTGAGAGGAAAGAAATGTAATAAATACAGGGCCACTCTAGTGAAATCAGTAAAAACTCTCATTGATTTCCGTGTGGCTTCCTATAAGCCAATACTTTAACTAGGATTTGAAAGTGCCATTAAGAGATATGTTTTTTTTTTCCTCGAAGAAGGAATTCTTCTCAGGTTTCTTGGGCAAATTCCTATTGTATGGAGCTAATATCTCCAGTGAAAGGGGTTGTATCACAACAAATGTGTTCCGAGATTATATTTTTTTTTTTTCTTTGTGAGGAGGGAGAGGTATGTGGAGGCGAGTTCCTTCCAAACCACCTATGAGTCCTAAGCTTACTGCAACATTCAATGAGGCTCTTTGTGTTAGGTCGTGCGTAAGGTCCTATTAGACTCTCTTGATGTCTTGGCACTTTCTGTTAAAGCATGCAAACAAAAATATACCTTCCTTTGCAATTCTAAGCCCTATACCCAAGGTAGAAGAGATTTCCTTTGTTTCTGAAAGAGTTGTCAGCTTTGCCAGTGCATCTTCATCTTCTAGTATTTTTCCCCTTTAACAGACATCAGTATTTTCTAACACTATATATTTTTTTTCTGTATGATATTGCATATACCTTCAAGTGACATTTGAAGAAGGGAGCAAAATGTTCAAAACTGTAGTGGATTCTAGTCGCTCGTGCTGGTGAGGTGATTATACACTCGTCACCTGGTCATGGTCCCCTAAGCTTTAGAGAAGCTATGTTTCTACTTGCCCTCCCACTGTTGGCCTCCCTTCTTTAAGTCAATCAAAGCTGGCTGAACAAGTAAATGCAGCCTGGTAAAGTTTAATATCTACCCTTTCCCACCCACTCATTCCCACCCTGGCTAGCATGGGTAGTTCTACAGGTAGTTTCCTGTAGTTCCGTAGTCTGCCATGGGCTGGATGGGGAAATGATTGTACAATGCCCCTTGTGGTGTTTTTTTGCAGGGATGGTGGTTGAATAGCTCATGACAGGTATTGTCCACTCTCAAGTTTCAGCTTTAGATCTTATCTTTTCCAGGAATATCAATATTTATATCTTAAAAACAAATACAAACAATCAAAAAAGAATGAAAGTGGTGCCTTACTGCATACTTGGCATATGTCTGTGTATGTTTTAGGCTAATATAGATCTTGAATCTTAAATACCTTTGCCACACTTTTTTCTTTATTTTTCTCCCAGCAATTGCTTTTTTATTTATGATTTCTGTTGCCTTCTTTCAAGTTTTTTTTTGTCTTCTCTGTGTTTACTTTGTCCTTTCCCATTGATTTTGTTTGTTCTATTGATAGTGGCAGACTACTCACTGATGATGGGTAGTAAATGCTGTACTGGAAATGCTCAGATTTTGCAGATGGTCTAATATAGAAATACCAAATAGTGGTGTTTTATTTCAGGTTTAGTTACAGCAYACTTATATAGATAAAGTGAAAATTTGATCTATAATTATAGTAAACAGTATCCCTTATTTTTAGTTAGTAGTCAGAAGTTCATATGGAAAATTGGCTGTAATAGRAAGTATATTATTGATATAGTGACTATTGAATCTGAATTTTATTTGAACAGAGTTGTAAGGGAAGTGCAAAACACAAGTACAATTTTTTAAAGAATACCAATTGTAGCAGATAATGAATTTTACTAGTCTTCTTATAGTAATCATATTATGACTAGAATACATTCTGTATTCTTAAATTAGGTGGTATTTGAACTTTTCTGTCACACACAGGGATAGTTTGAGTTACAGAYAGGAAAGCAGAGGGAATGCTAGTTGGTGGAATTTGAGTGAAAACCTGTGCATCAGTTTCTTGACAGCAAAGGTAGACTATTTTCCTCAAGTCTTTTGAATGCAAGAAAGGTACACAAGCATGACTGAAGCAAAAGCATTTGAAAATGTATGTTCATTAATGGAAAGTGTTTTGTTCTTTTTGCCTTGCTCTTTTACCTTGTACATTCCAAACAAAATGAATGGCAGTTTGTCAAAGTCAACTACCACCCTACAGTAGGGAAAAAATATGTGAAAATGCCATCAATAAACAAAACATAATGTTCCAGTCTATTGATGGGTTAAATGCATATTTCCTTGTCTCTGTAGCTTCTGATGGTAGAAATAGAAAGGGAACAGTAAGGGAACAGTAAGAATGATCGGAGTTTGTGCTGCAGTCAGTAGTCAATAAAATAACTTGTTGTGTGTCTACTAAAAACCAGGTAGGAACCTGGTTTAATTGTCTCAGTTGTTCATGACGCATCATGATGTGAAGAAAAAGTTCCTTTGATGCCTGCGTATAGTAGCAGGACAGAACCTCTTGTAAAATATTCCCTTGATCAGGAGTGCAATTAAATAGATGGGATAAAAATTCATTTCCTAAGTCATGGCAGAGATGTACAGGGATTGGTTTTAGACAACAGGAGAAGTTAACTTTAACTTATCCTCAGTTAATGTTTTTGTAGGGCCAGGATCCTTTGTCAATGAGATTTTTGGAGAGAGTAAATCTCTGGAAATTTCAAATCAAGATGAAAAATAAAGGCTAAAGATGTTTGGTTCCTCTCTTGAATACTCATCGGTGTATCATCAAGAAGTTTTCAATATGTTTACTTACTGGAGAGAAGTTTTTTTTTTATGTATCCTCTGAAGCATTGCATTGGACTTTCAGTTAAGAGATTGTTTAGAAARAGATCATTCTGATGCCATGTAAAAATAATCAGCAGGTAAAACCAGGGGAAAAATTATTGGTAACTCATCTGAATGATTTTGCATGTGAACAGCATATGTCTGTGAAGGGAAAATGCCCTGTTGCACCCTATGGTGYGTAACTTTGTGTTCAGTTGCCTCCCCTAGTCTTGGAAAATCTCTGCATTAAGAATTCATTTTTCAGACCTCTGGACATAACTTTATATGGGAAATAGATTCTAAGTAGCCATAAATAAAAGTCAATAATGCATACATCCTTTAAGAGCATGGTATGCTTTCTTTTCTTTTTGTATATGCAGTCCTYTGTTGTGTGATAGAACTGATACAAATAACTTGCACTTATTTATAGATACTTAAGGGGTAGTCTAAGCATTTTAAATAATAGAATTTCATGCTGAAACTTACTGATACTTTTCCTAACACTTTTTTTTCCTTAAAAGCACATTTATACATTTGATTACTTGTACTAACTCTTGTACTTAAAATAGCTGTTGAAAGTGGGATAGCTGAGGAGAAATATGGCCAGTTCTCACTGCATTTCCAGCTAATCCAAGAGAGTACTGTCAAGGCTACCCCAGCCTAATAGGATGTTTTTCAATAGGGCTAATTTGGACAAGTGCTGCAGCAGGTGAACAAACACTGATAGGACTGTTTTTGCAGTTGAGACTGTACATACAGTTACACAAGCACCCCTACTTAAATATGAAAGATTAAGTGATTTAATAGGGGGTTTGAAGACAACGTTTATGCTATTACTGCAAACATTCATATCTTGAAAGAAAGGGAGAATATCTTTGCCAAAGAATATAGTGGTAARTACAGCAGTCAGATGAGTGTCTCTATTGATTTGTGGGAACATAGTTCCCATTACCAGTGTCTAAGTACATGATTTACTGCTTATCTATGTAATGTACAAGATGTGATGGAATAAGAGCAATGAAGGCTCTTATTCAGTTCATCTCAGTGTAGCAAGYGCATTAAAAAATAAAATTATGGTATGATACACTGACATTGGTGGGGAACTTACAGTTTCTTTACATAACTTTTCTGTTTATAAGAACCCACTTCTTTGCTCCTTCCTATAAATCTATTTTCCAATAAGAATAAAGTTTGATTTTATGTTTGAGAAAAACCTGTCCATACTGGAAGCTTTGCTGTGAAACTTAGTCAAGATATGAACCAAATCCTTCTGGTCAGACTTGTTTCCTGTGCTGTACAGCCTACTTGAGCTGCATGGGACTTGCAGCTTGTGAAAAAGAGTTCACTTTTTCACATATAGAAGATGTGTGAAATCTTAGAAATCTTCCTTCTCCAGAAATGACCACAGTACTTGTCTTGTATCGCCACCTCAAGTATGAGATGGTTTGTCAAGGCCAATAAAGGTAGAAACCATCTTGGGGATGTATGTATCACACAGAAATTACCTGTTTATATATATTTGATGTAATTTGGCTTTTCTTTCATGTTGAGTTGGAAATTTCTGAACAAGTTCTTTGCCTGCGATATTCATACCTTCTGTAGAAATGTATTTTGTTTTGTTCCTCTGCTATTAGTCATCAAGCTAGAAATTTGGTTTGGAGTAGGAGAAAGACTTTAATAATTCTCCCCGCTTGCCGTGCTGTAGAAGCTTGCATCTGTGTGTTTGCACATAGCAATGAATGAGAAGCTTAACAGCTGGTCTTCCATAGGCTCAGTGCGCATCACCCCTTATGGAAGCATAAACATGGGGAGGCTATTAACAGCTCTTGGTTATATGGAATTTAACTGGGTTTCTAAGTTGTCTATACTACCTCTGTTTGCATGCATTAATACCATAAAACATCCAAACTGGTTTTGAATTCTGAAATAACTTTTTGAAAGCAATTATTTTCATTCAAACTCTGAACACTCAAGCAGATGATGAAAGCAGAAAATYAGTGAGTCCTATAGAGATTTTCTTTTTGTGGTTATGCCTATTCCTTAAGCTTAAGAAATTGACTGCCTGTATTGAAATTTTTACGAATCTTATCAAATTTTCAGACAGTGCAAGGTTGATTTGTCAGTTTATCCAGGCCCTAGAGCAGGTCACTGCACTGGTTGAGACAGCTGCAGACTCTAGAGCACCTTTCTGGCCAGGCTGGCCGGACATTCCTTTTTGGAAATCAGAACTAGCTTCCCCAAGGAAGGGGATTTTGTCRTTTCAGTCTTTGTACCACAAAGCACAGTGGCAGCTGGGTCTTTCATTAAACTAAGCAATTAGAAAATTTGTAGGCCRTTTTAAAATCTGTGATATTCCAGATGCCACAGCATGGAGTGGTTAAAAAGTGTCCTAGCTGTAAACTTGTTCATGAGCATTGATAATTTTATCATGCAGAAAATACAATAAAGCTACAAAAGCGTGTTTCAAAGGTAAATATGGATTGATATAGACTTAGTAGGTGTATGGGAAGCATAAACCAAATTTGTCAATTAGAAATGAAAATGTTTGTTTTCCCCTCCCCCTCCTTGCCCTTGTGCCAACTCTGCCTTCTTTCGTGCGACTGGATGTGCTCTGATACTCGCTTTAAATCATTTCCTAAATAACTCTGTTGCCATGGCAGCAGCTGCTGCTGCTGCTGATGGCATTTACATGCAGAGCGCTCCACTGAGGAGATTTGCAGAAAAGTCCCTGAAAACGGTCAAGTTTGTCAGCATTTTCATAGCTCACCCACAAAGCAGCTCATTACGCAGTGCGCTCTGCGAGAAACTAGGGTCTGTTACCGCTGGCACAGCTGGAGATATAAGAGAGTGCAGAGGAAGGCCAAGGCTGTCTAGTGTAGGGTTGTGGCTCTGTCCTTTAACCCTTGCAGGGTCTCATTTCCTCCTTTACAGCAACAGGACCTTCCCAGTTTGCTATTTCTCCTGCTCAGTAGGCACATGCCGTGTCATTTTGTGATTCTGCTTACAGAGCTGAGCTGTTTTGGAGCATAGCTTCTCTTTTAAGATGTGAAGACCATCCTAGAACGCTAATTTTATAATATTTTTTAACATTGCCTTTGGAAACACTGCAGGGCTCCTAATCTCACACCCTGAGACCCAATAGCTGGAGAGAAGCCCAAGCATTGTTACATTGGCTCCTGCGAGTGTTTTCACATGCAGACTGAAGGGACTGTGACTAGCCCAGAGGGTGGCTGATGTTTCCATCTTCTTTTTTCTGAAACACTGGGATATTTTTTCCTGATTTAGTCAATTTTGTAAGTCTGGAAACAATTTTGGTCTCTGGACAAAACAAACTCTTGTGTATCTGCCACTAAATGACCATGATGAAACGGAAAAACACCTAGCATGGATTTGAAAAAGTGCCATACAAATTAAGGGCTCGTGCCATCCTTAACAACTGACATTTAGTTGCTTTCTCTAAGACATTCTTTAGTTCATTCCTTACGACATACAGTCAGTAAATGATTTAACCTTGTAGCATGCCTGTGAAGCAGGTATCTATCCTCATACTGTGGGCAGGAAGCAGTGGATGTGGATTTCTCAAAAGATGTATCAGCCCTCTGCCCCAGAGCAGGGAAGAAAGCTGAGATGTTTCCATCTTCTCCCCGTAACTAGGAGCTCCTCCCATTCTCCGCTCCTATTGAGGCAGGGTTGTTCATTGTGATAGCTTTGAGTCAGATCAGCAAGCAATCCCCCCTTTTTATAGTTTCTGTAAGAGCTTTATCCTAAAGGATGGGGTCCAGAAGAGTAGAAGCTGTGCAATATGGGCCAAGAAGTGTTCATGCTGTGATGTTGCTTGAGCTRCAAAATTACAAACAAACGAAAATAAAGAGAGCAGCTGATAAGTATTCCAGAGCGTATTAATCTAAATTCTCAACAAAGAGCTGCAAAGCCCATACGGCCCTGTACAAGTCAAGCATTAATCATTCCTCGTTGTAGTTACTAACGCACGAGTTGACATGAGATGCTCCATTTTCTCTGGTTTCGTGGCTTGCACAAGCCTTTTTTTTTTTTTCTATGGATGCTCAGAAATAATGGTTGTAGGTATTCTTCAGTAGGGAAGCAAACGTTCCTTTATCTTTTGCAATGATACAAGAATAGAGAGGATAAAACATAGATCACATCTATCCCTGTTCATTATCTCTTACTCAGTGCTTTCTGGAAACAAAGGAAGACTTTAACTATTCTACCAGCCATGGAATAAAAATCAAACTTTAAAAGCAAAGCGATTTTTCTTTTTAAATTTTAAATGTGTTTATTCCACTATGATGATTTGAAATTCAGTTTTGACTTTAAACCGAAACCAGCAAGGGGTATATTACACCTTTCTTGTGGTTTTTTTGGATACTGGAAAATCACATAATCCAAAGAGCTTTGAGAAAATTAGATTGCGTGTAGTCCAGTTCCTGTATTGGTCCTGGTGTACTGTGTTCATCATCAAAGATTTGAGATTTTATCTTTATTTTTCCTCATCACTTAATCACTGTTGTTTCCTATTTATATATATATATATATATAAATAAAAAATCCTGGAAATAAATGTAACCAATGTTAACATTTCTTGCATGCTATCCAGAAAGAATAGCTAGTAATGAAAGCTTGTTCTCAGAAGCCAAGTGGTCTTTATCCTTGATGCCCCTCAAAATCAATCATTACACAGCTTTGTGCCGAAGCAAATTCTAATTGTATTCCTAGAGCTGTATTATAATGCAGAAGAGAATAAAAATACAAWTGGAGTATGTATAGCTTTAAATGGAGACTCTGAAGTAGGATTAGAATCCTGAAAGTGCATTTCTCCATGAAATTGTTTGTCACAAACAGCAGCACATCAGTGGGGCTGAGTGGAAGGAGAAGGTGAAAAAATTAACGCATGCATAAACATGACTTTTATTTTCCACTGCTAATAAGGAAAGGCCATACRCATAAACCACGTCCTTAAAGAGAGGTAAAACAAACTCTGGGAGCCCTGAAATGTCTCAGTGCGTTGATTTCCACTGTGAAGCTTCATTGTATGATGAGCTGTGATGCCATAAAATAGCACAGCAAGCTAAGAGTTTCGCTGATATTTCTCTGCTTTTGTTACGGTTGTGTGAGTATCTCCAACTACTTTTTTTTGTGAAACCTGTCAGTATACTGTACTTAAACTCCATCCTGAAGGCCTTGGTAGGAAGTGTGTATTTGGAAGTTACTGCAATAACTGGTTTTGGCTGGGCTTGGGAGAGCAGATAAGGAGATAAGGCAGTGTTATACTAAAGAGGTCACATTCTTGGTCATCAGGTCTTGCCAGAGACCTATTTATAGTCCTGGGCAGATTTTTTTTCTAGCTTATGTAATTGAATTAGAGCTTCATATAAAAATAGGGACACTGATAGAAAGGAAGCAGGGAAAAATGAGAAAATGCAGCAAGCGAATAATTTTTTCTGTAAACTTACAAACTCCAGAAACTGTTGCCTTTTGGCACCTGCCTTCTCAGTTTTTAAGTATTTCTGATTCAACTGACCTCCTTATGGATAGTATGTTCAAAATTCAGTATCACCTACATTGATACTCCAGGAGGCAATGCTTGTTTAAGATAAAAATTTATGTCCAGATTGGCACCCAGGGTTGGCACTCCGCTGGGGAGAGTTAAGGTATAATCAGTCAAGTCTCTCTGGGTTAGCTTCTCATGAAGCTTCTGATAGTGGACCTTTTATAACTTTCTTTTCAATGTCTGCCTACATTTAGTGAGTNTGTCTTTTTCTGTAAATATATGTTTACATTGTTATTTTTCCCCCTTCCTGCAGGGGCAGTATTAAAGTGGAAAGATGGGAAGAAGAAGGAAGAAGTGGGAGGAAGGAAGGCCCTGAAATCTCTAGGTGTCTCTCCAGTGAAAACAGACCAGTTGGACCAGAACCCCAACTGGGAACCCTTGGAAGCTGGTTTATCCCAGTATCTGATATGCCAGGTTTTACGTTGATAAAGTCAGTCCAGATTGACTTTAGAGGAAATTATCCTTTTCTCATGATAGAAGGAATTTAGGGAGCCTGCAAAATGGCGATTACTGGATAGTAAGTACCTGGATTATTGCTGTGTGGGTGCATTTCTCGCACCTCCCTCTTTCTAGGATGGACAAATAAACATTCTCTCTTGCCCTCCAGAAATTTCCCCTTAACTCTTATAAATCTCATTATCTTGTCAGGCTGCTTCTTTCCAAGTATGCCAGTTATGMCAATTTAGGTAACTGTTATCTTGGGTTCTTCTCTTCAGCCTTTCTGCTGAATTCTCTCCCTTTGTTTCATTGAAAACAACTTACTACTTTTTCTTTGACACCTCTTGAAAAGAGATCAGTAACAGGCCACAGCGAAATACAGTGCACTTCTTAGTAAATTTGAAAAATCTGATTAGAAGAACTCACTAGCTTGAAAGTCTTGACCTAAAGCATCAATTGGCCTTTTAAAGACCCTGATATGAGCTGTTTATTATGAGGAAATATTTTAATGTACACAGTCTCTAATGATCTTTTAAAAACAGTTTTAAACAACATTTTCTGAGAGGGAGACGTACATAGTTTAAGATAATTCTGTTAGTTGAGTGAGATCTCTGCAGAGTTGGGGATTGTAGAAAGTGCTGTTGATTATGTAGTTAAAATAAGTGCATTTCTGGAAATGTTGTATTTCTTTGGGCAGGGTGCAGTTACCATTCTTTTCATATAATCGAATAATCTTGCAAAATCCATAGAGCTATGAAGTTCCCCATTACACCTTGCCTATAACATAACCAAGGTGAAGTTAGAAAATGTTGGATGTGTTTCTTGGTGGCAGCTTACTGTGCAATATTTTTTGCTTTTATATAATTCAGGTTATAAATACGTATGTCATACATAGCATAGTTCTCTCTACCCAGTTCCCCTCTACTCAGCCCTGGTGAGGCCGCACCTCGGGTACTGTGTCCAGTTCTGGGCTCCCCAGCACAAGAGGGATGTGGWGCTCCTAGAGAGAGTCCAGCACAGGACTACAAAGATGATCTGGGGCCTGGAACATCGGCCCTATGAGCAAAGACTGAGACAGCTGGGCCTGTTCAGCCTGGAGAAGAGAAGACTGAGAGGGGACCTGATCAGTGTGTATAAATACCTCAAGAGAGGGAGTGAGAAGGATGGGGCTGGCCTCTTCTCAGTGGTGGCCAGCAATAGAACTAGAGGAAACGGCCACAAATTGAAGCTCCAAAAGTTTCACAGGAACTTGCGAAAAGAATTTAACAGTGAGGGGAACAGAGCCCTGGAACAGGCTGCCCAGAGAGGTGGTGGAGTCTCCTTCTCTGGAGATCTTCAAAACCCACTTGGACACCACCCTGTGCCATGTGCTCTAGGGGTCCCTGCGTGTGCAGGGGGGTTGGACTAGATGACCTCTAGAGGTCCCTTCCAACCCTAGCCATTCTATGATTCTATAATTCAAGTCATTGTATGCTCTTGAAAAATGGTCCTTTTTGCAAAAAGCTTGCATTTTTCATGCAGAAAAATAGAAGACCTCATACATTCAAAATAGCAATTTGTCTCAGTGTTCTCAAAAAAAAAAAAAAAGTTTTTTGCTGATTTGCCTGATTTCAAAGACATCCATTGCTGTTCATATTGGAGAAATGTGTGGCCTTAAATGTTGTGAGTCAGAGTAGCTTTCTGAGATAGAAGATTGGAGCAGATCCATGGCACACCGGAGCACATAGCCTAAACACTAAATACTTTACTGAATAATTTCAGTGCTGTATTTTTGAGCATAGGCAAGTGTTTCTTCTTCCTCTGTAATCTGTTAGGTTAGTGGCACGGATGGCTTCTCTATGTTTATACTTTTGGACACGTGTCATTCTTATCTTACCTTTAGAATAAGCTTGCAATGTACAAACCTGGCCTTGGCCAGAAGTTCTACATTATGCTTCTGCACTCACTGTGAGTCTGTGTAGTAGTTTAAAGTGAATTTGGCCTAAGAATACAAACAGCAATCTATTTAGCAAATGACTGATTTTAAAAAGAGACATCTGACCTTGTCCAAAACATGTAATTTTGTGAAACCTCACATCACACTAGAGTTTAACAGCTGTTAATGCCTGTGAAGCCTTTTTACACAGAAAGCAGAGACACTAGAGAAAAGAGGAAAAGAGTGATTTGTAACTGCAGTAGTACCAATTATTTTTTTTTTTTTTTTGAGATGGAAGAGAGGAGGAGACTGTCGTAGATACTTACGTGACAGAAGAAATTAGTTTTTTTTCTGAAAATTGAATTTCCTCACTTATCAAATGTGATGATATGGTGAGGACAAGACAAATGGCAAAGCCTGATACCAGAAAAAGCTAAAGATAAGGAATCCATTCCATACTTTTTATCCTAAAAGCAGAGAAGCTGTGATTACTCTTGCCTAAGCTGTAGATGACCCAGTTAAAGCTTGCTTCATAACAGAAATTGTAACTTTAATCAAACCTGGCTATAAAATCTAATTATAATTCAATGTGTATATAAGATTGAAAGTGTATTTGGGCTAGTAAGTTTCAAGTTCCTGTAAACAATCATATTTGTATTTTAGAAGCCATATAATCACACAGTTCCTTATCTGCTTTGTACTATATTTGATTTAAAGAAAAAAAACCTATGTAAATTGTCTTCTGTTTCACCTGGTCATAAAGCTGTTTTTAGCATCTTCCTCTTTGCAAGAACTGATTTTCTTCAAGATATGCAACCTGAAGTATATTTTAGCTTTGCAAGCAAGGATTTCTAATTATTAAAATAAATAAGAACAGAATTAATTTGAGGTCTAAATAATTTACCTAAATAGTTTTATTATCATGATTCTTTCAGTGGATAATGGAATAATGAAATAGTGGTTATCTGAAGTTAGCTAACAACTTTGAAAGAAGGGTTTTGTTTGTTTGTTTTTTATAAAACAATATGAAAAGTAGTGAGCACTGTGTGGTCTTGGAGTAAGCGCTGGAATGGAAATGGAAATTTCCTGTCTTGTCCTGGAAAAAGTGTGCACCAGCAGCATTCCAGGTGCTCATCTTGGTTCTTTCCTCTCTGGCTTTGCTGGCTTCCTGGAACTGTGTTAACTATTCCTTGTATTTACTGTTCACTGAAAGAAACTGATGTTAGCTCTCAATATAGCTTAAAAAGCAATGGGTGTAGCATTCATCTTTTCATTGCAGATAATGTGAGAAACTGCTAGATTCAGCCAGAGAACTGCATCAAATGCAGACTCCAAACAAAACACAGAAAATACCCCAAAAAAAACCCACGAGATTTTTTTTTTTAATGAAAATTCTGTATATCGATGGAAGAGTCAAAGAGAARATGAGACATCATGGGAATGGGAGTCGGTGTGGTGGGTGCACAAAAATAAAAGATACTGAGCAGAGAACTCTAGGAAAGGTAAGTATCTTCTAACTGTTTTTGTTTTGTTTTGCTTTGCTTTTTGGTCGTCCTGCTTTCAGAGGAATTGAATGCTTTCCAAGCAGGACTCCATCCATTATTTGCGGTCCATTATTTTTCCTACCACAAGCAGTTTTTCACTTTSTCAGCAACAAGACAGACAATCGCAAACTGTAGCCATCCGATCTGTAAAAAAATAGTGCACTTGTCACAGCGAGTAAGTGCTAACAGTGATAAAAGATACTTTATAAACATATTCCCTCGATTATTTTCTGTGGAAAGTTAAGTTGTCTGGATGTTTTCTTGGTGAGGAGGATCCCTGCTATAAATGAAGCTATGCTTTGTGCGTCTAATCCCTATGGAGGAAATGACTGGAAGAGAGATGGATCCCTGGGGTTGCGAGTGTGTGATTGCTGCGGTAGGTCTCTCACTTGTGGCATATGTGTTATGACTGGCAGGCCAAAGAGGATCCTTATATCTGTCCTGAAACACAGAAGGGTTTGAATTGTTCTGTGGTAGATCTAGCGTCATTCCATTTTCATCTGTAGAGTTCTGAACTGAGAATATAATTTTAAATAATGTCACTGTTACCACATGGTTCGGATTGGCTCACTGCATAATGAGTGTATGTACTAATCATGGTGACAATCTTTAAATTCATTGTTACACTTTTACAAGTGCTTCTTTTCTTCTGTGATGGTGAATCTGAAATATCTCCAAGGCAGTAGAGAAAAAAAATGAAACTGATTTAATGTCATTGGTCTTAGATCCTAGATAGGTCTGTGGCCTTAAAATCCTTAAAAAGTCATTCTGCTTATAATGAGAGTTTACATTATTTATTTATTAATGTCTGTATAAATATAAACTTAAGAGGTATATTCTCTTTAGAATCTAAGAAATATAAGTAATAATTTTGGCCATTAGTAGTACGGCTGAAATGCGTGCAGCTAAAGGCATCAGTATGATTTCATTTACACTGCTGCTTTTTTGAAGAAATACAGCTGTTGAAAGAAGGAAAAGGCTGTTCCTATCTCATTCTGCAGTGTGTTGCCTTATTTGGGAAATTGCTTCTGTTAGCTTAGTGTAATTAGGAACTTTATTTAAAAAACAAACAAAAACGTTACTGGCAGAAATAACAGATGTTACACGAGAATATTTGCTGAGTGACTTGCTGTACCACGCGACACGTGACAGCACACAGTACAGCAGCTCACAAACCAGTAAGATCAATCAATCTGGAAAATGTTTTATTCTCTTGAGTTTGCAATTTGGATTTTTTAGTAATGCCTAAGAGGCAGGTATCAAGTTTAAGACCAAAAGCTTGCTGCTATTACCGTATTCAGCATACTGATCTGAAATATTTCTTTAAGAATAACTTTTTTGTCCCCAGGAAAAATAAACACAGATGTGATAAGCAAAAGATGCTCATTCAATAGCGTTTCTTATTTCTGTGCTTATTTCTTATGCATATGAGTATACAGATAGAAAAGAGATTAAAGAATTTATGTGCTTATTCAAATAGAAAGCTTTTCAGTGTCCCTGTGGTATGAATGATGGGCGGTCTTAATAAGCAATACTCTGACTTCATCCTCTGGTAGGCAGGATTTATTCTTGAATAAGCTGGAATGATATCTTCCCCCTTGACTAAACGAAGTTCTATCTCTGGTGGACTGTTGAAGTTATAAAAGTTCCATTTTTCCCTATTTGATGTACTATGAATTCATATTGTGATAATAACCTGGGCATGCTGAATAAGCAGTGCTCTTGCTTCTCTTCTTTGTTAGCCAAGTTTTATTGTTGGGCACAGACAGATATCATTTTGCTTATTTTATTTTTTAATTGCAGTGGTAAATTACTGTTGTTTTATACATGCAGAGTTGGTCTGTGCATCTCCAGAGCTGTGTTAAGACAGACAAACCAGGATAACCTAAACTCTCTCGATCACTCTCTCCAGTGTTTCCTTCTTTCTCGTCTTCCTTATGTGGCAGAATCCTATTCCTATTTGTCTCAATATAAACGGGATAGTGCCTTGTTAACAAGGATGAAAGTCACCAGGACGTCATCATAGCTTTCAGTTTTGTTGTTAATTAGGGAGAGTTTTTCAGAACATCTTGACCTGCTTCAGGCTTCTAGTGCCATTTATGGATTTTCATTGTAATGACACCTGAAGTTAGAGTAGATTGCATAATAACCAAGAATACCAAAAATAATCATCTGCTAACAGTAAAGGACCTTTTATTTAGCCATTCTCTATCAAGTAACGTTTGAAAATGGTGATAACCTGATTGTCCTGGTTGCCCCAAGTATTGTACTTTGCCATGCTTCATGTGGTTAAACATTGTCCTGTTTTAGGAACAGGGTTTCTATCACAATACATAAGTGAATGATATAGGCCTGATGATTATTTGGCTTCACTCAGAAAAGTTTCATCTCAAAGATGGGGAAGTTCTTTCATTTCTCAAAGTTACGAAAGTTCTGTTTGTCCCTGCTTTATACTACTGCAGCAAATTCATTTTATTTTAAAAAAGCTGTGAAATCAGTTTTGTGTTCAAGAAATGAAGGCTTTGACCCCTTTATACATTCACTTTAGATCATTAGATGATACAAAGTCTTATTCTGCAGAGTGCAAAAGCAGATAACCCTGAGTGGCCTTTGGGAAGAATCAGCAGGACTAGTTCAAGGGCTCATCTGGCTCGAGGGTTYCATTGTCTGGGGTATGAACTTAGTGTTTGTCCAACTCCACTTGTTTTCTCTGTAGATTTTCTGATATCTACAAGCAGTTGACTTTTGTTAGCAACTGCTAATAAAATCCTTTTTTAAGGAAGGAATATTTTTATAGGCTGTGTAGTTGAAGAGCCCTCTAAGTCTTTAGACTTGTCAAGATCACTAAGGATTCTACCTGACTAAATCCTACTTTTCCATTGTAATTCTTTTTTCCAGGGTAACTCGTCAACTTTCAGAGACTTTGCATCCATAAGGTATGCAAAATTTGGCCCTAAATTCCTTGAATGCTAAGGAGAACAGAAACTGGCACTGGCATCTTTTTTCTTTTTTCTTTTTATACAGTTCTTGTTGGCATGAGATCCAGAGCCAAGTAAATAGGGAGGTATGAATGTTCCTGTTAATGGCGGATTCAATTTAAAGCATATGTTCTGCTTTCTGGATATGTATAATTCTTTTTAGGAATTGCTTTACTTCCTGGCAGCACTGAGACATTTTAGCGAAAATGGTGTATGTCTACCTTGAGAGTCTGGGCCAATTGTGGCAAGATCACTCTAAACTGTAACTCAACAACAGGTTTATATTTGTTTGAAGACTATATTCACTGAAGTGATTCATAATAAGTTCATAATAAATGTCCAGTTCCTGCCAAATTTGCCGTAATTCTCCAATCCTCTCTAACACCGACTCCAGTGCAGCTGTTGCAGACGATAAAGAGTCAGAATTATATTTGTGCTGCAGTCAAGCTGACTAATGTTGCAACGGGTATTTAAGGCTCTTGTGAACTTGGCCAACTGCTCTAAGGGGCTGCCGGCACCAGTTTGCCAGGGATTATGGCATGTTTTTGTAATTGTTGTGAAGACTTTGAGCTGCAGTTGGGAAACAAGAAGCTTTTCTAAAATGATACTTATCTGAAAGAGGATACATTGTGCAAACATGCTGTTTTGAGTACTGAGAACTAAGTCCTGTCTAAAGACAGTCTAAAGTTCTGCAGCAGGGCATATTTTCATTGGTATCAGATTAAAACAGAAATTGAGGTCTGYACTGGAAGCTTCAATTAGGGAAGTGAATAATGTCATATCACATCTTTCTTGGTGATTAAGTCCTTGTTTTGCAAATAAACTTTTATTTGAAATGTGGGTGCTTAAAGTGGGCTTGATAGGGCAAATCAGTATAATAGCGTGAAGTTAGAAATAGCTGAGGCTCCTTYGGTGCGAGAAGATGAGGGATAGGGATTCACTTGTCTCAAATTGTGTTTAATTAACCRTGAAATAGTCAGTGTTGCTGCTGAAATGAAACTTTGGAATTCACATTTCACAGCTCCTGTGGACGGCTTTCTGCAAATAGAGGCAGGCGTAACTTAAACAGCTTCATTGCAATTTTCTCCTTGTACAGCCTTATTTCATTTCAGAAAGCTATACTGGAATAATATTTTTTTTATGCTGCAGAATCTTGTTTTTTGGATAGAGATGGTCTGCAAACCCCACAGCTCCAGAATTTGAAGATCTATGACCTTTAGTATGGTTTTCTCTCTAAGTTGGTAGTTTACAAATTAGATCTATATRTCTCYATATGAATTTTGTAATATGCTTTCCAGGTGAACATGYCTATTTTGCCATGTTTTGGTAGGTWACAAACTATTCCTTCTTTTATTTTRTGATTTTTGTGCAATTTTTTTCCTAAGTCCAGTTGAACAAAATGAATTCCGCTTCTTTTAGGGTCTACCTCAGTTAATGTTTGTAAGTCTTCAAGATTTTCATTAATTCAGATAAGTGAAGCACTCATAGGACATGATAGATATTTGGGAATCTTAACACAATTTCAGTTTAACTTTAGCTGTGTTAAACTATTTTTATGCCCTTGAATGGATGACATCGCTCATTTGCAAGAGTAGGTACATGGCTAAAAGCAGGGAGAAAGCTTTGAAATGGGTGAGTCTGTTCCTCAGAGTGGTTTGTTCGATGATTTGGCTCCAAGAGCTCTAAGCTGAAAACACCCTGTTCTTTCCACTTCACCTTAAGGGATGTTCATACAGGCACTGGCAAATCAGCCTAAATAAAGACACAAATTCACGTTTGGTAATGGCATAGGTCTTCATGGCCTGTAGAATATCAACTTTAATTGAGACATAACAGACACTGCCAACATCTGCTCAAAAATCTCTTTGCCAGCTGTGAGTGTCTGCAAAGAAACATCTAGAATTGAGCTGTAAGACATAGATTTTGTAATCTAAATAAATCTTAAAAAAAAAAAAAAGTGAGTGGAAAAGTGGGAAAAAATATATATAAGGTGAAATGGTCTCTGAAATAAGGATAGAATCAGGCATTTTACTTCTGGCAGAGTGTGCTCCAGCAGATCCACAGCAACCTGCTGACTAAAAGGCAATGTCTCTCCTAGAAAATGTTACATGGCCCAGGTGCTCGTGTTAAGCATGACTTAAAGGTAGAAGGATTTGCTACGTCACTTTAGGAGGTTTAATTGAGCAGGGAGGTTTGCATCACCAAGGCTCTTTGGGTTTGGTTTCAAAACATCTTTTAATTTTTACTGTTGATGAATAGACACGGTCACCAGGGGGCATCACTAGGTCCTGCCCCTCTTCACAAAAAATAGCTACATGAGAGGTATCTGGCTCAGGCAGTCTTGGAACAGTACTTTCCACACCAGAAAACACATGCCAGCACTTCATAATAAACTGTACATGCTGCCAGATGGCAAAAATGCAAAGCTGCTTCAAATATATATTTTAAAATGTATGTTCTTTTCTTCCTTACTTTTCTCCTACCCTCAGGTTCTTCCTCACTTCTTTCCCACACCTTCCCCCATACTTTTGTGGCTTCCCTCACCAGCAATGATTCTTCTTTTCCTACCCCTTCACCCAGCTGCTTCCAGCACTCCTCCAGCGCTTTAATACCATTCTCTGTTTCTTTCTTTTTCTTTCTTTGTCATTCTCCTGTATTTAAAGCTATAAATACTTCACTACACTTTCAATCTCACATTTATTCTTTTTTTCTCCCATTTTGTCTTTATAAACTTCCATCTGTTTAGAAAAAAAATAGAGGGATGCAGTTAACATTTGTCACCTTTCTCAGCTTTGTTTTTTCTCTGTTTTTTCTCGTATTAAGTTGCCTTATATGCATAGTGTTGCAGTGTCCAGAAAGTCTGAGAGATCTCTCCATTAAGCATACTTTTAATAGATTAAATACCCATTTTGCAGCCATRTTCAATCAAATAGTAATAATATTCTTTAATATTAAATATCTTTTTGCCAAACTTACATCAGTGTCATGATTATATTAACACAGCTTAACTTCTTTACTTCCTTGCCAACTAAAATCTCTTCTAACAGCCTTAGCACATTAATTTAGTAAAACTATTTTTTAAAATTAATCTCTAATTGGGGAACAAGGTTATTAGAATTTTTCTTGGTGGTAGAATAGCTTCCAAATATAAAGAGATTGGAAATGAATTTATTTTTGTTTTGAATAAACTTCTTTAAAGTATTCTCCCAAACTGTATTTTCTTGGAAAATAAACCTTGCTTGGATCTTCAGTTTTGCCGTCTCTCCACCTTGGTTCTTTTAATTATCTGTTGTGGAAAGTGCCAACTTTTGCCAGCATTTGTTGTAGTGTGAGACTTGCAGGTTTCGGGGGAGTGTGAGGTATAGTTTTGAGAGAGAAGTATTTGGAAATACAAGGACAAAAGTGATTCAGCTTGTTAGGGAGCACATCCAGTGTTTTATGGGGGAGGAAGGAGGAGCAGGGAGGTAGGGACAGTGAAGGGAAAAAGAGTATTGAACATAACCTTTCTCTCTGCTCTACTACTCTGTAGTGCAGCCACTGTCTCTTGTGAATGCTTGTTTTTAATTCTCCATAAATTGACATATATCCACTGATTCATTGATTTATTGTTATTATTTTTTATTATTATTATTATGCCACTTCAAAGCACAATTTTCTTCACTATCTGTATACCATCATCTTCTCAGCTGCACAAATGAAGGACGAAGTAGCTCTACTGATAGCAGCTGTCATGGAAAGAAGCAGATTGACAATGAGTAGGAGTTGGGATCTCTATATTTACTAATTGCAAGATGATAATGAGTGCAGGCTTCTGCCAGACAAAGCAGTAGGTACTGTAGTTGAAATTTAAAGTGTCTTTGAATACATGGCTGCACTTTGGAGTAAGATGGACTTGTTCTGAGCTTTTTTTTTTTTTTCTATGAAATGCTTAATCATCAAACTCATCAACTATGAAATGTAATATTATTTCATTTCAGGTTACTCAGTTCTACATTGTTAACTATCCCAGATAGATTGAAATGTTTTCTTTTGTTTTGAACTTTGAAGACTATCTGAATAAAAAGAAAAATATTTTTGACTTGTTCTAAAATGCTTTTAGTTTTCTGCATAACAAAAAATGCTTTACCTCAAATACATTTTCAGTCCCCAAAAGGGAAATCTTGCATCTTTCTTTATGAGATCAGTCTTTTAGCTCTAGCAGTAGCTGGATTTTCTTTTTCAACTTATTGCATGTATTTGTGTGAGCTTGCAAAGGAGTTGGGTCTTTTACTGCAGATGTGTAGCAGTCATGCAACGATCCTTATTTCTGTGTTTGTGTCTGATGTCCCGTCTTAGCCAAACCATGGATCTGACCAGCAAGATGCTCTTTAGAGCACACTGTATGTTGCAGAAGTGTACGTTTATGCTACTGCGTTTTTACCTGAAAAAGACCTGAGAAATATGCAGCTGGATGTGCACGTAACCAGACCAGTTTTTTATGTACCAGCATGCTAAAGAGATCCATCATCTCAACTGCTGTCAGTGAACAGAATTGCTCAGGGTCAGGACTAGAATGCTATAGACAAGGGCTGAGACTCTTCTTGAGTTACTACAGATATGTGGCTCTTCTAACCCCTCAGATCCTCTTTACAGTCACTGAGGATAAGTAGATGTTTTGTGAGATTTGATTTTTTTGCCAAGTGTAGATGTTCCCTTTAGAATGGGAAAATCCTAGCCCAGATGAAATAGTTTTCTTCAAAAGAGATCTCAGAAGGATCACCTTAGAGGAAGATGTTTATGTTAAGTCCAATGAATTCTATTTAGATGTCAGGAAGTTCCAACTGAGCATACTTCCTCAAGCAGCCCTCGTAAGAGGTGACCAAAAACCCCATAGTCTTTTTCACTCCTGCTGCATTGCGCAGGCCCAGCCTGAAACCCCGTTTGCCCTATATCTGTAATGGTACTTGGTGGCACCAGATTGTACGATAGTGAGAGAGGCTGACCTGAGAAACTGGAATAAGAAAATATACCTGTTACGTAGCATTAAGCGCATCTCATATGTCATGGGTCTGTTTCAAGGCCTGGTTCTTCAACTTCTTGAGCAAATCTATTTAAGAATGAGAGAAATTATTTGTCTTGATCTTTATTACATGCTATCAGAAATACAGAAAAAAATGGCAAAAACAGGATGAAGAAAGCCACCTGAGCACCACARTCTGGATGGCATCCTTGAGAAGAGCTGGTGGAGATGGCTTAGTGTGTTTCGTAGATGTRTGTGTAAAGACTTAGGACAGTATTTTTTTACCCATGATGACAATCATACTTTCCTACTGACTTTTAGCAAAGTAGTTTAAGAATCATCTTCCCCACCCTGCCCCCTCGCCCCATTTTTTTTTCTCTACAGTATCTCTTATTTAAAGAGAAGCTAATGCATGAATCCAAAAGAAATTTTCCTTAGCAAGATTCAATTCCTCATGAGAATGCAAGGATATGGTAGACTGCTCCCTAGGCTATACAGTGTTTAAAGGTAAACATGTACTTGCAGAGCGAGTGTTTTCTTCCTATCTTGTACTTTAATTTAGGAACAGTTTGTCAAAAAGGTCAGTTTAATATTGCTGGTCAAGGAAAGGGTTTGTATTTTCTATTTCCCATCTGCACTTCTGGTAGAGAGAATTTATAGATGGAAAAGAAAATCTACAGAGCTTGGTATTTAAAGTGTATTACTTGTTGCATAGAGGTGTACAACAATGAGAATTGCTTTGGTTTTGCACCTAGAAGTGATAGTTTGTAGTGGTAGTCTCCCACATCCTTATTCTTTTCCATGAGGACTTGCATCTTGTCAAGTGAAATCTCATTTGGAGTCAATCATTAGTTTTTCTTCTTCAAAGCAGCTGCCTAAAGGAAAAAGGGTCATTGTGTCTGTGTAACACACTGTCTTAAAGGTGTATTTTTTTCATACGTTCTGAAAGATGAACACAGCTGGTGCCTTTACTATATATTTCAGCATCAAAGCCTTTTTCTAACTAAAAAGCACCCCTAGTGACCTGCAGAGCTGTAGGATTGCTTCCTCAGCAAGGTAAGCTGATACTGCCTACTCCAGCCCAATAGTTGGTACTGGCTGTGCCTCTCCTGTGCCAGGAATGCTGCTTCAAAATGCAAGTGGTGTGATTTAGTTTGCAGGCAGTGTCTCATAAGCAAAATTCACATGTTTAAAAAAGTGCATTTTTTAGTTATTCAAAACAATTTTCTTATGAAATGCAAAAAAAATTAAATATGTTTAGATATTAGGCTAGTTACAGGATACTAAGCTTACCCTTTTGCTTCTGATGGCTCCCTTTTAAGTAGTGTTTCTGTTAGCTCTCATTAACTCATAATTGCAAGCAGAAGCTAACAATTATATCAAAATAGTGCAGCTAAACATCAAGAGTTTTTTTAAATGCTAGTTGAATTTTGTATATGAAGAACAGAATTCTTCTGCCCTTATTTTTAAGATTTTTTTTTTTTTAAATCCTTGAATTCTTCCTGTAACTCTGAAACAAAAAGGAAACTAAATCTCAAATGTAGTTTGTTTTATAGGTAAAACTGCACCGGGGATCGAAGTTGCTTTTGGACAGGTAGTTTTGTCAGACTGTGAAGTAAGGTGTAAAAAATGGACGACAAGCTTCTTAAGAGTTCCAGAGCCCATGACTCTCTTRGTTGATTTTTGGACAAGGGAAAGCTAAAGCACTACTGAGAAAGTCTCCATTGTACTCCAGACCACGACATATAATGGGCAACCTGTCTAGTGGTGCACTATTTCAGTGTATAACAGGTTCTGTAGCCTGAATTGCCTCTTCTTTCCCAGTAATATCACGTATGTCCTGGTAGAAATGCACTATTAATTTACTTTCATTCTGTATGACCTAACAAGAAGAGCCATTCATCTTCAGCATCTGAACAGCAGTCCTATTTCTTTGGCATGTGACAGCTAACCTCATTGCAAGGTCTGCAAGGACAGCTTGATGTATTCTTCAGTATCTTGTGATATATTCTGCATATTGATTTGAAATTACTGTATCAGTGCATGAACTTGTCTCGTTTTCATTAGCTGCTTTTTACAGATAAGGTAGCAATATATCTGAAACGTCTTTTGAAGTCTGTTCMTTTGCTTACGTTATCCATTTTGATTTCCTGTAGAAAATGAAGCAACACTGCTATAAAAATGAGAGAAAAATCATTTGAGTTAATGATCATTCCCTTCAGAACCATGAGACCACTTGAACTGGCCAGTGCAATTACTCCTTTTATTTGTTTCAGAACTTTTCACCATATAGTTCTTTTATGTGTGTAAATTGATATGTTCTGGAATTATTCCACCAGTATGTCGTGATTGCTTTTAGTGGGAAGCTCATGCTATTAGTATTAAGAATTTTTGAAAAGCTCGTCAGAGAATCATAGTATGTGTTATATGTGTTACTTTTTTAGGTGAAAAAAAAAAATAAAGTGAAGTGAGCCAGTAAAGTAGCAGAAATGGCTAGATATGTTTCAGCAATTGCTGGGGCTGTGTGCAGTTGGACTATTGAGAAGATACAGAGCAGCACTTTGTGTAAAGAAAAGTTTCCTGAAGAACAAGAGGGACAATACTCAGACTTGCCTCAGCTAGTCACATCAGTCCCACTTTAGGCACTTCACTTTCCAGCTCTGATTCGAAGTTCAAGGTGCTAGTTCTTGAAATATTGTTGAGCCTGGAATTATAAGATAGCCCTCACATAAGCCTGCTGTCTTGAGTGATTTTTTGACATTAGTTTTGCTGCTGATCTCAAAGAGGTGAAGGTTTTATAGCCAAATAGGGAGCTACTTAACCTTCTAGGACCTAAGAGTTAGACATCTTTTTTTCTCCATAGGGCAAAATCTCTGAAAAATACAGATATTAAAAATAAAGTGTCTAGAGCTGGAACCTCAGTCTGYAGACTGAGTTTCACTCTTTAAATGACCTGAGAGTTTATGTGATGAAAAGGTAGTTGGCATTTCTTCAGTTGGAATGGAGCAATTCCAGGAGTCCAGGAGCTGCCACTTACGCAACACAAGAGCTCTGAATCTTTTTTTATATTTTAAATGACTAGATAGAGCAAATTCTGTCTTGTGTCTTTGCCTTGCTTCAACAGCTGTTAAATTATTTACCTTCAACTTCTGTACCCAGGATGCCTCTCTGAGCTGTGTCTCTCTGCAAGGTGAAAGTTTCAGGCAGCTTTTACAGTTATTGATGGAATAGGTGGAAAATGATGCTCTGGGAAGCTAATGTTTTGTTTGTGGTTTTATTAATTTTTTTTTTCTGGTTTGGGGTTTTTGTTTTGTTTTCTATGATAGCTTTCTTCTACTCTCAAAAATGCCATGTTTGGAAAACAATGAAAAAGGCAAAAACGTTGTTAAGATGGCGTATTCAATGGAGAGCCGATGTTTTTCTTCTTCACTTCTGTACTTTAATTTTTGCCAGGTATTGATCTTCATAAAATTCTCTCTTAGGTGTCTAATTATGTTTCCTCTACTTAAAACTAACTTGTGTTATTTTAAATGGTGCTGATGGAATAAGAAAAGGTGTTTCTGCTGTCATGTGGGGTATAAAACAAGGAAGTGGTGTTGCTTGTGATGTGTTGTGTCAGGTTAATGCGTTTTCTGTTAGGAAACGGAACTTGTTAATGGGAAAGGGATTGAACAAGGCTACCAAAAGCACTTCAGTTAGATCTCTGTCTCACTACAAAAATAGCATTGCTTATTTTAGGAAAATTTGGAAATGACTTGATATTTAAAATGTATAGTTAGCACATGTTCTTCTCTGTGAACACATGCCCATCTTAATGGACTGCAAAATTGATTGTAACCATCTTCAGTACTATGACTACCTTTTGGAGGAAAATGGAAAGGAAATGCACTTTTGGTTTATTTCTTCCAGTATAAGAATGAGTATCTGATCTAGTGAACTGTTATCAAACAGAGAACATGAGCTTCTCCCTCTACTAAATCTTTTACTGGAGGTTTAAGGGGAATGTGGCAGGCTTTCTGAGTTTCTGCACTGTAATGAGGAGAGTGATAGAAAGGACCACCGAACCAGTAGTATATACAGAATGTGAACATCTAAAAGAGTAGTGCTGAAAATGCTTGAAAATTGTCTTAAAAAATGTAGTTGGGGTTTTCTAAATATTCTGGATCATATATGTTACTGATTTCTTTTATCCCGCTAGCTTAGAAGGGTATGTGAAACTCAGACATAGGCTTTTTCATTTACCATAATTTTTCTACTGCTCAGCAAGAGCATCTCAAAATATTTAGCTTACAGACTTCCTGGACCCCATCTGCATCTAAGGTCAGTAGTTTCTGATATTTGAGTATGGTTTACTTTGAGACCTGTGTGAAAATGAGGATCTCTAGAAATCTTGTTCTTGGATATGAGTGGTGAGTACAATTGCCGAAACTATGGAGTTTCTCAATCAAAAGGAAATCTGGTTTTGTTTACTTTCATCTGACTTTGGCTTTAATTACCCCAATGCTATTTTTAAATTACTRTTTAATCAGAAATGTTACTTTTCTCTTTCCTGGAATGTGGTTTTTTTAAAATTCGATATTCTCCTGGCATGCTATAGCTGCTCAGTGACATTATCATGACGGCAGCCAGGGGTTCCCAGGGTTTTGAGTCACAGTTCTGCTATATGGTGCCAAAATCTTAACTAGAATTCCTGGCATGACTAATCCAAAGCTGAGATTCCTGAGAATTCTAGACTGCCAGCTCTGTGACGCAAATTCTGGTACAACTTTGTGTCCAGTAGCTGCTAATGCTGGGGTCCTCATGTCATCTGTCATATCTGACGTGCTTCACCACAACCCACACATTCTGAGTATTGCATGGCATGAATGCTCTGTCTGGAATATCTATTCTACATCTATAGACTCTTTAAATTCACCAGGCTCTTTTGTATCTAGTGAGAATTTTTTAGACCCCAGGAAGTCTTTTAGCAGGAGGATTTGTCGTCTTTCTGTTCTTCAGGAGGCAGGAAGTTTTTAGAAAGTACTCTGCTAAATAAAATGTGTCTTTCAGGATGCCAGACACCATTTGAACAGCCTGGTAAAAGCATAAAACAGTATTTATGAACTTGTACAAGAAATTTTTCATAGAAATATTTTAACAAATTGGAACTGATGCATGGATTTTCAGAAACAAAAAAAGGAATTAAGTGCTCCTGAAAGTCAATTTCAGCTTCATGTCCAACTGTCTTTTACATTTGAAAAGCTCCCCCTAAAATAGAATGTTATTTGATTATTATGTGTTATTAAATTGTCAAATCCTAGGAAGCAAACTCATACAGCTGGATGAACTCAGAAATCTGAATAATAAATATTTAGTATAAAAAATGACCTCAAGTAGGGAAAAAAGTGTTAAAGACTTTCAATTTTTGATTATTTTAGTCTTTTTTACTACATATTTAATATGATTCTGATATGCTACAAAGCAGTTACAGTTTCATGGAGTACAACCAAGTTTACTGAGAGTCCTCAATATGTGTGTTACAGGTAGTAAATGTTTCAGCATATTGAGGGTGTATCTCGGAACAACATCATTGTATATTATGGCAATTCCAGTAGTTAGGAAGTAGGAAAGTGGCTTTCATAATCAAGAATTGATGAAACATGGTCATTTAGGCAGGTGAGACATTTGGACATAGTTCTTTAGTTTCTTTACCTATGGAGCCAAACAGATCTGGCATCTGTCCTAGAAGTTTTTCTGTCCATGCAGAATACCAGTCAGAATGTACATGCACGTCTGTATGTATTTGTGGGCCAAGAAAGGACAACAAAGTCTTTGAAGATACATTTGCAGTTTACTTTTTGCTACTGTTATGTACATGACCAAAATAATATCAGTACTACTGGGATAAACGACCTAATGTAGTAGGAACTACTTTAGATTAGATTTTGTGAGCAAATGGGTGCATGCACCTGCCAGGCATTGTGAAAGGAAATTTTGCCTAACAGTACAAGGTCTGAAGTGGATGCTACTGTAAGCGCTAGGGGAGACTGGCCCCAGATCACAGAAGAGAAAACCACTGTCAGGAACCTACCTCTGGTTCAGGAAATTTCAGTGCTGAGAAGACTGAGCTGTCAGGGAAAGCTGCTAACAGACTCGTTTCGTTCTTGCTTGCYAATATTCAGTTTCTGCTTTGCCCTATTAGAAAGGGGAACCGGACTAGGTGGGCCTTTTGTTCTGACCCAGAGTGGCCATTTTTATGTTCTCATGCATGCTATTGGAATACAAGTTGTACATTGTGATGTTACACAATGTGTTATAGCTTTCTGTATGGGATATTTGATCTAGACACCATTTAAAAACAGAGTACATGGCTCATTCTGGAATGGAGAGTCTTCTTACAAGATTGTCAAGATGGTCTATCTTCAGTCTGGGTAGAAATGCACAAAACCTTGCTTACTGGGTGGAACTCAACCCACATATTAGACAGATTTTTATATATATATATATATATACACACACAGAGGAAGGTCTGACTGGGATTTGCTTGTATATTCTTGCTTATACTGTCGTAGTCGATGAAATAAACCTAGTTATTAGAAGAGCAATTGCAGTGACAAAGCAGACATATAAAGCCAGGACGTGAAATAGAAGTTGTGAGAAAAGTGGGAGATGTTTATGTTTTTGAGGAGAACATGAGCCTCTGCTTTCACTGTCCTATCACATCTTCATTCTTCTTCAAGCCAGTCAGCTGATAAGGCCACATGGAGCTAGAAAGACATACCTTCTAAACCAAGCAACTATTAAAAGACAGTATCTTTCTTAAATACGTTGCAGAAAAAGGTGACCTGAGACCAAGATTTTCTAATCTGTATGTTATATGTTACTTTTATGCAGTGAAACAAATCTTACAAATTATCTGCAAATCTTGCAGTATGATTGCAAGTTGTGGCAGTGATCAATGTAAAATTTACTGATGAAAGTATATCAGTAGTTCTTATTTTTATTTTCATAGTCTCTTGCCATAGTTTTTTTTCAATAACTCCTTTTTACACACAGATGCTACTGCATTTTGTATATATCATAATTAATAATATGATTTAGTATATTCTTTAAATTTGTCATCAATGTCAAAATTGATGCCTATCGAGCTTTTAATGTTCTGTCTGTAAAACCTGCAATTGACTTGCTTTAGCAAATATTACCAGTTTTACTATGTTTCTGAAAATGTAGCAATTTGATCTTCATTTAGAGTCAGTTGTGAATAGCCTTTCTGAAATGACAAATTAAAATAATCTAAATTGTGAATAGAGCTGTTTCAGCTGGAACTGTAGCTTTTCTTTTTCGTTTTAAAAATATTTGCATAACGTTGAAAACAGGTGAACTGTTGATAAGAAGGGCAAAATTAGGCACTTAATGACATGGTGKTTTTTTCAGTTATTAATAAAACGACTTTTCCTTAATGTGTGCAAAATTAGTTGTAGTAGTGATACTTAACTAGCTATTGTTTTTGCTGCTTTGAAAACTACCATCAGTGTCACAAATTGAACTAGCGTATCTAGTGAGGCCATGACATTTAGTAGGAATAACTCATTTCTTTATGTGCATCAAAGATTTCTTGAATAAAACAGATAGTTGTGTGCATGCAACTCTCACAATAGATATGTGTAAATTGGTGAACATAGATTTTAACTTTCTTGGTTATATAAGGAAAAATGATTTTGCTATCCTCTGTCATATTTTACTTTTTGCATTCCTTCCCCAACAAACTTTCAGCCTGTTCTTGAAGCATTTGGAAATGCATTTTTTGAAATAATGTTGGGGACTTTCTGGTTTATCTGTATGATAGGTATGTATGTATTACTGATAATTCCACTTTGCTGAAAATTACTTTTGTACTGAAAATTACTTTTGTTATTGTTGTTTTGTTATTGTTGCAATTCCTACTTTTATTTCTAGGGAAACATGAAAAGAGGTGTTTCCAACATCTTAAGTTCTCTCAGCAGATATTAAATTCTAAGTGGATGCATTAAGACAATCAATTTTATTCTTTTCAGTTCTTTGGCCTTTGAATTATAGGCATTCTAAAACATGGTGGAACTTAGCAAAATTCATCACAGTTGGTAGAAACACCTACTTTAGTGATTTTTTTTGCCCACATCCCTTGTATAATGCATGTATTGTGTATCAGTTTGAACATCAGGGAAGGAACAGAAGTTGTGTGTGGAGTTGGCACGGAGTAAGAAACATCAAGTGGATACGCTCCTGGAGGCTTCATTTAGCGACATGCTTAAACTGCAGTTTAGTTTAGTTGAAGGCATTGGGACTAGTGCTAAGATTGAGAATGATCACGTATGTGCTATGATTTGTTTTTTTTAAAAAAAAAAAGCATTTAGTGACATGTTTACACATATCACTGCAATTAATGTCCAAAGCTTTGGTTTATGGAAAAAAATGCTCTGTTTCATGTATTCTTTACTAAGTAAAAAAATTAGAAAGGCTTGAATTATAGATTATATTTTAGTTCAAGAAGGTGTAATATTTTAGTTTATTTGTACCCATGTTCTTGTTGTGACATCTTTGAGACTGATCCGTTCTCTCTCGTCCTCTCAGACATTTTCTCAGACAGTTCCCTATAGTAGGGAAGAAATGTCTTCTATAAATCCCTTCATTAACTACTAAGGTTAACAGGGCTGTCCCGAGTGAACTTAAGTTCTTTTCCCTCAGACATCTCCAGTTTCCTTGAGTAGCAAAGCTATTAAAGACTTGTACATATCAGGATATGAATTGAAACAACTCCCTCTATTATCATTTTGTAAGAAACCATTCTATTGAATAGCTAAAGACTGTCTCAAAAATTATTCAAAATCCTTACAAAGGATTTTCTCCTCAGTGAGATTTTAAACATTTATATGAAAACCTGTTTTTATAAAGACTTCTAATTAGAAAGGCTTTCTCCCTTATGATTAAAAACGGACTTAAATATACAACTTTAATATATGATATTCCATAATTAATATGCATTATGTTACTAACATAATGCAGCATTAATATGCAACAATTTAATATGTCAATAATAAATCCTCTTCTTTAATTCATTTACTCATTAATTATCTGCATTAAGACTTAGCGTCTTAAACACAGACCAATAACATTTCAACATGCTATTACTTACGTGCTCCAAAAAATGATGTATCTGGCAACTTAAATATTCCCTGAGAGATAACCTTGAATGCTTCTTTATGGTTTCAGTGTGTTCTAACTGAAAGTTATATTTAGTACTTTAGTATCTTCCGTGTCACTTTGAAAGTTAATACATTTGGAAACTGTGCCAATTGCATCACAGAAGTTGCCGAATTACCCATTCACTTGAGGAATCCAAGTATATCGTGTTCTGTGACTGATCAATGCTACTGACAGGAAGCCTGGAAAGAGGCAACTTCAGATAGTAAATGAGAGGAATTATGACATGACTGTGCTAAAAGTAAATTACTTTTAAAAGTAGCTTTATCGGAACACCTTTGTGTAGTTCCAACATTTGGCTTCATTCAAGTAAAAAAATAGTTACTTACCAAAGACAGGACGAGGCTTCTTTTACTTCCTAGATTCTTTTGCCTCAGGTAGATGGCATCTGAGGGCTGCAGTGGCAAGAATGACAAATCTTTTGTTTGAGACTTTCCTATGAAACTGTGTAGAATTGTTTGTTTCCGTTTGTTGCCAGGAAAGCTGAAAGTGTATCAGTTATTATCAGATTCTTTAGACAAAGCATATGTCTTGTGCATTCTTTATTTACATGCTTTGAGGTTTTTATTTTCCCTTGCAAGTCATATTGCTTATCTTTGCTTTTGTCATTATTCGATTCCATGTGATTGATTTTAGATTTTTTTTTTCCCGAATCGTCTTGAAACACTGTACTCTTAATCTTTTCTTTGAAGGCCTTGCTCTGAGTCACGTATCAGTGTTTATGCCAGTGTTTTCTCTCTCATCCTTTGAGTACTGGAAACGTTATTAGCTGAAACTGTACAGTCCCTTGCAGGGACAGACTTACTCAAACAGACTCGCAGCTTGGCAGGAATTACTCTTCCTTGAATGTTCAGCATAGCTACATATCATTCCTCAGTGACTTGATCTGATTTCCTTAGGTGTTGAGATAACGTGGCATTTTAGAAATAGAAATGTGAAAGAACTTCAAGAGATCATCTAGTCCCAGTGTGGAAGCAAGAATCAAATGTGGTCCTAGACTAACCCTCATAGAAATCTGTTGTGCTGCTAAAACTTTCTTCTCAGAGAGACCTTGCATGCTTTCTTGACAGCTTGTTTCATTACTAAACTCTCCTTTCATAGCTGTGATTACCAGTCCTAATTAATTCCTAAGCTATTATTTTCTAAGTATTTAAGCACAGTTGCATGAGAAGCATGAGAACTTCACTAACCCAAACGATGCCTGTTAGGCCCTCTTCTTCATTTGTAGTCATATCATTAAAAAAAGTGAGGAAATATAAATTAATTTGGTTTTTTTGTTTTGTTTTGTTTTAGTTCTCAGAAAAGCACTACTGAATATCATCTTGTCTTTTAGATATCTATAAAGTTGTTTGATACTGTCCATTATCTTCCAGAGTGCTGGAATCTGGCTGACTATTCTGTAAATCTATAGGCTGCTCTCTCTGACTTTTAAAGTGGAGTATTATGTTTGCCTTCTACAAATCCTTAGGGATACCATCAGTCTTCCTTGAACTATCGAAGCAATTGCTTTAGCTGGCTCTTAAAGTACTTTAGAAGAATTAATCAGGCCTGCTGACTGAAATGTATTTAACTTTCCTAAGTATATTTAGCTTGTTATTTCCTCCTCCTGACCTGTGTCCCTAAGAGAGTAGTTCCCATCTCAGCCATGTGGAATGGAGAGTATACTGAGTTAAGCAGTGGTCACGTAGGGTCAGAGCAGCGAAATGCTTTCCCTTGTGCCCGTAGTACAAGAAAGGCTCATTTGACTGGTGTTCCTCACCCAAACTCAGGTTGAGATTTGATAGCCTTCCATACAAGTTTGTGAGATGGGGCAAAATGTCTCAGAGTCATGTAGATGTCCATTACGGTTTGAGTTTAGCAGTTTGTTTTCCCTAGCTCTGGAATGGTTTAACTCTCTATAGCAGTTAGATTTTTGGCAATTGTAGTTTCTAGCTATTCCTATACAATTGTTACACTGTAGTAATCATACTGTTAAGCTCAARATAAAGAATTATTCATAAAGGCTTCTCAGTTTTTGTCCTGAAATCTAGTGAGTATTCAGTCCCAGAGCATTTCATACTCCTCAGGACAGAAATATAAATTCTGTAGTTCAGCTACGTAACCCAGAAAGATGTCCTAAAACTGAGACTAGGAAGGGTGGTGCAGACTCTGAATTTTTGTCTGTTCAAATGTAATCTACTATGATCCACATCACTGTGCTGCAAGATAAATCTGTGAATATCCTCTGCAGTTCTCTTGTCTCAGGATATATTTAGAACTGGAAACGGTTCAGAGAAAGGTGGCAAGAATGCTTGAAAGCAGGGAATGAATTACTTGCTATCAGCCCATTGTTAAATTCTACTGAAGCAGTTTTCCATTTCACCTTAGTAATGATGTCAGTTTGTGCTCATGAATTACAGAATAGTGAGCTTATTGGTTATAGCATGAAAAGATCAAATGCCAGCATTTTATTTAGCTTTGCTCAGACCGTGCTGTCCAAGTATATGCGCTGCTCTTGCGTACTTGAATAAATCTTGACTTTCTCGATGCCCCAGTTAGGAAACACTAGCTGGTTCATTTCTTTGGTCTGTTTAATATGTAAGCAAACCTAGTTATAAAAATAAGTTAAAGCCTAACTTCTGGAGTGCTGGTGTTGAGATTAATCCACTGTACTCATCTTCCCAGAATGTTGCTCTCTGTTCTCTAGAATAAGGAAACCAGTCTGGATTATGCATCTACCTCAGTATCTGCTCTTAAAAACTCACTTTCTTTTCATATGCTGGCCATAATCCTGAAAAACTAAGTGTCTTTAATCAATGATCTGAAGTCATTTGACTTGCTCTCCCTTCTCTGGAAAAAAAAAAAAAAATCCTATAAATGTTTACAGATTCGATTCATATCTTTTTATTCATTTTTTTTGCTCAATGATGTTACCAAGTCAAGAACTATTAAGAGTAGAGAAGTACTTAGATGTTTGATTTATTAATTTAAAACAAAAGCGTGTTATAGGTGCATATTTTAACACCTTGTATGTGGCAACAAAATGAAAAGTATAACTCTTATTGGAAAAGGAGAGTAAGTGAAATTACAATGTTATAGGCGAGATCTAGAATTCGAAGCTCTATATATTTTAATGTAGGAAATACAAAGATCCACTASTACTGACGTGGTTCATGAGGCATTTCATACAGCAGGAAAATCATATTTTTAGAACTAACAGAGGATTGAAAATGCCTTGGGCTACTGGAGAAGATGCTGCTGGTAGAAAATCAGTGTATGTTTGATCATATGTTAAAATTCCACTATGCTTTATGTATTATAAAACACACCAAATATTATTGTATCAAAAATACAAAATATTATTTGAAAGCAAAGCTGAACTTGGACATGGTCCTTAGGTAAGCTTTGGGAGTTGCTAAGCAAACCTTTAACATAAGCCAAGCATAYGCCTGTAAGCAGCATAGACAGGATGAGCATATGAAGTCTGTCCTTGTTCACTACCACATGTTTCATCTGGCCCATGCCAACTGCTGCCACCTCCCTTGYCCTTTCTAGGTACAGAGTAAATACCTGTCTTTACACAAATGCTGCTGCTGTGTGACTCCAAGGACAACCTTAACCTGTTCTGAGTCAGTATGAAAGAGCTTCAGCTTGGATAAAACACCTGTTCTTAAACTTGTGCTGGAGTCTTGGCACTACTCACTATGCTGCACGGATATAGCTATGGAAATTATGAGCAGGAGTTCGTTTGTTCTCATTACAATTAAATGTAAATGAACTTACAGTGACCAGGAAACCAAAGAAGTTTGTGTCCTCTGGACATCTTGAAATGCCTTCTAGTCCTCTCTGTCTGTTTCACCAATGGTGTCTGAGCACCAAACCATATAACATGGGATGGAAAGGAAAATCTGTTTTAGATAATTAGGTGAAGAAGGTCTAGACCACTTGTTTGATTGAAAAGGATGATGGAGTATGACAGCTATGGAGATGTTTTTCCCTTTAGTGGAAGCAGTATTGCTTTCCTGGGCTTGGTGTRGTTTTGCCTGGGTACTTGGAAAATGGTTGTCAGTGCTGCAGAGCTGCCTGTTGTTGCATAGGGGTGCCTCGCGGGCTGCAGCCTGGCTGTTGTGAGGGCAGCTTAAAAATGGCAGGCAGGCAGCAAGAATTGCACGTCAGGCCTCTGAGGACGCAGCTTGCCACGCTGAAGTTCCTACACAAGATT
The DNA here is from genome assembly GCA_003342815.1 of Eudromia elegans. NCBI lineage: Eukaryota > Metazoa > Chordata > Aves > Tinamiformes > Tinamidae > Eudromia > Eudromia elegans. Next base: position 6,446,773 of record PTEX01000018.1, read on the forward strand.
TATTAAGGATGAGCTAAGATGTGGAAGTAATACTTCCTATRTTGGGTGGCAGGGTACGTGACAGAGAGAGGCATGTTGAATGCTGGAAATATTTAGCAAGTTCTGAGACTGAAATTCATTTTCAAAATGGTGTTTGTACCAACGAACCAGTAAATGCTTTATGGTAATTTATGAAGAGAAAAGAGAATTAAATTAGATAACATGTGAGGCTTTRAGAATTACATCAGATTTACTGATTTTAATGCAGAAAACAAAAATAAACTGTTAAAAACAATTTTAGAGAAAGTGTGGAAAAACCTCTGTAGAGTTTTTATTAATAGTCACATGTATTGTCAGAGCTGTAAAACTTCTTTTGAGGTAAATGTTATAAAGGAGTTGGCCTGATTGATAAATTGAGCTCACCTATTCTTTATTACTTCCCATRTAATTTATCTAGTAATATAATCTCTAGAAAATTGTTTTAAAGGAAATACAATTTGCATATGAATGCTAAACTTTMCAAAACAGATGTTTAGTGGAGGAAAAAAAGATGCTAGTTGTGTGAGAGAATAATCTGTACAATACTAATTAGAGAGTTGATTTTGCCAGACAGGCAAAAGGAGGATCAGAAAATGTGTASAAAGTTGGATGTAAGGGACAGCTGTGTTCATATGTTAGGAGCATCTTCACAGATGTGAATTTATGAAACCTAGCTTTATGGCAGCAAACCAAAGATGCTCTGACTCATACAAACTGAAATCTGCTCTTCTTAGTCATTGCTTTAGCAACTTTTTTTTTTTTTTTTTTTTTTTTTTTTTTTTTTTTTTTTTTTTTTTTTTTTTTTCCTATGTGTGTTTGCAAAAGCCTGGACCATTTTTGGTTGCAGTGAGTTACTGCAGCTTTTCCTGACAAAGCTGTTGCCTGTTTTGCCAAGGAAATGCAATAGATGTAGATAGTAACGTTTGCCTAATAATGGATACGTACATATTTGAAAAATCTATACAATTTAAGAAATGTATTTCTATAGTTACTTTAAGGCATTTCTAAAAATTTCTACTTTACAAGCAGCAGTTTGTAAAATATTCACTCAGATTTTCTGTCTAAATATTCAGATGATTAAATATCATATAATGGGTGAAAAAAAAAAAACTTGCCTCCCAGATCTGATAAAATCTGTTACAGTTTATGTATTTCTTTATTCAGTTTTTTAATTACCTTAAAACATACCTAAAAATGCTGTTTGACAGTAAGAGTTCCATTTACAGGAGAGGTACTAGAGTGTCTAAGCATCCACTGAAGTTTGAGGATGTTTTCCTCTCAAATTATTTTTTCTGCTCATTCAGGTAGTCAGTTCAGTAAGAGAGCTGGGCATGCTATTGTTGTTGGGAACCTATGATAATGCGTCTTATAATTTTGGTAAAAAAGGCAGTGAGCATGGAATTTCTATGAATTGCAAWACTGAATCAGCTATTGATATCTACAGAGACACTTTGTGACATTTTTTGTTGTTGCTTTTGTAGTTGATTTTTTACAGTGTTTTTTATGCTTTTACTATATTGTTTGTGTTTAAACTTGTTTATAATTGTCTGTGTGAAAACTTGTGTATATTGTCTGTGTAAAAATCTATTCAGGGCTTTTAGTACTTATACAGATTATATTCAGGTTTTATCTCTCAGAATAAGAACCATTTTTCAGGTGAATACTTTGAGCAATGTCAGCGGTTAAAATACCCAGAAATACAAGTAAGCTAAMGATTTAAATCTTTATTTTATAATATTTATGTTTTGCTGTCATAAAATAACTGTTTTAGTAGAACCTAAAAGGTGTAGTCTATGTTTTAGTGATGAGGAAACAGAAATAAATTAGATGRAAGGTGTCTTGTTTATTGAGACAGCTGATTAAGCTTAGGATGAATTTTTAGTAGATACCTGTAATCAAATGTATATTTACTTGAGCTCATGCTCTGACTTAAGATAAGGATATGAGTACAAAATATGAGATAAGAACATGATTAGATTAGAGCTATTGAAAATAAAGTTCAGGTTTCAGATATTTGTTGAAATTAATTTAAAAATTGTTCTTTTCCAAGTTTGAAGTTTTTCATGTTAGCTTCTTTTAAAAGCAATTCAGAAACAGTCTGAATCATAGCCTAAACCAATGGTGGACTTATCTGAAAAATGGATTTTAATTTTTTTTTTTCTCTCCATCCTCACTTTTACATTGTAGCTTGTAGCAAGTTCACAGGGTACGTTTTTTAATTATGTTAAAGAATTCCATCACTARTATTAGGAAAAAATCAGTGACTTAAATATCTTGGCCATGTCGTCTTAACTTACAAGCTTAGATACATAAATCGGATATCTACTTCCTGTATCACATGAATAAGTTATTCTTTTTTAAAATCCCTTTTAAAAGAAAAGATCTGATTATTTATCCTCTGTCTCTGATTTTGTGTTGACTTTTCACATCTGTTTGAGACAGTTCATGAGGGTTCTTTGGATGCCCAACTGTTCTCTTTTTGAGGTTAGCCACACGTCCTGCACATCTACAGTGATGCTTAACACGTAAACTTGAAGAAATGTTTAGCCACCCAAGTTGTCATGGGAGTGGTCCTGCTCTTAAGTAACATGTTCTGAGGTCTCCATCTCCATCTATTACCTAAAATTTTAGTTTTGCCCCCATTTTGTCAGTTCTTATGAAGAATGATATTAAATAACCCTTAAATGGTAATCTGTCCCCAACTGAAAAAAMGTGATCAAATTTAATTGGTTTAGCAATAAAATTATGTATCTTGACTAAATTTTTTGAAAGTACCAATTGCTATGTTGCCATAGCCTGTTTGCCAACTGCGGCTCTTTGTAGACAGACTCCAAGTTCTGAAATATTGTTTGATTAGTGTAAGAAGAGGAGATAGCACTGTAGGAAAAAAAAATGGATTTTAGAGGAAAGAAAAAATGTSTATTTCTTGACAGCAAACTGAAAATGAGAGAGTTCCCTAAGTGCTACAAACYGTCCCAGTCATCTTGCTGATTACATTTCAAGATCAGGTCTACTATATTCATCATTTTTTTTTTTAAAGGAAACAGGCAGAATTTTATCAAAGCTTCAAACTAATATCTGGATTACAAAGATGGTAAAGATGTTTGAACATGAATTTAATGAAATCTATACCAATTGGCTGGCTTATTTTCTCCTTTTCTCAGGACTAAACTAGATGTTTAGCGAACAGGAAAAAGAAAGAATTCATGTGATTATATAAAAATGGCTTTAGTTCTTTTTCAGTACCTTAATATTCTCAGTAGCACATAAACTGCTTGCAGTATTATTTCCTATATTCAATTGGCAGAAATAGCTAAAGATTTTTTTTTCATGACAGTGGCAAAGTAAACAGGAKAAAGATGTTAATGCAGCATTTTCTCTGTAGCTGACATTAACACTTGCTTTCTTGGGGATCTTCACCTTTGGAAATGGCAATGAGAAATTTAGATGGAGATTCAGAGGGTTCAGTGCAGAATCTTAGAGCTTCTGATTTGTTGAATATGAGTTGAGAGTATGTAGATGTATGCAGGCAACAAACACTTTCCATGCGTGTTATCAGACTGCAGAAGTTTCTTAAGTTTGCTGAAATGCTCTGCAAAGATGTCTGCATCAAAGCAGTGTATGCTAGTTACTGCTGCTGTTTTTGCCTGTGGGACATGTCCTGTGAATTTAAAAAAGGCCTGAGTCTCAAGGAAAGTGAAATTTAAGGACTTGGAAATTTTCTGAAGATGCATCGTCAATGTACTTTCCTTAATCAATGCTTTTTTTYCCCCTAAGTTTCAAGAGATTGAAAGGAAAATTTATGTAATCACCAAAGGAACAAAGATTTGTAGAGTCTCAAAGAAATTGTGAGAATGGAGGCAAAACCTCCTTATCAAATACATAGAAAAGGAAACAACAAGTAAAATATAACATTTTGTGCACATTAAATTTTCTCAATCAACTGGATTTCTTTTATTTGAAACAGTCTCAGAAAYGGGACTTGAATGAATGAATGTGTATTTTCTGTTCCCCCAAGTTTCCTTGAAGTACGTTTCAGCTTGCCTCAAGCAGTACTTTCTAACTAACATTTTCCAAACTAGCTTCCCTTTTAGATATTCTTGGCAGGTTCCTGTGGTAACCTTCCTGGAGTCTTGAAAAGGAACAGCAACAGGAYTGAGCTGTCAATGAGCTGGCTGGAGATTTTCAGGCCTTTCAGCATCAAGAAATATCAATATATAGTAAATTTGCAACGATTTATATTACTTTTTAAAGTAGACCATTGCATTAGTAGAGACGAAGAACAGAAGGAAAAATAAATACCATCCATGTCGACACTTAATGTAAATTTGAAGGGTTTTTTTTAAAAAAGTGCATTTTTTTAACATAAAATTGTACCAATAAGAAGTGAGATTTTTCAGAACTTTAATTATTAGAACATGAAATCAAAACCTTCTCCAGTTCATTAACATCTGTTTAGATATGTTTTGTTGATCAATACTGGTCAGTAAACATACTTTTCACTCGCTTGTGTATTTTTAGAATGTTTATCATTGCCTAAATAGGTGGTTCGTTCATCAGTGGTATGGATGAAAACTGAAATTGTGTGTTGTACTGATGCCAAAGCTCATTTATCTTGCTAATAAAAAGTAGCTATTATTTAAACCAAACAAAATTATTTGCTTATTACAGTGTGTCCTAGATTGTTGTGTGGAAATATAATGGCTTTAAYTGCAAGGTCAAGATGATGTTCCCGTAGGTAACTACTATTCAGGTACCTGCAGATATAGCTTATTGATTTAGACGATTAGTGTTAGATCCACGGAATTGTATTGCTATGACTTGTAGGTGGRCTAATATTACTGAATAGACCTGTGAAGTTTCGCAGCTCTGAGCTGTTTGAATTCATCTGTAATTTAGTTGACCCTAATTTGAGCAAGGGGATTGGAATATATGATTTGCAGAGGTACCTTTCAATCTTCATTACGCTGTGATTTTGTTTAATCATAGAGAGGACCATCAGCCAAGTGAAGTTGTTATTCTATGCTCTAGAAATATACTGGAAGTCAAGTAACAGCATAGAAAGAATCTGCTTGTGCATTTGCTTGCAGATGGCTCCTGCAGGATGATTTGCAAATGCCCTGAAATGACAAAAAGGTCTGTGACACAGCATGTGTCACAGGTCAACAGGTCTGTTGACTTCTTGCCTTTGCATTTTGCTTATGCATCATGTGTGTTTTAGTGTAACACCAATCACATACTTTTATTTTGGACCTAACCCCAAGCTTGTGTTTCATAGTCACCACATCGTCTCTAATCTGATTTAGCCTGGAAACTTGTGGAACAGGGATCATAGCTTTCAGAACAGAAAGCACTGCTTGTGTAATTAAAACTCCTAAAGTTAATGGGAGCTGTTTGTGAATTAGGTCTAGAATATCAAGTTAATCAAAGATATTGATTAAATCTTTCTTTAAAAAATATTAGTTTGCTTGAGTACATACATGTTATTGTACATGATTCTTRGTTAATATAGGGTTCTTGGACAAATAATATGCAAGGTTTTCAGGTTCCTTTAGAACTGCTTTCTGAGTGAAAGCTTAAAAGAATTAAAGTCTTTATATTTTAAAAGAAAACCTTAGAAATAGCATATAGTGGCTTTCTCTAAGTTAACAGAAATAAAGTATTTCTTTCATCAAGATGATGGACTGTTCAGTTATCTGCTCCTTTTAATCAGTATGTTGCACATCATTTAGAATGTAATTTTTAAATTTGTTTGACGTGGATTAAGAGTATACCTCTGTTTGTGTGGATTTGTGTTGTGAGGATTTGTGTGTTGTGAGGAGTTGTAGATCTAGGAGTTACCCAACATATGGGTATCCAGCATATGGTGCTGACCATGCTTAATTGCCTAGTACTTCCAAAGGGTTTGTTTTGCTTTGAAAACTATTAATCTAACTCTAATTACTGTTATTTACTCTNCTCCTTTTAATCAGTATGTTGCACATCATTTAGAATGTAATTTTTAAATTTGTTTGACGTGGATTAAGAGTATACCTCTGTTTGTGTGGATTTGTGTTGTGAGGATTTGTGTGTTGTGAGGAGTTGTAGATCTAGGAGTTACCCAACATATGGGTATCCAGCATATGGTGCTGACCATGCTTAATTGCCTAGTACTTCCAAAGGGTTTGTTTTGCTTTGAAAACTATTAATCTAACTCTAATTACTGTTATTTACTCTCTCTTGCTCTCTCGCTCTCTCTTTCTCGCTCTCTCTTTCTCGCTCTCTCTTTCTTGCTCGCTCTTTCTCGCTCGCTCTTTCTCGCTCGCTCTTTCTCGCTCGCTCTTTCTCGCTCGCCCTTTCTCGCTCGCTCTTTCTCGCTCGCTCTTTCTCGCGCTCTCTTTCGCGCTCTCTTTCGCGCTCTCTTTCGCGCTCTCTTTCGCGCTCTTTCTCGCGCTCTTTCTCTCTCTCTCTCTTTCTCTTTCTCTTTCTCTCTCTCTTTCTCTCTCTCTCTTTCTCTCTCTCTCTTTCTCTCTCTCTCTCTCTCTTTCTCTCTCTCTCTCTTTCTCTCTTTCTCTCTTTCTCTCTTTTCTCTTTTCATTGAGCAGGTCGTAAAAAAGGTATGAAGAGTTGGTGAGGAAATAGCATTTATCTCCATTCAAACTAAATGTTCAGATGTTAGCAACTGTAAATGTAAACCTGAATCTTCTGTCACTTATAGTAACATTTTATTTATTTATTTTAAAATTGCACTGCTTCTATTAGGAGCCTTCAGCCATTAAAATTCAGGAGCCACTCCGTATTCCACAGAGAGTCTGAGCTGTACCTTGCTGTGTATTTGAAAGGCTTTCTACCTACACTTCGTATCACCTCTAAGACACATACCGGATACTTCTCATGTTTGAGAATGTGCATGACTTAGAAGTTTTCCTGGCTGATTTTGGAGTGTTTCGGGAGTTTGTGTGTTTGGAGGAAAGATTTTGCTCTGCAATCTAAGCGCCTTGGCTATTGCTATGTGATCAGCCCGCTCAGGCTCTCTTTTGGCTGCAGGATGGGACAGGTGGTTTGTCTCAGGCCTCATCAATTCGTTCGCCACAGATGTATCGCAGCAGAGGAAGGGCAGAGCGGGGGCAYGCAGGGAGTTTGTTTCTTTTCATTATGAGAAAGAGCAAGAGAGGGTTCCATCAGGCAGGAAAGAAAGAAAACAAAGTGCTACTCAGTTGGCAGGAAAATGAGAGTCATAAGAGCACCTTGCATGGGGGTGGTCATGATATTCATGTGACGGGGTGAAAGAAATTGGGTTTCAACAACTCCTCTGGGTGATGTGGAGCTGACAGCAGGTTGGACTATGCTGAGGAACTGCTCCTGTGTTACATTCCTGAACCACTTGTCCCTCTCAGGGGAGCCCTAAGGCCTCAGGAGAATGGAGAAACTAGAAAACAAACACGCTTTTTCTCCTTTCAAAGCAACTGTACATTTTTTACCTTGTTATATATGAGACTAACTCAGATCCAAATGGTAACTCATGTCTACAATGCTCAGGTTGTTGGTAGGGGATAATAATCAAAAAAGCAAACATAGTATGACTGTCATGCAGAGGGAGAATATAGAAAGATTGAGGGCCCTGGTTTTATCTAATCAGTACATTTCTTAGCTTTTTTTGGTCTTCCTGTATCGTTCCTGTGGCTAAACAAAAAAAAAAAAAATCTGTACTACATTCTGCTTTCAGGACAAAATGGAGAGGGGAAAGGAAAAGGCCAGCAGAAACAAATCTTGTTTTCATGGTCATGATAAATGAATTCAACATACTATAATTGACCATTTTATAGGTGGMACTTAATCAGAAGACTGTAGTGATTTTTAAAATGCATTTTTGTGTTTTTCAATAACTGCAGAATACTATCAGAAAATGTAAAGTGGTTTTGTTGACTTGCAGCATTTTTCTGTCTTTAGTTGCAAACAATTCTACATCACTGTTCAAAGTGTGATGCACTCTTTAAAAGCTTCAGCCTTTCTCTCCTGATTTTGCGATACCCATGCTCTAATCAGAATGATAAATCTGATAGGCAGAATGTGTCCGCAGTTTTTCCATTCCTGCATTAAGCCTTCTTAGCCATGTCAGCTGTCGTAAGCGTGCGGTTGTCTCCAAAATTTCTGGAGAAGTAAAAAGCCATGAAGGGCAAACAGCACCTGGCTCTGTGTGCCATAGCAAGGTTATCTCACAGCTGTGTTAGAATCACAATACTCTCCAAGCTTGGTCTTACAAATATCTTAAAACATTTCATGGTGAAACAATCGCACCCTGTGAATGTTTTTCTATGACACTTGATGCCAGTACATCTCAATTATGCCACACACATTATAAACTTCCATTTCTTTATAGCCCCATTAGACCAGGCATCCTTTTATTTCAAGGGTAAGTTGTTATTCCATGTGCTGCCTTGCTCCTATAATACCAACTAATAAAACACTTAGGTGGTAGGCCTCTTATGAGCATACTTTATTTCTATTTTTAGATTCACTATCAAAAAAAAAAAAAAAGGGCCACACCTCTCTGTCTTTAATATAGGCTATAGGCAACACTCACCAGCAGCTGCCTGTCCATCTCCTGTCTCATGCCGTTTCCCCTTTCGCAGGACTGCAGTAGCAGGTCGCTACCTAAGCTCTGATTTCAGTAAGATGGAGAGCCTGCTAAGTGCTTCAGATGCATTTCTACCTGTGGCAGCTGAAGTCATTTATTTCTGCAGCTGCAGTAAGCTGTTATCAGATAAAAGAGCACTGTTCTGGATAGACTGATCAGATTTGGTTTAAGCAAATCAACTACAGAAGTTTCTCATTGTCTCTTCCCTTTCCTTGCGGTAGGAAAAGAGGGAGATTGCTTCTACTCCAGCAATTCAGTACCTACTCTTACACTTGATTAGTAAGCGGTAGAAACTGGCAGTATAGCTTTTCTGATGCTTTTAAGAGAATAACCTCCCTGATGACAGTTACTTGTGATTGAGTGATGGGAGATGGCAAATCCACATTTTCTTATATATACTTTTTGAGCTTTTGTTTGGGTTTTATTTGAGCAAATAATCACAGAAAAAAATGTCTAGTTAATGACTAAGAACTAGACAGACTGTATTTCAACTGAACGGATAATTGTAAGGGAATCAAGCAGAAGTGTTTTTTTTTTTTTTTAAATATATTTTATAATTTATAGTAGACTTGAAAATAATAAGCTTTTGGTTTCATATCCAAAAGGCTGAAAAACTTTTTGCAAGTGTTGAAACTTTCTTGATTTTTTGTAAGACTGCACAGACCTAATTATTTTTTCTGTAGCCTAGACTTTTGTCTTCTCAAAGACTTACATAAGAGAATGTTTTACCATAGAGTATTACAGATTTTATTTAATAACAAAAAAAGGAGCAAATAGAAACATATTCATTCTTAGGCTTAAATATGTGAAATGTAATTTACAGAAGTACAGTTTTGTGTGAACAGCCATGGGTTTCCTAATCAAAAATCTATTTTTATATARAATCTAATAAGATACTAATCCTGTTTGTTTATTTATGAAGTCCAAAATGTCTGGAAAATCAAAGCTAGACTTTTCAAAAGTTCCCTGAAATTCAAAGGTTAAAAAATTATATATACCTAAACTACGCATCCAGATGATGAGTACATTAGTGCCAAAAGCAATATAAGACAGTAAGATGCAAAGAAAGCTATGGTGTTGGCATCTCCACTTTACTGTTTTCAGTTAGTTTTTCATCTTCCAAAGAGAGGCAAAAATAGTACACTGTCKTGTTAGTGTCAGAAGATGTGAGCATGAGGGCAGCTAGTTGGAGCTGTGCAAGCAACCATAATTTTAGCTTATTGTGGATTTTGAATACTTGAGTCATGATGTTAGTTATTCTAATTTGCCAGCTTTTAATATAATTGTAAATACATTGTATAGTAGCTTATATTTAGATGAAAAAATATATAATAATTTTTGATATCTTTACAGAAAAAGATTTCAGCCCTGTATATGACACCACTATTCAATTTATCTTTATACTTAGCAAAACTTAAGAGATTACTGAATTTTTACAGAATATTTCATGTTTGTTATTTGTGTGATTAAATGCTCTTCCATCCTTATGAGTGGTGACCAGTGTGTTTCTAAATCTTTCTGAATTCTCACCTTATTAGAATTCTTCCAAAGTAACTGAAATATAGATTGATAATTCTGATAAATTGATGTTTCAATTGATAATATTTCAACAAAGGAGAAAGGCATTGCTGAAGAAGGCATTATTTCATGTTATGTAAGAAGAATGAGCGTTATTGGAATATTAAGATGAGAAAACCARCTTCTCCAGGGAATTTAGAAAAGAACTTCTAACATGGATTTTTGTGTCTACATTAAAGTCTGCAGTGTATCATGCATATACTTTCTCTATTAATGGACTACATATGGAGCAAATGTATTAAGGTCAAGTTATACCTACACATAGGTTAATAATAAAAGCATAGCATCTGCTACTTTGTAGGGRCTGTAATGCTGAAAAACTAAATAAAGGTACTGCAAGGAAACACTGTGATGATCTCAGCGCAGAATATAGAGGGTTTTAAAATGAGTTTCTGTGGTTATTTTGATGACTAGCATAAATTATTCAGCAGTTCTGAACCACTAATAGAAATGAAAAGTTATTTTGTCTTTTAAATATTTCCTTTTGCATTCTCAAACATGATGATAGGCTAAATCAGCATAACCAGAGKGGGCTTAATATAGTGAAGAAACAGTAGAGGCAAAGCAATAGAAAAGAATATAACTATCCAGAGATTTGTCACTATACTCAGAATATTCCAAATGAGCTCGTCTTTGCTTTGTCACTGAGGTGATGGAATTAATATGCAAATCACATTAAATCTAAATGTCTTCATGTATACTTTTCGAAAGTCAAATTGAAATTTTTGATTAAGTAATCATTTGTAAATGAGATAGTACTCTGCTCTGACCTCTGATTAAACACTGGCTCAGAATTTGGTTAGACAAAATGGCTCCTGGGAGCCATTTAACTTTAAAAAAGGAAGCAAAATTGAAGACTGGAACAGAAGGACTTTACCAAAAAGGTACTCTGTTGCAGATGTCTGTCGTAACAGAAATACTTGGTGTATATATAAGGACAAAAGGGACAAAGAGAGGGGAAAAAGGGGTGGATACCGCGTTATGACTGTTCCGAACACCTATTTCAGTTTAGATACAAGTAATAGTTTTTATCCCATGCCCACAACAAACATGCAAGATGGACAAATTAAAATTTATGCATGGAAGCAGCACAAGTAGAATCACAAARTTGAAATATTCTTCATCTCTTTAAAGACATTTTTATTTTCGAAAARTGTGTTATGGAGTTGACAGTGTAGGAGAAGGTGAAGTGATGTGATCCTAAAATCCCACAGAAGTAGACAATGCCTTTATTTTTTTAAAGGCTACATGTCTGTATCTTTTGAGTGTGTATATATTGAATGTTTTGTCTGAAGATATCATTAACTTGTTTGAAAATACCTTAAAATGGAGGATAATTTGAACAATTCAGATAATTTACTTGAAGAAATATAGATTTGCAAGTACTGTTTTCTCATAAAGATAAAAAAGTCTCACACTGAGTCTCACACTTTTTTGAATGTTACATATACCCGTGAYCTGTTTTCTGCATTTGTACTAGCTGGGTTCACTACCCTGTTATTGCCCATAAAATCATAGCACAGTTGTGGTTGGAAGGCACCTCTTGAGAGGGTGTTGTCCGACCTCCCTGGTCAAAACAAGGTCTCAACTAGAGCAGGTTGCTGTGTTTTGTGCCATGTGACTTTTGGTTATTTCCCTAGGATGCAGACTCTGCAATCTCTCTGGGCAACCTGTTGTAGAGTTTGACCACTCTCACACTGAAAAATCTTTTTCTTATGGTTGAGGGGAATTCCCTGTATTTCAATTTGCGCCCATTGTATCGTGTTGTTTTACTGTCTACCATTGAAAAGATGTGTTTCTGTTGTCTTTTCTCCCTCATCAGGTGTTACTTACATAAATAAGATCTCTTCGAGCCTTTCCCCCTCCAGACTGATCAGTCACAGCTCTTTCAGTCTCTCTTCATATGACAGATGTTCCAGTCCTTTGTGGCCTTCAGCGGACTAGCTCTGTTAAATTGATGCCTTTTACTGGAGAGCCCAAAACTGGATCCAGTGCTCCAGATGTGGTTGCATCGATCCCGAGTAGGGGGGATCACCTCGATATCCCAGCAATGCCCTTAATAGCACCTGGGGTGCCGCTCACCTTATTTGCCATGCAGGTTTCTTGTTGGCTCATGTTCACCTACTTTTCTGCCAGGACCCCCAGATGTTYCTTTGCCAAGTTGCTCTCCACCTGATCAGTCACTGTCGTGTACTGGTGCAAGGGCTTATTCTTCCCAGATGCAGAACTCTGCCCTTCACTTTGTTTAACTTAAGGAGGTTCCTCTATGCCCATATCTCCAGCCTGTCAAGGTCACTCCATATTGCAGCACAACCCTCTGTTGTGTCAACTGCTCTTTCCGGTTTGGTATCATGTACAAACTTGCTGAGGGTGCATTAGGTCCTATCATCCACTGCAGAGATTTAACAGAATTGGACCCAGTGTTGATCTCTGGGGAGGCACCAATAGTGACTGACCTCCAAATGCATGTTGCACTATTGATCACAATCATTTGAATTTGGCAGTTTGGGCAGTTTTCARTCTACCTCACTATCCACTTGTCTATTCTCTATTTCATCAGTTTGTGCAGATGTTATGGGAAATGRTRTTGAAAATWTTACTGCAGTCAAGAAAAACAACATCTGGTGCTCACCTTCATACGTACTTCTGTCATACAAYGTGATACAAGACTGTCACGTTGGTTAAGCATGGTATTCCCTTCAAAAGTCTGACCACTCTTAGACATGTTCTTCACCTTAATTCATTTGGAAATGGCTTCCAAGAGGAAGCCCTGACACAAGTTCTAGCCTGGAAGAACCACTAAATAGATATCATGACAAGGATGCAGGTTACGGCACTGTACCTCAATGCTTTGGGTAGCAGTAGAAAAATTTCCCAGTCAATCCACAACATATTCAGAAGAATGTCAGTTGGCTTTTTTCCTGTGRAATCATGCCAATGCTTTGGGATAAATCCTTTATTTTCAACACTGTTATTTGTGCTAAACGATTGGAGTGTTTTGTGTTTGAGAAGCGCTGAGGTTCCTTTTGTGTAGGGAAGGATGCTGTGGACTAAGTCTGAAGAYGTAAACCATTCTGGCAAATTAGAGATAGTTAATGTAACTGTCACCACATTAACAGAGAGCAGGTGCATGTTTTAGTTTTTTTAAATACAGAGCTCTGTTAACGCCATCACAGAGAAGCCTTATTAATATATGCTAATTTTTTAAATGAAAAGACACTGTAAAAGGATAAAACTGATTAAAATATTTGAAAGAGAAAGGATTAAGAYGGATTTTGTTTTAACAACTTTTCTTACTCTTCTTGTCTTTTTATAAAGAGGGTTTATATAACACGTTTTCTTCTCATCTGACAGTTTTAGATGGATTGGCAATAATGTTAATTGTTTTAAGTGATATCAAGATCATTGAAGTGTGCTGAAACTGATGCTAATTTTCATTTAGTGAGGTCCCAGCTTTTCTTTTTTTCCTTTAAGGCAGTGTAAAATAAGCATGCATAAAAGAAAGAAAAATATTGAAGATGGAAAATGCCAATTCTGTTTTCTGGCTTTTATGTGCAAAGTGATTGTTAAAGAAGGAAGCTRTACAGACTTGCCAAACAACTCAGAATATGTGTCTTCATCTTGCTGGGATCAGATATCGTGGAGATRCCTTTAAAAGTAAATAAGCTACTGTCTTAAATGTAAAGCTGGAAAATGAGTGCAGGCTAGTAGGGCGGATTTGGCACTCTGTCAGATATTCATGTTTTATAAAATAAAGAGGGTTTATTTCTATGAAATAAACAAAACCTTTTTATTTTGTTTTGGTTTTTTTTCTATTAGGTTTTCCTCATCTTGAAAACTTCCTCTTCTCCTAAACATAATAGTGTAATGTAACAACATTAATATAATAAATTGGAAAGGTTCACCTTTTAAAATTTTATTCTACACTGTTTAATATTAATAACAGATTTTATAAATACTGTAAAACTATTTAATGATAATGAGATCGGTTATGTAGGGCTGTATGAGATGCGTTATATAGGGTTGTATTTGCTGCACTGGATCATACTTCTCATAGATTTTGTATTGTGAGTACTTACAGCTTAGCAGTATTGAAACACAGAAATATTTTAGAATTGATACAGAAATAAGATCCATCCCTATGAGTAAACTGGGCACCACCTAGGTGATGTTAGAACTAAGGCGCCTTCAGGCTTTAATCTAACTCTAAAATAGGAAATTGGGTTTTGCAGGTCCTTTCTGAATCCTGGCTAAATTTACTTTGGGCACTTAAAGAACTCTGCAGTTTTTAAGGCAAACCTGATTATGCCAGGTAATTTTCTTTAGCTTGCAGAATGACAGTTCTTTTTACATTTTTTATCTCCCTCTGTAAATGACCTCTGAAAACCTTGAAAAAAATTAGTGCTTTTATTCTCATTTGAGAGATGGATGACTCATTTACCTGTAACCCAAACCACAACATTTTAAACTTAAAGATATCACTATAAATTACTGTGCCTTGGTATGGACCTTACCAAGAAGCTAGTAACACCTTAGAACAATAACTGCTAAATATAAAATAAAATAAAAAAATGCCAAGTTGTCCTATTAAAAGAGTAGCCATTTTCAGATACAAGTTACTGCATTATTATAAACAATTGTTTCGTAAAACTTCAGATTTGACACAGGCCAATAGCTGAGAACTGTGTTTCATTTATTCTATGTAAATCACTTAAAACCACAGCTTTGTTGGAGAGCAGTGAGGGCATTTCCTAACAGTATGTGTTAAAGGGGAAATCCCCTTTTTTTCCACCACGTAAGGTGTCCATGCCACATGTCCTGACAAACTTTGCCATCAGAACACAGAGTGAGGCCCCATTTTTAAATGAATAAGCAATAGGACTGAGATCTTGACCTGGAGGGTTTCTGATAATAAAACAAGGAACGTGGAGCTAAAGTTTCACTTTGGAAAAATGAGTTATATAGAAAACTGAAAATGAATTGAGCATATATTTAGGGTTGTTCTTTAGCAAGATGGTAAAAGGATCCTGGCTTGAGAAATTAAAAGGGGAAATGTTGACATCTTTTTGAATTGAATTTTTTGACTTTTTCAGAATTATTTCTTAATTTCAATCAGCTGGACAAAACTAAAGGGGAACAAAACAAATTTTGTTAACTTAAGTCTTGACAGTTATCTGCTTTGTTGCCCATTTTGTTACCTCGACTAACTTAAAAAAAAAAAAAAACCCAACCAACAACAACAAAAAAAAGGAATTCCGGATGCAGTATTTTGGTAATGTTGTGGAATCACTTTGTGTATTACTATATGAAAGTTGCAAATAGCCATTGTCACATTAGTTACTGAGACTGGTTGAAATTGAGAATTCCATAAGGCAACTTTACTTTATCTTTTTTACTGGGATCTAGTTACTTATTTAAAATGAAATTTGTATAAAAAAAMCAGAATTTAAATTGAAGTGTAAAACAAAAGCCAAAGAGGGAACTTTTTTTTCCAGTGGAATGAGCAAGAAAGGGAGAATTAGTAGTAAGAGTAGGATATCAAATCTGCTTGAAGGTTAAGATTTTCATTCAAGATTCAAAATACTTATTGGTGAGTGGTTTTGTAGAGAATAAGAAGTTAAAGGGTTTTGGGGGCATTAATCATGATGAAAATTCATTTTATTCTAGAAAAAATTTATTCTAGAAAAAAATCATGTTGTAGAACTGGAAGTCTAATGTATCCAGCTAGTATTTTAGCCCTTTGATATGGCCATGTAGTACTTCTCTAGGTGAGAATGAAATACTGAAGGCTTTTCCAAGTATATAATGGCTTTTTGTTGTTTTGTTTGTTTGTTTTTCTGTGAAAAATACTAATTGTAGGTTCCTTGTTGACAGTACTACTTTACCAGTTCCTCTTCCTTTCCTTTCTGCTATTTTCTCTTTTAAAGCTTATCTCTTTAATAATGTGAATAGAAGAAGCTGGGCTTGCTTTTCAATTGTGGAACTCCTTCCATAACTTCCACAGATTTTTGCTTTCCTTCAAATAAAGGAACTCTCAGTTAAACTAAGGGAAGAGAAAACATCTTACTTGAGGCCTGAGCTGAGCTGATGGTTTCCTGAGATGAATTTAATGGGTTCGTTCTCCCCACAGTTAGTGCCAGCACAGTTCTCTGTGAGGCTGTTCGGGAATTGAATCAGGGTCTTTATCAGCGTACCAAAAAGCAACTGCAGAAATCAATCTATGTAATGCAACTGCAGAACTGTAAATAATTGAGCCGGCATACGGCTTGGCCACCTGTCCACTGATGTGTTACTGAATCCCAGGATTACGCTTTGGAGATAGTTATGTGGTTTACAAATAAATCTTTGTACAGTGCGGTCAAAGGATGTCAGTAATATTCTATATACGAGAGATCAATAACGTGGGGGCACTTGCTGTGTCTGGGAGCCGGGCAGTATTGTCGCCTGAATCCTGAATGATGGAGCTGAGTGGTGTTTGGCTTTACTTGGCTTAAGGAGCTGGGAACTTAGCCAGGTTCAACGATGTATACTGACAACTAGAAGACAAATAGAGTATTGAGAGATTTAAGAGGGAGGAACAGTAGCGTATATGTGAAACAGACGGGCAGAGAGGAAAAAAAATGATCGAATTGGCACTCCATGCAGACTGTGGTGTATTTCTGAATCGATGCTAGTCAGAAGGGTAGATATAGATTCTATCAGGGTGGTATTGGATTGGGCAAGACAAAAATCCTGCACATATCTCATAAATCATAGCTTTGAAACATGAAACCAAAAACCTATGTGGATTTCCAAGTGTTATGTTAGGAACCCAAATGAAATTTAAAACGTAGTTCACATACTACTAAGTGAGCAGCTCTGAAGATGTATTTCTAAGTGCTAAAGAATTTGTGAATTTCTTAAGGTCCTAAATGCCATGGGAATAATTCTTTATTAAGACTGAAATAAAAATAAATTACGTGTAAGATGTATTGCTGTGCAATCAAACAGTATCTTTTTTTATATTGTTTTATTCTGTAAAGTATTTTTTAATAACGTCTGTTGTTCATATTGCTTACCTAAAGTGTTAAAGAATAAATCTCAAAATGCTAATGTGCATTTAGTGCATCGTGCCAGATTAGAACTAGTCCAATGTAAGCAAGCTCCTGCAGTGTATATAGTGGGGGTCCTCAGGACCACGTGATTCACTACGGATCCTATGTAGATGCTTTCTGCTGTCATTGTGCCATAATACTTATTTATATAGAAAAAAACCTTACTTCTCCAAACATAAGAGATTATTTAATTTCTGTTTCTAATTAATTGTCTTTTAATTTCTGGAAGTGTGAAAAATAAACTGACTTTTAGAGTTTAAATTTGATGCATGCAGATAGATCCAACATGTGCAATAGGCTCAACAAATACAGATCGTTACGACATGTAGAGTAAGATAATACAGACAAGTATTAATACCGCTGGAAAGGGTAGATGTTTGGGTGGCTCTTAGTCGTTCCTTATGAAATGTAGGCTAAGTTCGCTGCTTTCCTGTGTATTCTTCATGAACTTTAGAATCATAAAATCACAGAATGCTTAAGGTTGGAAGGGACCTCTAGAGGTCGTCTAGTCCAACCCCCCTGCACACGCAGGGTCTCCTAGAGCATGTGGCACAGGGTGATGTCCAAGCGGGTTTTGAAGATCTCCAGAGAAGGAGACTCCACCACCTCTCTGGGCAGCCTGTTCCAGGGCTCTGTCACCCTCACTGTTAAGAAATTCTTTCTCAAGTTCCTGTGGAACTTTTGGTGCCTCAATTTGTGGCGGTTTCCTCTAGTCCTGTCGCTGGCCACCACTGAGAAGGGGCTGGCCCCATTATCCTCGCTCTGTCCCTTGAGGTATTTATAGACACTGATCAGGTCCCCCTCTCAGCCTTCTCTTCTCCAGGCTGAACAGGCCCAGCTCTCAGCCTTTGCTCATAGGGCAGATGTTCCAGGCCCTTAATCATCTTTGTAGCCCTGCACTGGACTCTCTCTAGCAGCTCCACATCCCTCCTGCACTGGGGAGCCCAGAACTGCACACAAGRCTCGAGATGCGGCCTCACCAGGGCTGAGTAGAGGGGCAGAATCACCTCCCTCAACCTGCTGGAGATGCTCTGCTTAATGCACCCCAGGATCCCATTGGCCTTCTTGGCCACAAGGGCACACTGCTGCCTCATGGTCAACTTGTCCACCATGACGCCCAGGTCTCTCTCTGCGGGGCTGCTCTCCAGGAGGTCGTTCCCCAGCCTGTAGGCATGTCAAGGGTTATTCCTCCCCAGGTGCAGAACCCTTCACTTTCCCTTGTTGAACCTCATGAGGTTTCTCGCTGCCCAGCTGTCTAGTCTGTACAGGTTGCTCTGGATAGCAGCGCAGCCCTCAGGGCTATCAGCTGCTTCTTCAGTGTCATCAGCAAATTTGCTGAGGGAGCACTCCATCCCTTCATCCAGGTCGTTAATGAATAAGTCGAACAGGACCGGACTGACCCCTGGGGGACACCACTAACCACAGGCCTCCAGCTGGACTCGGCACCACTGATTACCACCCTCTGAGCTCTGCTATTGAGCCAATTCCTAATCCACCTCACTGTCCACTCATCTAACCCACACTTCAGGAGCTTGCCCAGGAGGATGCTGTGAGGGACGGTGTCAGAAGCTTTGCTGAAGTCCAGATAGATGACATCCACTGCTCTGCCCTCATCTATCCAGCCAGTCACTCCATTACAGAAGGCTATCAGGTTAGTCAAGCATGATCTCCCCTTGGTGAACCCATGCTGGCTACTCCTGAGCACCTTCTTCTCCTCCATGTGCCTGGAGACAACAGCCAGGATGACCTGCTCCATCACCTTTCCAGGGACAGAGGTGAGGCTTACAGGCCTGTAGTGTCCCGGCTCCTCCCTCTTGCCCTTTTTGAAGACTGGAGTGATTTTGGCTCTCTTTCAGTCCTCCGGCACCTCCCTGGCTCTTCATGAACTCTCGAAGATGATGGAGAGCGGCTCAGCAATAACCCCTGCCAGTTCCCTCAGCACTCTGGGGTGCATTCCATCTGGGCCCATAGATTGATGGGCATCTAGTTTACCTAAATAATCCCTAAACCAATCCTCCTTGACGAGCGGAAAGTCCTCATCCCTCTTGGTTATCTCCCTTGTATCTGGGCTCTGTAGTTCATGGGGACCAGCCTTAGCAGTGCAGCCAGAGGCAAAGAAGGCATTTAAAAACTCTACCTTCCCTGCATCCTTGGTCACCAAGGCACCTTTAGCTAGGCAGTAATAGTAGTGTTGTACTATTCTCCATAGATAAACGTGAGCTAGCTGATGATATATCTGATCATGTGCTAAAACAGCTCTTCTGACAGACTATATGTACTAGGTTGACTTCATGTTCATAATGCTGCTTGGCTTCTAGTTTAGTGCAGAGTACAGGCAGAGCCAATGTTTATTTGCATGCGTAAATTTGTGTAGGTAAATTCTCTCTATTCAATGGCAAGATATAATAGAATTTCTCTGTAAAAGGATACTGTGGGCAAAGAGAAAATCTGTGTTAGGAGGTCCACAGGTATTATGTTTGTCCTGCAAGTGTATGAGGGAGAATGAGAAATATTGTTAAAATATATTTAGACTCAAGAATTGGAATGGAAATATACTGTCAGCCTGAAAAAATTAGATTATGCTGCTTCGCCTAATACTGTACTGTCCTACTTTGTCCCCCCAATTTTTCAACCTTCACCTGGAAATTAAAAATATGTGAACTTCAAATCAAAGAGGCTGAGGGGGGAGGAGATATTCTTTCCTCGGGAACAGAAATTTTCTCAAGAAAAAATCCAAACTGATCATTTATAGATGAGCACAAAGTTAGCAGTAAAAAATTAATGCGTCAGCCCACTGATGAATCCCATTGTATAGCTAAGACATCAATGTGTGAAATAAAATAATAGCTTGAATAAATCTTTTCAGACTTTGTCTGGTTTTTATCTTTCAATCAAATTCCCATTTATCTAGTGCCTTTTTTTTTTTTTTATGTTTCATCATTACCCTTGAGATTTGTGACTGTTTAGATAAAAAGTTTTGCAGGATATGTCTTGGCTTTGGTTTCTTGTTGCTCATTTTGGCTGAAAAAATAGTGTTCCTATTATAAAGATTGTCTTTTAGTCAAAATGTTTTAAAATTATCATTAAATGAAATTAGAGTCTGTGCAAGTATCCAAAGATACTCCATACCTTATGTTTGTGTATAAAATGTTTTCTTGATGATTTCATTAACAGAATAATCCAAATAAATTTTCCATTCTGTTCAATGAAATATAATTAAAATTATTTATTAGTTGCTTGAAAGCTTCGTTTTGTCAACATGGATGAAAAATAGCTAAGTAATAAGAGAACTTTTATCATCTCAGAGGGACTATGAAAGATGAAGGCATTCATCATTTTGCTGAATTTGAAGCCCATCTTTCATAAAACCTATTATCCAGAGAATATTTTCTTTTCAGAACTCTTAGTTTTTATTTTCTTTCTACTTCTTCCAATTATTTCTTCTACTTTTTCCTTCAGAAATGCCTGTTAGCAAGAAGAGTATTTTAATGCTTGTGGGGCTATGAAAGTGTTGGTTCACTCTTCATCAACAACTTGAAAGTCAAACTTAACCATTTAGGAAGGTTGAATGACAAAGCTGGTTTGTGTGTAATATCTCTACTGCCCTAAAAAAATATAATAAATAAGGCAGTTACAGTTTCTCTGTTCTTTTTTTATGTATTTTGTTAAAAAAAGTGATCTAAAAAAATGAACGGTCTGTTCTTTTATGCATATCATTGTATCCTAGCTACTTGCTTATCTTTATGCTGACGATCAGTAGTAACTATGCAGCAGTAATCTAATGCTTGATGAAATCCCAGATTAGTTAAGATAGGGAGGCACAAYTTAAGATCACCTAATCCAACCCCCAACTGTTCAAAGCGCAGTCCCCCAGAGCAGGTTTCTCAGCACCAAGTCTGTTTGGAGTTTGGATATCTCATTGTAAATATGGATATCACATTGAATATCACATTATAAATTGAGGTTCATCAGAGCACCTCCCCTCATCAACTACTCTGGAAAGTTATTATCAGTGCACTTCAGAAACCTCCTGGATTGTTTATACTTTGCTCTTTTGTATCCTCAGCTAATTTTCCAGAAGGGGTATGAGAGCTTCCTCCATAATGTTATCCTGTAGGAAGATCCTTTATTTATGTGCATATGCCTGAAGTGGGCTCCTTTCAGCCCTGTTTCATTGATTATCTTCTGCCTACATCACCCTGCACCTCTTTGCGTGCCAACCAAGTCCGCTGCTTCTTCACTTCATTTTTGGCTGTCCTTTCCCCCTGCATTTCTAGTGTGAAGTTCTCCTCACCAGGTTGACCAACCTATTGGCAAAGATTCTTTGGTCCCACTTTGTCAGGAATGCCTAAAAATATCATATAGTATTGCCATTATCTGGGAAAACTATGAACATTTAGATTTTGCAGTGGTGGATGTGCAGCTAAAATGTGTTATTTTAGAAAGGTTTTTAATTTTCATGATCTAAAATGGAATTATTTGATAAATTTCTGAATGGAACAGTATTGATTATGAGACATTTTGAAGATGTCGTTACTTAGCGTTGAAAATCAATG
Source organism: Eudromia elegans (assembly GCA_003342815.1). Lineage (NCBI taxonomy): Eukaryota > Metazoa > Chordata > Aves > Tinamiformes > Tinamidae > Eudromia > Eudromia elegans. The sequence goes on from PTEX01000018.1 coordinate 6,468,636, forward strand.
ATTAATCTAGATTTTGGTGAACAGAGTGGGGAAAAAGGAAGATAATATTTATGTGAGATTATAAATATTAAAACGATGTTTTTATTTCTGAAATGGCAGTAGGTGAGTGTTAGTGAGGTTGAGACATAGCTGTTGCTGCTTTGAATGTGCTTGGCAAGCATAGAGGAGAAAACCCTGAGCAAGCAGATTGTTGCTACTTCACAGGAGGAGTCCTTGAAGTAGATTATGCTGTGCCCGTTACGCCTGTGAGGATTGCAGGGGCACTGACGCAGAGCTCCAATCCCTGTGCTGAACCCGCAGGCAGATCTCAACACAGGACTAGTGAGGGCTCAGCCCTGTGCTGTGGTTTTATAGATGGGACTGGGAGGAGCACTGTGGCTTAGATGGCTTAGCTGGACCCTTATCCTGGCTTAATGTGTGCTATAAAGTAGCGTTTTCCTGAGATATTCAGGAAAACGTCAGGGTATTTTTTGGGAAAAAAAAAAAAAAAAAGCTTCATCCAAGGCAGATTTATTTCTGCAATAAAGGATGTTAAGGACAGGTTTGTTTTTAAATAGCTTGGACATTTTATTTATTTAATTTTTTATTTAATTATATTTAACCTCAATGATTTGTTCCATATGTGCAACGTTAAGTGAGAATAGCATGCTTTAAGGTAATAGATAGGAAATGTTTTGATTTATCACTTTTTTACACAATTTCCATAGTAGATAATTAATAGAAATTACCCAACCCAGAATAACAACGTAACTAGGTTGTTAGGTTGCATTATCTTAGAATAGAACCAAAATGCATATAGAGTTTAAAGGGAAAACATTTTCTTCTCGGAAGCTTGCCTTTTTCATATCCACATTTCCCAGTCTAAGGATAAAGCTTCACTGTCAACTTTTTGACTATGTTTCTGATATATTAGTGCTGGGAACCACCTCACTGCATTATCGCTTGGACAGCTGTGATTGCATGGCGTGGAGTAGCTCAATCAGCAGATAAATCTCATTATGGCAGCTTTGCAGCTCAAAAAAAGAAAAAAAAATATTGTTAGTATTTCCAATGACATAGACTTGATCATTTCTTCTGTCTTCAAAAGGATGATGATGTTTTTTTTCTGGAATGCATCACAAAGTGACTCATGGTGCTGRAAGCGCAGTATTTGTGACCAAAAGAAAAATTGCATCTGGAAAAATGCGTGTATAATATCTCCAAAATAACACTGTGATAGCTCTTTTATTTGCTTACTTACATTTGACCACAGTTAACTGATATATTTCTTTCAATCACATGGTGAGTCATCGGTCCTTTCACTGGATGAGACTATTGTGATGGTAGTAAATGATGTCTTGAAAAGTGCCTTTGAATATTCCAGCAATATCTTAGTTTGATCTAGACTTACAATACTGTTGCTTCAGGGGAAAAACATTTGTTTAAATTTGTAGATTTTTGGGGTACCCATCAGTTTAAAATTACTATGAAATTCATAGCAGAGCATGGTAGCTTAATTATGAAGATAATAGAGTTGAGGTTGAACAAGAAGTTCACAGAAATTTGTAACTAGTTGACCAGTTTTATTTCCATTCTTCTACACATATAAGCATGAAGGTATATCAGACACCTCAAGAAATGAAATAAGAAGCAACAATCCAAAAGACTGGTTAGAAAATATATTTGTGTAATGCTGCAGAAAATATCATGTAGAAGGCCCATATTATTCCTGTTTATTTTGTGTTTGTTTTTTGTGTTTGTTTTTGTTTTGTTTAAACCTACCATCACTATGTTACTGCTATACAGTAGATAGGATGGAATTGTGAGAACCTCAGTGTAGTAGATTTGTATTATTAAAAATTATTCAAAGAGACCTGAACAGAGTAGAAGCTTTGAGACTACAAATTGCATAAAACTGCAAATGATTAATAGACAAAGATGGAAAGATTTTTTTAACTGCAGAGATTACGTTTTTCAATATGCTTCTGTTTTCAAAATGTTATGTTAGTGGTATGACTTCATGAAACACAATCTCAGAACGACAAAATATAGTGCATTTTATGTAGAAAGAAATTACATAAATCATATAACTTTGAAGGCATTTAATCTTTATTTTAATGTCAGTAATGCACATGAAATGAATGTTTTTTTAAAGCAATACATTTCTGAATTAAAATGTCAGAATTCTTCAGAAATGTCTTTTTTTTCCAGATTGCTTCTATGATCTGATCTACTTCTTAAGGAAAAAAAGAAGTGTCTGTAGCTTTTTTCCAAGTGTTACTTCAGAGATTATACCCATACTTGAAGAATCTGTTTCCTTCTGTTCACATTTATCTGCAAAATTTAACTTTCCTTCTGTCTTCAGTGATCTCTATTCCCTTTTAAGATGGGCTGTATCCCCTTCTAAGCAGTTTTATTCTACATCCAGTATTTTTTTAAAACACTACAGCTACCTCTTTGCTTTTTGTCCCACTGCTTCTACTTGATATGTTCTGCCCATACATATCCTAACTGTTCAGTAAAGCAAGAAATCTTCTTGCAGTTGAGCACTGGGTATTAACTGCTCTTGCCAGCTGAAGTTGAATAACAAAAATGTGGCTTGTCATGAAAATCCTTATTTAATTAAATATAAGATACTTCTGGCCTTTAATATGGAGGATTTGGAGATCGAAACTAATAGATACCAAGAATAAATAATAATTCTTGCTATCAATTGTTAATATCCGTTCCTTGGGAGTAATAACTCATCTCCCCACGTATGCAGCTGAGCCCATGCTGATTCACACATTCCAGTTGGTTGTTACGACTCCTTCAGACACTTCAGAGTACACAATAGGACTGCTCAGAGTGGATAATAAGCCTAACTGACATAACAAGGGAAAGGAAATACAGCAAAGCATCACTGCATCCCTTTCCAGGCAAGGTGCAAAATGATTTGTTTCTAAACATCCTTCCAAGTCTGTGAGTTTCTCACACATTGTATTCCATTGGAAAGTACAGTTAAATTCACAAGTGATGATGTAAAGCAAAGGTCTTGGTAAGAAATCTTTCAGTGCTACAAAATTCCCAAACGCTTTTGCATCTAATTCAATAAGTGCAGATTTTTTTTAAAAAGCAGAATAGAAATCACTTGTAGATGTGTCTCTGTGTATATGCATACGTGTATATGGTATAAAAAGACCAAAGTAAAAATTTGATCTGACAAATTAGGGCTGCAATTCAATTCCCTGTGGATGAACTGCATTACATTAGTATTAGACAGAGGGCAGAATTTAGCATGTAGTGTACTGGTGGAAAATTTCAAATATAGTTTGTGCATAGAAGATTTCCTAAAAGTTATTTGAAAGACACAGTACTTCATAAGCCCCGTTGGCCTTCATTAGCAACTTCAGCAGATAGGTGACCTGCCTGACCACAGAGGTGGACTGGGGTTTTAGAATGACTGTCRTAACTGAAGTACTGTCTGAACATATTCTGTGAAAAGTGACTCTGCTCTTTCTTTTAAACCCAAAGCTATTGATAAACACTCAACCTTCTTTAAAATAATGTGACATCAGAGAGTAATACAAAATTTTATGCCTGTATCTACTGACTCCCTGTACTGGGATTTAGTGCTAAGCAGTAGTGTAGCAGTCTTATGGCTATACTGGAAGAGTAAGAGGAAATTTCACAAGAAAGGGAAATGATTATGGTTCAATGCAATTGGTTTGATATGTAGTTTATGACCAGTTACTTTTTGAAAATAAAGATTTGATTTGACAGGTTAAGCCTTCAGTTGCGTTGCCCAAAATTCAGTGAATTGAGAAAGAAAAGAGAGTACTTCAGTTACTTAACTGGCTAATATTAGTAATGCTTTTAGAACAGCCTTCCAAGAACACCAGGATGATTGATCCCAGAGGAAAAAGAAGCCTACTGATTTAAGCCTGCTGATTTTTTTTAATAAATATTATAAATAAAATATTTTAATTCAATTCAAAAATATTTTAATTTAATTAGAAGCCTGAGAGGGGACCTGATTAATGTATACCAATATCTCAAGACAGGCAGTGAGGAGGATGGGGCCGGCCTCTTCTCAGTGGTGGCCAGTGATAGAACTAGAGGAAACGGCCACAAATTGAGGCACCAAAAGTTCCACAGGAATTTGAGAAATAATTTCTTAGCAGTGAGGGTGACAGAGCCCTGGAACAGGCTGCCCAGAGAGGTGGTGGAGTCTCCTTCTCTGGAGATCTTCCAAACCCGCCTGGACACCACCCTGTGCCACATGCTCTAGGGGACCCTGTGTGTGCAGGGGGGTTGGACTAGATGACCTCTAGAGGTCCCTTCCAACCTTAAGTATTCTGTGATTCTATGATTCTATGAATTCACTTTTAGTGATGCTATTGAACCAATTTCTAATCACAGGCCAAGGTGTAAGCTGAACTACTGAGAGTCTGCAACATTTCCATGAGCAAAAACAACACAGAAAGGAAACGTAGCTCATCCTGAAGTGCAAATTTAATTTGCATTAGCCTGGACCAGTTAGTACATGAGACTGTTCTTGAATAGCCTAAATAATTGATGTTCTGATACCATGATCACCTGTGATAAACATTAGCATTCAGAGGTCATTCCAGTTAATAATATTTTTATGATTTTCACTCCTTTATACTAGCCTAAAAATCACTGCTATCTTCAGTCTAGTCTCACCAGAGTTGCTATATTTTGGGAGCCTTGAACTTTGACCAGTCTTTTCATAGTCACTTTGAGCTTTCAACAGTAGTTCTGATGAAAAGAGATACATAAAATCCTTTTGACAATAAAAAATTAATGCATAAATAAAAGTGTCAGTTGCATGGTCAGTATGTGATGGAAAGTACTTCAAAGAAAAAATAATTGAAAGGTAACAGCTCTTTTTGGTCAGAATTGTTCTTTTATTGTTAGATGAGGAATTTTTGACAAATGCTCATTAAAAGACTGTTTCCTCATAAAATATTAAAGAACCTCCTTAGATAACATTTTTAGAACTTGTCTCCTAAGGAGAATTTTATATCCTTAAAAAAGATTTATTTTTAGTGAAGCAGCATTGTAAATAGGTTTCCAATACACATTATTGTTACCTAACCTGTCTAATATGGATGCAAAAGTTGAGGAGGTGTTACCGATAATCATACAATAATGAGTATTTCTGTAACTGCATTTTTGCAGTATGGGACCCCTAAGATTCAACTTGGACTAGTATTATTTACTAAGAAATAAGTTTATGATAAGACTGTAAATGGTGACCATCAACTAAAATGCAAGTCTGGACAGAGTGAGTTTGAGTGTCAAATGAGATGACAAGATACTGTAGATGAACCTTTCTCTTTTCCCTTTTCTGCTGTGTCCCATTTGCATTTTGTCTAACACCTAAAATAATGTGTGAAATACCTATAAAACTCTTTCTGTTTATTAGTTCAACCTAAATGTTTTCTTAGAAGATGATGTGGTGCAACAAGTAGTAGAAGATAAAATGGAAAAAAAAGATGCTGTATAAAATGTCTCTTAACATACTCCTTCAGAACAACCATTCACTAACCTGCCTGCACTAATATTTCTGTTTCCTATGTAAATAAACTTTTGAGTATCTCTTCATTGTAACTGTTCAGTATGTGAACTCTTCAAAAGCATATTTGAAACACTTCCTAGCATTTATGTTTATCTGTTATATACATTTGAGATGAGTATGAGGGAAATATCTCAGAATTAAGGTGAGACCACCTTCAGTGCAGTATGTAATTTGACCTCTTGAGATAATGTCCTTGTAAGTGAGTTACTAGATTATTTCAGTTCATTCATCTACTTCAAGTTGCTCCTAACCTCTAAGCCTATTCTTCTTATTCTTAATTGTAGAGATGTAGGAGTTTTTCCTTTTTATATTTTTAGGTTTTATGAAATATAGCCATTGAAACTATTTTGGATTGATGGACAAGATTCTATAAGTACATCTAAAGTGATGATAAAAGCCTTATCAGGATCTTTAGTCACTTTACTTACTAAAGTAAAACATGAACATGCTCGTCAGTTATTTCTTTCCTGACTTCCCTCTAAAAGGACTGACTAAATTAATAGATTTTAGAGTGAAGAAAAGGAGTCTGGCTACATCAAGCAACATAATGAAAATTTTGGGCTTGAAGGTTCTTGGTCCAATCTAGCTGCCAGAAAAATGAAAAGGAAAATGAAAAGTAGATACAGTAAATGCCTAACTATGACTAAAATGAACAAGTATAGAACATTCAGACCTGATTTAAAGTGTCTAAATTGTGAGAATTCAAAAACTAATATTTTGAGGACAAGTTGCTTTCCTTATCCTCAAAACAATTAAAGTATAGTTAGAGTTTTGGTTAAAGTGTAATATGTTTATGAATAATTAGGTATTCTGATAAAATAAGATGCTCTGCAGAAGTTTGACTGGTTGTTTTGCACTCTAGCACAGATGGCTTTAAAAAAAAAACTTCAGGGAAAAATTGATTTGACCTGATTTCACTGCTTCACTGTGATTGCATTTTCTGAGGATGTTATCCATTCTTTTTCCATATATTTTGCTTGTCAGATTGGTAATTCAGCAATTAATTTATCTTTCTTTCAATTAACTTCTTCTGTAAGTAAAAGCTAGTGCATTAGATGAGCTTGAAGAACAGAAACAGAATATCCATGAATGTCAGGATTAGGTAAAATAAAATATTTGTTTTCAAATAAGTTGTATAACAGAGAGTGAACAGACTATTGTGAAATCAATCCATCTGTCATTTAGTACTATATTATTGTATTACATCAACAACCTATTTTGTTTAAATGCCAAATATAATTGATACTGAAATCTTAACATACTGTAACACAGTTATTAAGACAAAAATCATTAAAAGAGTGTAGGCTTAAAAGTTACTTTTACAAATCTGTTTTGATGATAGCAGTGACATTCCTGTACTTCATGGAGTTTAATACCTCAGAATAATTTAAAGGAGCAAAAGGGCTAGAAATTTAACTTTCCTATGTTCCCTAGATGATGAGATATTGGTTGAAAATCAGCTCTTCTTCTTCACTCTTTCCTCTGCTACAAGATCAGGATAAAAAGGAATACTGAAATTACCACGCTAATTGGTTTTTATCTTCTATACATAAGTGCTCTTCAGTGCAGTTTCATTGTGAATGGAGGAGTAATTCCATGCGTTGATCGGCATTGCTGTCAGCTATTGCTCAGAACAGGTTATATATCCTTAAAATATTCACAGACTCATTTAAAATTAGTATTCCATTTTTGTAACATAGCTTACTGTGAAATATTATTTCTCTCAGTGTCATTGTCAAAGTTTCTTAAAATTACTCCTTACGTGTTTATCATTTTAAGGATAACGATGCTGCCTTTTTTTTTTTTCATAAATTTCTCTTCCTTGCTTGGTAATACCTACTTCTAAAATAAAAAATAGATATGCTTCTACGATATGGGAGCTTATTTTGTTTAGGATCATCTGACAAGTCAGATGATCGTAGTTGGATTTAAATCCACACATTAAAAACTATTAGGAACAGATCTACAAAGGTTATACCAGTTTGAGGAAACATCTATTTTTGTATATTTTAGCATTAAATTATATTTTTAAATATTTCCATGACTTCTAGCTGAATGGATGTATCTTGACTCTGCTCCGTCCTATGGCTAATATTTTTATGAGTGTTTTGTGAGGAGGCAAAATGCATTATTAGCTACCTGTCATTTTCCTGTCTGAACGTCCTTTGATCCGTCCGTTGTTTGGCATCTTCAGTAAAAATGTGTGCATGTGGTTTCTTCTTCAAAATATTAGCCTCTGTACTGATCAGGCTACCATAATGCTATTTTGTCTTTTTCACTGAATTTTGATATTTTGGGTTTTTTTCCATCTTTGGGGAAAAAAAGCCCAGATTTTCTGAATAATTTTACAACATTTTTTTTGAAAGTCTTTTTGGGGTCGTTTAGGTAAATATCCAGGGGAACGTGTCTGTTTCTGGTGTCTGTTACTGGTGGATCTTTTCTGAGTTTTAGGACCTTCATACCATGGACAGGCAATAAAATTCAGGAAACATGTTGGCTTTAAAGAGCATGTTTTAAAAATAAATAGTTAGCCCAGTGAACATTCTTTCCATGCTTGATAAAACTGTTCAGAAGCTCAGTGTGCCCTAGGAAATTAATAAATACTGTTTATAGTACTAGCTGCTTTTAAGAATGCACACTTTACTCTCACAGAAATACCTACCATAAAATAAATAAATAGTCTTTCATCAAGACTTCCTTTACCAAGCTTTTTTTCCATCTCAAGTACCTATACCGAGGCTTCCTTTTCCTCTGTTGTTCCAAATGATGTTTCTCACCCACAGTGGAAATTCTGAGTTTGCCGAAAGAAAAGATGCAATTTCCAAAATGATCATTTAGTGATTTCAGAATTTCACCATCTGGATGGGTTTTATAACTTTTCAAGGGTAAGCTTCCCCTGTTTTCTTTTTTTTTTTTTTTTTTTTTTTTTGGTGCAACAGTAGAGTGCAAATTCTATTTCTAACGTAAAATTCTGTGAAAAATAAGCAGAATTTCTTTTTTTTTAATCTATTTGGAATTTAGACATGATACTATTTTATTTAAAGTACATCAGTGCATAAGTTTTTTGTATTATCTACTCTGATTATAACATTTTCTAAATATACTAAATTGTTTCTGTGCTTGGAAAGACAAAATAAAAATGAATTATGATATACTAATAACGTAAAATGTTATTAAAGAATATTTGTATTATTTTTCAAGTAGTTAATCTAAAAACTGCAATCTTTTTCTGTACTTACTGAGGTGCTTTGTTTGAAACTGCATTTTCTTGGAGGCTAGGGTTAGAGATTTCCCATTTAGTGTTTGTGTGTCTGTCTATGATGTATTCCTCCAGTTCTTATATTTTCCTCTTACCAACTAAAAGCTCTTGTGAACTGGTTCAGTTTGCTATTATCTGTTCATCCATTCATGGACGTGCAGTGAACTGGATGTATGTCCTATGTATTTAGATGCAGAATTTTTAATTGAAAAACAGAAGTGGTAGCCTGTGGTCATGATAGCTTATGATAGATTTTCACATTTGTTGACATACTTTAGTTACTGTCATGCTGTGTTCTTCAAACAGTGCACTGGTTTGGGAAGTTACTTCTGCTATTTTTATGAGTGTGAATAAAGAAATACTTTTGCTAAGGTACAAGTTTAATATCATGCTTTTATGGTTCAGCTTACCCAGAAAAGACATACTAAGAAACAAATCAGGCGAGATTGCAAAGTGGTAGTGAAAATCGAATGTTCTTGGTAGATTTCTGATTTTCTCAGAGCGTGAGGCAGAGAAAAGAGTCAAGAGTTATATCACCTTGAAAAATACCAAGATGTAAGGTTTCAAACCTCCATCTAAATGTGTAACGTGTTGGTGCATTGAACCACTAGCTCAACAACAGCAGTGTCAGGGAAGAAAGAGGACATGTTCTCTAGAATGTACTTCTGTGCTATCTTCAAGCTTTTCCATTCAATATTGTGCTATCTTTTCTGTATTCCATCTGAGTTGGTGTTTAGCATTTATACTTTATCTAGGGATCTCTGAGAGCAGTAGCTTCAAAATTTTCCACAAAATTATGGGTTCATCACAAGAGTTCAAGTTTGCTTCTAATTCATACTTCTTCCAAAAAGTGTGGAAAGCATGTCAACCACATTTGATTTCTGCAGGCCATTTATATAAAACCTTTATTTTGGCATTTTTAATGCTTAAACTGGTTTTCCTGCTCAGCTGTACTCCCTCTAACAACCTATTTTAAAAGCAGCTCATAGAAATTTCTTTATACCGGAGTGGTTAGTAACATCTGATTTTGAATATTCTATATAATGTTAGCAAACTGTGACTGAAAACTGTGCTTTCTTTCCTCTTAGAGGGAATTTCCTTTTTTTTTTTCTTCTTAAAGAGGGGATGGTTTTTAATGAGCTATGTTATTCTGTAGCTCAGTACTAGTGAAATATGACTAGTACTAGTGATACTGTTTCTTTTATGGCAGCCTAGCTGTGTCTCTACAAGTCTGTTTGTTAGTTGTTCATAGAATTCTCCACTTGCCTAAGGATTTATACTCGTAATTTTGTATAATCTTTCATAGTGAGCAAGGCCATAGGAGAGAGAAAAGCAAAGGAACGATTTTTATGATTTGTAATAAACTGCAAGCAGTTCTCAATGCAACAATGTTTCTGTTGACTGAGCATTTTAGAGGTAAAAGTATTGCAAGAACATATTTAAAATTGCTGTTCCAAAAACACAGTTGTGAATCAGTGAAGTGTGCAGAGTCTGGCATATTGATGATACAAGTTCGCTGGCCAAGAAACGACGCTGATGGCAGGGACATGGGCAGTGGCACCTTTCAGTCTGATTAGAATAAACTCGGGTCTCAGTAATAATAGCACAGATCTGTCATTGGTTTCCAAGTAAATTCAAAATAGCCTAACTTATTTTTAACAAATGACAAAAGCTTGCCCTGAATTCACTTAATATAAGCACATGACTATGGCATATATAATGCCACCCTCACTTTGCAACCAATCTGGAACATTATGTGTATGCTATTTTTTTTATATTATACAAGTAAATAAGGCAAATGAATTCAGATCTTAGTTGGAAATTCACAAGGTGATAATTACAATATAGGCATAAAAGTGGCAATAGATCATGCTTCATGTACTTTTGTACTGCATACAAAAGTGAAACTTCTTTGAACTTGAAGAAGTGCTTTGTTTGAGAAAAGGTGGAAAGCTAGGTGCCCCAACCAGTGGCTCCATACTTCAGAATATATATATATATATAAAATATATACAATTTTATGTATGTGTGTGTGCATCTATTCAATATGATTACCAATTTTAATATTGATTTGTCATTAATTTTACTATTTCAAATAATTACTGGGGCAAATACATCTTCTGAAAAGATTCTGAGACCGGTCTGAAAGCCTGTCTTCCTGTCGCAGAATAAGTTACTCTCTAATTTGATGCTCAGCAGAAAGTACTTGAAGCAGACTGGAGAAGTAATACAAGTTTTTGATACAGAGATGTCAAGCTATTTCATTTCTGCCTACTCGATTTAGAAAAAGAGTTGTCAGCACTCCTGACCTGAGGTGATTTGCATGAGTTTGGTGCACAACAGTGAGATATTTCCTCCGGAGCGCCGTTTGCCTGGATCTATGCTTGTCAGGACAGCCTCCTGGGAGTTGTAGCTTCTGCGTTTCGTGCTCCTCTCTCCTCTGCCAAGCAGACCCACTGCCTTGCTGAGCAAAAGTCCTGTGATTCACGAGTGTTAGGCAACTCTCTGGTGGCACCGTGATGATTCAATTAAAGCAGGAGATTGCAATGAATCTTAGAGTGCTCAGTCCAGGCAACAAGCAGCCCACATGGGAAGAGGAGTGAGTCTGAGGCACCTGGAGCGCATCTCTGCTGAAATACTCTAGCATATAAAGACACAGATTTTTCCCTCATTAAGCCACAGTAAAATTCTTTCTTCCAAATTTTTGCTAGCCTGTGCATTTGCAGGCCTTTTAGTCAATGGGAATCTGAGCAGAAAATTTTGTAGCGGAAATACCTGTGAGTGTGAGAGAAGATATATAGTACAATAGAGTTTAAGAGAGGGATATAGCTGAAAGTATGAATAATATAGGTAATTCATTATCAGTGTAATGATAGCAAGATATCTAGTTTTTGCATGTTGAAAAACAGAAAAAAAAAAAAAAAAAGCCCACTCCTGTATAAAGAACCTTGCAGCTTCCTCCCTCAGTTCCCTTTCTTTTCCTCGGGTTTGGGTGAGAGGTAGTGTGCATACTAGGCAAGAGCTCCCTTGCCCTGTTGCCTTTCTGTTACAGAGTCTTGCTATCTTTTGATTCATGTAAAGCACACTGTCGCTGCGGTCCTAGTGAATTCCAATCCCAAAACACCTCACTAACCTTGTGATGCATATGCAACTCAAACTAAACTTAAAACAAAATATTAATATTTAAAACTTCATGTGTCACCTCTTGTGAAAAGAATTCAAGGTCTTGATCTTGCCACACAAGGATTTTGTCCAATCTATTTCAAAGACTTAGCTCTAAGACAGCAGGCGCACTGTAGCAAAAAGCCAATTATTTTAAGCATGCAGTTATTTAAATAAGCTTCTGTAGAAGCTGTGTGTTACTTTCATAATGTAATGGGCAAAAAACAGCCAGGGAGATGCTTATGTAACTCCCTTTTCGCATGTACGTTCAGCTTTGTTTGCAGAGTGATCAGGAATCAGATGCCGTTTGTGGCATTTTTTTCTTTTCTTCCTTTTTCTTTTCTTTTCTTTTTTTTTTTTTTTTTTTTTAATAAAAGATTTAGAGCTAGAGAAGTCCCAATGTACTGCCAAAGCCAGTCAGCAGTCAGATTTAGCGAGGTAAGCAGATAGTAAAGGAACCGTGAAAACATTATTCAGAGGCAGAGTGAGGGAGCTTATATTTCACCTATAAGGATCAAGTCAGGTGACTCAGAAGCAAACAGTGACACATCAGGAAGGAAAATTACTGTAACAGGCAGCCGCTTGTGTTTCCCAGATTAGTCTTCTTGAGCAAAATTGGACGAGGATTTTATTTTATCATCCTAATTAAACTATTCTATCCATTCTATTGTTTTAAGTCATTGTTGATGAATGGTCACAAAGTGCTTGAGTGCTCTTTGCCAAGTATGATTAAATGAGAACATAATGTTTTGCAGTGGAAGAGATTGTATATTTATTGAATTTAAAATAGACGAAATAGAAATAAGGCCTGCATATACTGGAAATTCAGCTGTGCATGTACGTATGTTGGATTAGATGTTTTCAAATCTTTGAAGTAGTTTTTAAGTCTGCATATAATTTCATTGAGTTATTTTGTTTAAGATGACTGCAAAGCACAATTTTTTTTTCTTTTCATGAAAAGTAAGACAAGGCAAATACAACTTTCTTAGCCTTAATAATTACATAGTCTCTCAGGTCTCCTATAACTAATTAGGAGTCAGATGTTGTGTTTTGTTTTGTTTCAAAACATCCCCACTTGTTTATATAGTCAGATCGTACAGTGAATAAGCAAATCAGTTCTCAGCATGTGTGGAGTATTAGCTGCCTTCAGCAGGGAGTGTATTTGCTGCTGACATAGAAGAGTATGCTAGGCTCTAAGGGAAGGGGAAGGTGCAATTTTGCAAGGTAGCTATCCTAGTTCTCCCTTTACTAATCAAAATGGGAGAATTCCCGCAGGGCTGTAGTCTGAGTTAGGTCTTCTGCACTTTAGACTGAGTCTGTGAAGCAAGTTTAGGGGAAAAAAAAGGTTAATGTCCGTTAATTCCATATGCTCTCAAAACCTGGTTGCTGAGAGCACTAGGAACGCTACCCCTGGCATGTGTGCACTCTTGCGCAGTCCCAGGAGAGAGGCAGTCACCCCAGATTGGGGTCCTGCCATTGTAGTATTCCTTATTACAGCGTAAACATATCTTTGACATGTTGCCTTCATTTGAATTGTCTTCTAAAACTCTGTCCCAGTGTAACATACATTATCATTTACCCTGTAGCTCCAGCAATATTCCTGTAAGATTTCTCTGTATGTATGGAACTTATCGTCAAATTTACATTTGTTTCTATACAAGATTCATGGAAAGATATTCACTTGAATTTGCGTTGACTTCTTTTTCATTTAAGAACTCATTAAAGTAGGCTTCAAGTTAAATTCAGGTGTTGAAACAGGTCTCCACATATTATACAGATGATAGTTGTAAAGAGAGATTTCATTTCATAACGGTTTGTCTGCTTGACAATTTCTTCAGTACATTGTTGAATCTTTTTCTATATAAATAATTTAATTTTTTTGGCAGACAAAAGTCATGCATGAACTCAGTATTTGACTGATGATTACAAGGAACGTTAGTTCCCTTCTTCAGAATTACGTTTGTGTGTCCTTCAGTGGTGAGCAACAGACTCGGTCTTCCACATCTTGCTCTGTGCTGTACTAACAGTGTCTGCTCTTTGTGTGTACTTTTTGTGTTGGACTCTGCCATTGGGTTTGTGTTCCTTGGGTTGTTAATGTATGCTCCATAAGTACACGGAACGCATGAACTTCYAAACATTCTCTGTACAAACTTTCTGCATGAAAAGTGGAATTAATTGATGTTTGTTTTATTTTTGATATAAACTTTGAGTCTTTGCTCCTAWATGTAGCATTCAGGGTCCCACCTTTCTCTTTTCTGACTCTGTACAACACCTCTCTGGGCAAAATTAATTTGCAGTTATAGCTATTTAATGCCATATGTGTGATTATCTCAGTGACGTTTCTTCTGAAAAAAAAAAAAATTGACAAAATTTTGTCTGATGTTCACTTTTTTCCAGTGTCATTCAGCCATAAATTTAATGGGTAACAGAGGGAAGATAGGACAGGGTTGAAGACTTGTCTAATAAAATAAAGGGCAGAGGCTTGCAAAGACTTACTTTTTTTATGGAGAAGGTTGGTGCCTGAAGGAATGAAGAATGGTGGTAGTAATTATCAAATTGTGATTTATATTGTAAGAAACTAGATATGTAGAGAAAAGYTGCCTAATGTGTATATTTTGGTTGTGAAAAGTGCAAGAATAAAAACTGGCCTTATTTGCTATGTCAGCCAACTTTATTGYGTTCTACAAGGACAGGTTGTTCATAGTTCACATGAAAGTGAAAAAACTTTGCTCTGGATTTGAATTTCAAAAGGTACAGCATAATTTAGCCTGAAAAACTAGGATGGAGGAAAAAAATAGCTAATGCATGTGAAAGTATTAAAAAGTATAATAAAAAGATTTTAGACATACTCATCCCATTGCTAACAAAACCTCTATGTTTCTGGCTCTACTGTTTCCAGGAATGCCAGATTGCACACCATGTTGTAGTTTCTTTTTTTCCTCTTCTCAGAACAGCAGAAGCAATTTTTGCTTTGGACTTAAAACTCTTCAGTAGCCATTTTGAGAACTGTATYGGTCTTGTAGAAGACAGCATGAATCTGTTTTGCTTTTATATTTGGCATAATACCAATAAAATAATCAAATGTGAAGTTTTATATTCAGCACTATGTTTTTAACTACCACAAAATGAAACCCCTCTGTTCTGCCTCAGTATCCTTTTCTCAAGAGCATAAATAGTGGAGCATAGCCATTASTTTATAGTWGTCTGTGAACTAAATATTCCATTTTTATGCTGTTGAGCAAAAATAGAAATTATTAATAGAAAAAGAAAAAAAAGAAAAAAAAAGGCAGACCTATCATTCCAAGATTGGTCTAGAAGTTCTTAGAGATTTTTTTAGGAAATAATTCTGGATTTCTTTTTTTCTTTTTCTTCCTTTTTTTTTTCTTTTTCTCTGTGTTCAGATGGAAGACGTCATAGCCCGCATGCAAGATGAGAAAAATGGGATTCCTATTCGTACAGTCAAAAGTTTTCTCTCCAAGATCCCCAGTGTCTTTTCTGGTAAGAGTCATAATAAATTGTGTACTATCTTGAGCTCCATCTCTACCTGATGTAAAGTGATGTTCAAAGATGCTTAACAGAGTGCTATGGGGAACCCAAAGTCACCTGATCTGGAGGAGTCAATGACTATCCTTTGAATATTTTAATAATAGAAATTTGGGGATAATGAGTATGTTTCTCACATTGGAGTGGGTTTTTAAGCAGATAGTTTGGCACAGTTAGTTAAACCAATAGCATTCTAAATTTACTCTAGAATGTCAATTGTCCAAAGATGACAATACTTTTGTTGTAGGGTTTCTGCATGTCAGATCTAAATTTAATCTATTTTTGTGGCAAGTATAATGAGTAGGACAGTGGTATATGAAAATAGGAGYTGTGATAGCAACAAAGCAAAAGGAAAATCATAGCTGCACTCTGACATTGATATGGAACTGTGGTTGAAGACCTTCATTACAACTTTCATAAGTTACTCTTGTACTTAACTGCCTGTGCCCARGAGCTGAGCCTCAGGTGCCTAGGTTGATTTGCAAGGAGTCTGAGAACTTCATTGCTTAAGATATGCATTAAGAAACACACAGAAATCTGTTAATTTTTTWAAATTAACTGGTATAAATTGTTTATTTGTTTTATGTATTTTTGATATTTTTATATTTATATATGTATTTATATGTGCATATATATATATATATTTTATGCTACCACACACTGTGGTGCTCCTTTCAAGTAGATGCCATTGTTGAACCTGTACAGAAACAAATCTGTGAAGAATGGACATTTATTTCAGAAAAGTCAGTACAGTATGGTATCCCATTATAGGATTCATATTAATTATTAATTATTTTTCTATGCATTGTGTGCTGTTGATTCAAAATGGGACAGACRACCATAATTTGTCCAGCAGAGATTATTTTCCAAAATGATTTATTGACYGAGATAGATAACATGCAAGGCTGTACTATAAAATATGTACATAAATATATGCATACAAAAATATATATATATGAATAAATACATATATAAAAATCAATACATAATATTCAGTGATGCAATTACTCTTTAAATTCTAGGTATATATGCAAATAATATGTAGGTGTAAACAGAAATAGGCATTAATTTCAACAACTTTAGGAGGGGAAAGCAAAAGTGTAGCTGCATTCATTTTTCTCTTTCTTTCTATTTTTATCTGAAAGCTGAAAGTCTGAACACATGACCTTTAAAAATTATTGTTATTATATTTCAAATATTTTTAATATTATAGTAATATAATATGATAGTATATATGTATATATAGTATATATGATATATATAATAATAGTATATATGTATCTATATATATCTTTCATACTACTGATTTTGAAACAGTAAGTGAAAGACKAGTTCAAATATCATTGAGTTTTTAATACAGAATTATGGACCATACCCTTTCAAGTTTAGAATTATCAGCAAATTCAGCATGGGGAACAGTATCTGGGTCTAACCTTTTAATAGAATGCCTAGTAAATGGAATGGTGTGATTATAATATCTCATTTACTGAATCATTTCTTAAACGTTTTTACAATAAAATATCTACATAAAGAAACATTTCAACTACAGATAATTCTGTAAAAAAAATCATTTGTTTTAGACTGATTAAAATATGCTTAAAATGAGTTTGTAAACTGTTTGATAAAGATGTGTGCTAGTCTCTATTCATGTTTGTGTCAACAGTTAGGAGTGTATCAGATTGACTACCAACCGCGATTTTTTCTATGGTGTGAACTTACTGGAGGTGATGATTTGCAGACTCATTTGGACAGTAGCATTCAAATCACCTGAGCTGAGGAGGTGTAATGGTTTATGAAAAAAAACTCACACAGGGACTGAGCTCCCATATGCCAAACGTCTCTGGAAAAAAGGGAGTAAAAACAATACCACTAGCTTAACTGGGTTCCATACCTTATTCTACGTTAGAGAAAGACTTTTTCAGATTGTTACTCATATTAATGATGTTAGTGATACTCATGTGGGTTTTTCTGCCACATAAAATAACCACAAATAACTGTGGTTAACAGAGCAGTATGCTAAAAAGTGTGTAACAGAAATGGGGCAAATTATATGTATTAGGGAACAGATACTGAAGAGGGGTGAACACATTATTTGCTAGCTTCAAGTGGGATTCAGAATGGAAGAATTGTTGAAGTGTGCCYTTGGGCTTGGACTACTTGCATTGCTTGGACTCTTCTGGCTTTCGCTCGTGTTGCCTGCAAACCTATTGGGCTGGTCAGTAAATGTCTGTGGTGCATTTTACTAGTGATGTGACAAATGAGAATAAACCTTAAACACCACAGAATGCTTCTGTACTCTAACTAATTGGGTCTGATGAGCTAATGCTTATTTTACACCAAGATCTTTATGATTCAATGTTGCAGAACAGATATTCCACAGTCTCCATGCCAGCTCTTTTTTCTTAATTTGAGTCCAAGCAGCTACTGTAAGTGCTTTGTACTTTTTTGTAATTGCATCCTGACTCATCCTGACACCAGCAGATCACCTTCTGGAGCCGTTGCCACAATATGCTGCATGCCGTTAGGATTTCAGGCATTTTTTTTTGTAAGATCCCCTGGCCTGTATGGAGCTTGGCTGAMTCACCTCATCCAGCCAGTGCTCATGAGGATAAGTACATTTAAGTCTTGGAATGGAGAGAAACTGTGCTACAGCAGATGGTCTTTGAAGTGATGGTTCACCTCAAGCGGAGTCACATGCAATCCTACTTGCAATCAGGCTCAGAGTAGGTGCAACAATTAGATGAATATGCATCAGGGAGTGTCTCTGTAAAAAACTGATTAATATACATCCTGGTACATTACTGACTGGAAACAGATTTGCTAGATTATATGTTAGATCCTAACTGGTCACCATCTTCAGGTTCATTTTCCCATGCAGTCTGTGTAATGAGTGTTTCCCAGGAAACAGATGCAGCCTCCCAGTTATATAGCAGTATTCCATCATGGGAAGTTCTCTGGGATTTCTTTGTGCAGTATTTGTTATTTCTGGGTCATTTAACTTCTTTACTCTCTACTGGGTCTTTTGATCATCTTTATTTTCTTAAAAAAAAAAAAGGCAAATAGAAACTATGATGAGAATTGAAGTCAGACTGTGGTAAAAAAAAAAGCTCAAGAATAAAACATGAATTCATATGAAATGTCATTGAAGAAAGGTTGCATTCAGCAATGCTAATGGATAAATGAGAGAGACTATGCCATACACTGAAATGTTGGAAAGATCGGTGAGTCTCATTTCAGAATAACTGTTGTTTACTGTTTTATTGTGCAACAAAATGCAGCTATTAGGGTTTATTATTATTATTTGATTTGATTAATTGGAGCATCTAGCGTGGACTAGGCTATTCCCATGCTTCAGTGTAGTCTTTCTCAAATCATCACAGAAGTTAGTAGTGAAGTAGTGTGAAGGACGTAGTGACAGCACAGGTATATAAGAATTTATTGCTAGGTAGGACTAGTCTGCTACTAAGGTCTGGAGTCTTCCACGACCTCTGCTTATATTCTTAATCTGAAGAGATATGAAGAAGTTCAGTGATAGGAAGCCAGAGACCAAGCACTGCAMTACTACATAGCTTCTGAATGAGTCCAGCATAAAATGAAGGCACATGATATAAGTTGGCAATGTAAACTAAAAATTTTGCTAAGTCCTTCTCCATAGTATATTGTCTATGATGCTCTTCAAACTTAAAACTGGTCAGCAAGACAAATTGCTTTTCAAAAAATGCATTGTTATAAATGTGCATCCTCTGTCAGAGGCTGAGATTTCTCTGAACTGGACTAATTTTATGTCAAATGAGCTGGAAATTTCTTGAAAGAGGGACTGAGTGATAGTTTTTTTCACTAACTTCAGACAAATGATTCCAAGTCTGGGCTTTTGAATTTGTCAGTGCTGTTTTCTCCATTTTTCTTGCAAATTTGAATGTTTGCCTTTTAATACCGACACTTAATTTTATCCTCTTCTATGGATCCAAGTCAGAGTCTATGATTAACGCTGAGGACTGCAGTCATGGGCACTCAGTTTTCAGAAGGCAAATATTGTTTTCAGAAGGCAAATATTTAAAATAGTAGTTGATGGCTGACTAGGTTGCAGTGATACAGGACTCCCTGTGTGCCTGCAATCTGTACTCTAAAGATGAAGTCATAGTAATGYTATCTATCCAGTAGAGATTGTGGCTTTGATTTGAAAGTTTAGGCTCCAGAGAAAGAAAGGAAGGAGAGGTTGTTCTTTCTGTGTGATTGTACATTTTGATTAACAAAAAAATGGCATGCATTTTTTGTCTCCATAACTTTAAAATGTTTTGGAGGAGGGGAAAAGCCAGTTTATATAGACATCATGACAATCAACAATAATAACTGCATGAAGATTGTTATGTGCATTCTTTACTAATACTGATTAGAGCATTAGAAATAAAAGGAAGGCAATTTGCCTGGGACATGGTTCACCATTAAGCCTGTAAATAGATTTAAAAAAAAAAAAAGTTTGAAATGGTGAATTTGTGGAGCCTGACATATGAATTATAGGGATTAGAAGGAGATCTAAAACATCATCTTTACTTTTGCTATGGAAAGRCAACAGTTTTGCTGTCCACTTCATTCTAAGGCAGAAAGAAGCATTTGGAGTTTACAGATAAGACACTGCAATAATTGAGGAGGTTTTGTGTGTGTTCATTTTTTGAGGGTGGATAGGTTTTATTTTTTATCATTATTAATACTGATAGCTTTATCAGCTAATCAGAACATGGATATTTGATTAAGCCAGAGGTACAGATATATTTGTCCTATATGGTCATTATAGAATACAACCTGACTGGTAGTGGAGTAGAGGTCTTCAAAATGTATAGTTCTTGGCTGAGTTTCATGGTGGGGAAAAATGAGTAAAATCTGTGAAGCATGTGCCACTTGAGTGGGCTGTAAGCATGCAGGAGGGACAGTGAGCTTTTTGGCTTTTATTGAAGAATAGGACATTAAGACAAATGTGTTGTAAGTTCAGTTGAAGAATATGTGCAGAGATCAAATTTAAAAATGCCCAATAAAGCATGTTCTGCATAACTGGTTGTTACTGCTTGTTTCTGATGAGTGATCAATGTATAGTTAACTAATATTAACTAGTTAATATTTGGATATGTTGCTTTGCTAGCCTGCCCAGAAATCCCAGAAAGTTTAAGGGAAGCTTGCAAAGAAATGACATTAGATCCCTAATGAAGAAGTTGCTTTCACATCCTCTGAAATGGAAAGAAGCCGCAGCAATGGTAGGAGGAGATGGGTAGAGGATGGCATGTAACATCGAGGGAAGATGAAAGGATTCAATTATGGTTTCCAGGAAAATATACATGTGAGGTCTTTAGTTCTTTCTCATTTAAGGCTGACACCGTATCTTTGCTGTATAGGTGTTGCATTTACACCTTCATAGAAAATTTATACTGATATCATGGATTAGGTCCTGTTTTTATTTGCTCCCTTTCTTCTGATCTCAGAACATACCTGAGAAATCTTTACAATAATAAGATGTTGCACTTTGAATAGTGAATGTGTTTGTGTTATTGTTAATTACCAGTCTTTATTTAAGCACAACTGGTATTCTTGGTTTTTTAAAAATAAATGTGTTTAAATACTAAAAAAAATTCCCCTGAAAAGCAAGGCAGCAATCTCAGTACATGGGTCAGACATCTTTAGAGACCCCAGAGGAAAGCACTGTCATGGTAGCTAGTCTCACCCACAAATTATAGGTGGTGAGCCCAAGGTGTGAATCACAGAAGCTGCCTGCAGCACAGTATTGCTGTATAGAGGCAGGCAGCACAAAAAATAAAGAGCAGTGGGAATTGAATGACTCAGGAGACCAGTAAGAAAAAAGTGTGTTTCATCTGTCGTTAGTTTTGATCTTGCCCAGCTGAGTAATGATAGAAAGTTGTTAGTATCTGATTTGGTGCTGCATGTGAAGTAAGTTGATAGGTTTATCCACTTCAGTGTTGGAGATTACCTACCTCAGAAGAAAAAAGATAAAAGAAAGAAATGTACTTGGATTGGCAGAAAAGATGCAAAGTATAACACCTCAATCCTGTAGTGCCTTTGAGACAAAGTAATACTCCATTATATGTAAGCGTAAGGATTTGGGAATATCCTTATTCCTACCTCTTCCAGGATAAATTAACCATGGGAGGGAAGTCAGTATCCCCATCTCTCAAGATCCTGATTTTGTGGACTATTTATTTTTTAATTTGGTGTTTCCTCTTTCAGTGCCGATCTTATACTCTTGTTCTCTCCATTGCTTCATTCCCTTTTCTTCATTCTTCTGCATTCGCCTACAGGTATAATTTAATGGTAGAATCTTTGCTGGATTCTCTAAGCTGAATCAGCCTCATGTAAGTCTACACAATTTCATTGTTTGCAAACAAAACCTTCACTGCTGCAACTGTGCAAGCTCCCTGCCTTGATTAGCTACCAATGTAAAGGTTTTGAAGAGAAGATTTATGTCAGCACAGCAGTGACAGAAGCTGGCCCTTGTCCTCTGCTTTGCAGGTTCAGAGGGGGAAATATGACCAAGAAGTTGCCAATTTTTAGTTTCACTTTTCAAAGGAGAACTTTTGAGAATAATAAGTTAATAATCCTACATCCCAAACTAGTAGGTGGCCTGAGGATAGGGGACCTGCAATTGTCTTGAAGTAGTGAGATAACTGATCAGTGAGTGGTGTTTTGTATGTTGTGCCATTTAAGCTATCAAAATTAGTATTTCAGTGTTCTCTGCATGACTTCACAATTCTTGTTTCTGTTTGTTTGTTTGTCTGCCTTGACCTTATCATTGAGATTGTGAATATGGCCTGAGAAAGGTGTCCTGAAGCTGCTGAAAACTTGGTAACTTTGTTGTTGTTAAAATCAACTTAATGACAGCATTAAAGTTCTGAAGCTAAAAATGTCCATGTGACAATCCTGAATGTTGTTACTCACCTGAAATGAAAAGTGGATAAAAAAAGTGAAAAACAGTTGCCAGTAATTTTAATGTTCAAAGATGATTCTGGTCTCCGTTTTTAGGTGTGCCATGTGTTAATACCAGATCTTTAATAAGTTTCTGTCAAATTTAAAAATTTTCAGAATGCAAAAGGATTTTCATTGGTTGTATTAAGCAAAACAGCAGAATTCTCACATAAAAGTTATTGCTCCCTCCTAATGAAACAACAAAAACATTTATTCATATATTTGTCTTTCAGTTCAGTGGTGATTGCCATTGGGAATTTTTGTAAAAGAGAAGAGAACATAGTAATGAGTGAGGCAATTTTGCAAAATTCCTTTAAACTAACCTTTGTGCAAAAAAGACATCATTAATGACAGTTTTCTTAAAGCCAGCAGATAGAAAAGTTTGTTTTCACACACAATTGCAAAAGAAATAGGTTCAGAAGTCAGGCATTGATGGACAAAAGATTTTTAAAATTGTTCTCTTGTGAGGAGATTAGCAAGACTGTCCCTCTTTTCTTTTGTTGTACCTCCCTATTTAGAGGAGCAGAAATATGCAGCTGGAGACAATGAAATGAAGTCCGTGCCGAATGTTAGGAATAGGGGAGTGTGAAGTGTTTCCTGTTCCAGGATATACTTCATACATATTCTCTGGAAATTGTCCCAGAAATGAACATCTACTTAAAGACAAGAATAAAAGCCCCRTCTTGTTCTTTCAGATTCAGAACCGCTGAATCTGAAAACCATCTATTGTCTTGCYAAAAATCAACACCTTGAAGTAACATCTAGGACTCATAATAGTAATTTTGTGTGAGCATAATATAATCCTAAAGATGGCAGAATATCTTCCTAGGATTTGATCTTGTATGCGTGGTCAGAGTGGAGTGGTATAGCCACAGTTAATACTTCCATAAAAGCCTGTAATTAGGCGTGTTCTGTAGTTTTATAAATAGCTCCAATAGATGTTATTACAATTACATTGTGGAGTACACTTTGAAAAACAACCAACCTTATACTTGATAACATTGTATGTTGTTTGGTAGAATGTTTTTTGTTGACTGGTAAATATTTGTTATATGCTTGTGGGAAGCAACGTAGATATTTGATAGGAGTTACTGGTGCCAGGTACAAATTATCCATTAATTAAATAGAGGCATCCTACTAATCTAAATTCTTTTTAAATATATTTTTTAAATTGCTCTTTCAATTATGCTTTTTAGATGATGCAAATACATCTAGGATAGTAGTCTCCTATTGCCATTAAATGACTGATTTTTTTGTTGGCTGTTAAGTCTATCATTTTAGACTGATTTAAATTCTAAAATGAATATGTACATGCAAAGAGAAGGCAGAGCTGCTGCTTTTGCAGATTTCAAACTGTCATTGTTACAGGCAGATAGATATAGCTGGCCAGCAGTGAAAATAAACAAATTGAAACCGTTCCCTGGAGCATATGTTTGTTACACAAGAAATCAAGGTAGCAGTTTACAAGATGATTTGTGATATAGTTTCTAAATATGTTTTCAGCTATTAAAAAAAGGACTTTGGCAATGCAGTTGCATTATTTCAGACTCATCTTGGCAAAAGATGACAAGGAATAAATTTCAATAATTCTATTTGTAATTTTATATTGTTGCTGGAGCCACAAAGTTGTCTACCCACTCATTTTGTATGGTGTCCTTATCAAAATGTATATGTGCAGAAGTTCTTGAAGACTGAAGACTGTGTATTTATTTGGCTGTGTATTGTGTATGAATTGTGCTTTGCATGAGATACGATCCAGGTGGTCTAATTTTAATATGAGATGTTCAAGTGAACAGCACTAAATCTAACTTTATTTTAATAGAAGCTAGTGTGAATCTGGACTGTTTAGTTTTTTTCCTGAGCAATTGCCTGAGATGTGCTTATTTGAGTGTTTTATCAGCTTGGACATGCTTGTTAAAATCATTGAGCATGATACAGCCTGAGCAGTCTATTTAACCTTGTAGTGTAACTGCATGCATGAAGTCTATTTGTGAAAGATGGTGGATATTTGTGGTGGTAGACAGAAGAAATGAGTAACATCTGAGCTTCTCAGTTAAAATACTTTTTTTTTTTTTTTCCCCTTAAAAAAAAAAAGCAGGCACAAATTTAAACGTTCACATACAGGTAGCTGTTGAATCAATATTTCTGTTTGGAGACAATGCAACTTAGAAATAAGTTACAAACTTTCCTTGGTGGAAATTATCACTGGGTGGGAAACCAAATGTCATGCTAAATTCTCCATGATTCAAGAGTCATCATAGTTATCTAAAATCTTCCAGATTTCTATAGAAATGTGGTTTTGCAGGAGCTAAGATAGCTATGCATGTTCATACTCTGAGCAGTGACCACCTGGCACTCTTGAGGGACAGAACCTTTGGTAAAAAGAGTGTATGGCATTTAAATTCAGTGTGTGCCTCAGAACAAGTACACACAGGCCATATATCTTTGCATTTACTCATCCTCTCAACACCTGCCAAGGGTCCCATTCTCCAGTCCTTTGGAGCCCCAAGATGCCATCTTCCATTATGTCGTCTTTGAAATCGCTTCACCACGCGGCTTTTGGCCATGTGTTACTGCAGCCCTGCATACTCCCACTTTTGTTTTTCTTCTTTGAAACAATGTGAAACTCCTTTCCAGTCACTTGGATATTCCCCTTCCAGAAGGCTCCATAGTAGTGCAGTGCCCTGTGTGCCAAATTGAACGCAGAATGGAAGCAAATCATTTAAATCTTGCTTAAAAGAAACCAGACATTTTTAACACTTAAAAATTCAAGTTAGATCCTTTGGTGTGTTCATATAATATTACAAAAGAATGCCATGACGTAATTATATACAATATCATATAGTTCTRTATATATACCTGAGTGGTTTATTATTTGCTTTTTTCCTTTTCTTCTGGCTGAGAACCTTCAGCATAACTAAAAGGCCAAATTCAACTCTCTGTTATCTGTACTGTCCTTTCGTTTCCAGCTTTTGCCCACTCGTGTGTGTGTGTGTGCACGYGCGCTGCTTCGTTGCTTTCAAATGAATCGGTTTACATAATTAGAATTTCACTAACATATSAGACTAGTAGAGTGTAAGATAATCTTTCTCTTAACTACATTGCTTCTAAAGAGTTGTCAAAGTGATAGTAAGAAGTTACTGACAGCATCTAGTTATTATTTTGAAAAACATAAATGGAGATTTTGCATCGGAAATCCATTTTTCCATTTATCACAGTAACTGCTAAGAGGACACAGCCTTTAAGGGGTTTTTAGTTAAAGATGTCCAATCAAAAGAATAGTTTTGAGCAAATGTTAAGGMTATTTTTTTTTCCATTGTCCTGTCAGACCAAAGACAAAGCAGGGTAAGAGCTCACAACATCACAGCAGAAAAAGCAACAGGCGCTGCATAACATACAATGGGGCTGTGAAAATCAGAGCACTGGGCAGAGCTGTTGTAACCATTGCACTGGGAAGGTAGGAGGTGCAGTTTGTCTGTGTGAAATACAGTGAAACAACTAAGACCTTTGGAAAAACAGGTAGATGATCCACAGAAATTGCTTGCAAGGTCCTGTGTATTTGGCCAAAAGGAGGACAAAGAAACTGTAGGGATCACTGCAAGCACTGGGGAACTAAGGGCTGGGCAGTGGAGTCAAACTGCTTGGCAAAGACCAAGAATATAGGAAAGAAAAAAAGAAGCAAAAATTACCAATAACATTAGCATTAACCTCTCCCCCCCACCCATACATATTTTGTAATATCATACTTTTGATTACAAAACCTTCTACTGCTTCAGTGTGGGAGTTGGCAAGTGGGACTGATGAGTGTTTAATGAATATTTCACTGACAGAATAATGTAATGTCAGTGGAATTTGAATTGTTGCTGAGAATTTGGTTCCATTGTATCGTATGGAAAACACCAGGCACTGAATACTTGCAATAACAATCCAGTCACGTTAGCTCTTCATGAAATACTTTACTTTTTGAAGGATTTTAACAAAGGGCTTTGCAAATAATGACTAAAAAACCTATTCTTTAAAGCTTTTGTTTTAAGTATAGTATATATCATTTCTTGCCACAGAAGAGTCTGTAAACTTTTGGGCTGCAACAGATAGATAGAAAGTTTTGTTATGCAGAAAAACAGAAATATATGTGCAGTGCAGATATTTAAATATGCCTGCTTACATCTCAATCAAGCCATAAATGCATGCAAATACTCCTTTTATGCACTTAATTGTGGCAAATCACATGGAAGTTAGACACCATGTGCTTCACAGCTTTCAAATATGGGTTCTGAATATATAACAAGTACRTGAAAAATACTGAGAAAAGCTTCACAGGTTCTAGAAGTGCTAGATAATTAGGTTTTATTTTTCTTCAGAGCCAAATACCAAATTTTTGTGAGCACAAGGCAAATGACGTTCATACCAGCACCCTGTGTGTTTTCTGATACGAGAACCTTTCTCTGTAAGCTTTTATAATATGAGATAGTTAAAAATAAAATAGAAATAATTTATTTTGTTTTGCCTCTATATTCAGACTATCTTGCTATAAATACCTGCAGATCTTAGTCAAAATAAATCTGAAGTGTCCAGTTCTTTCCCCCAAACTACTGCTTCCCCCTGCCCTTATGTCTGGAACAAGAAATATTATATGCATAGAGAAAAGGCCATGGGCCAAACCTGCCCACTAATGACTTGTTTACATCAATTCCACATTCTGACTTTCTTCCCAGTCCTTAATCCTCTCCTGATTTTCTTAATTGCTGCCATCAGTAATCATCTCAAGCTCACCTCTTGYTTCCTTGCTCTTCAGAGCAAATACTTTTACATCTCATCTCTCTTGTTTCTCACTTGTTTCCAGTGGTGTTTTTGTGTTCTTACTATCTGAACTCTCAAGGTGGGTGTTTTTAAACAACTTCATCTAGTCCTTTCATACCTATGAAGACTTCTTTTCAAAAGATCAAATCAGAATTCTGTTTTAATGAGGGATGGAGGTGGAGTGACTCATATCTTTTGTTTTCATGCCAGGGGTCAGGTGCCGTTTTACATAAACACTTAGGCCTTGTGTGCTACTTCTCTTTTTTTTCTTTCCTCCTTAGGCTGTTGATAGAACATCTTAAAAATGATCAGGGATTCCAAAATAATAAGCTGCAAAGACATAGTTACAGCAGTGAGCATTTGCAGAGCGGCCGCAGTGGCTCTGCTCATGGCCCGGGCTGGCCGCTCGGGACGGGGTGCTGTGTCACTGCAGTTCTGTGCAGTCCTTAAGTCCTCCCGTCCTCTGTCTGAAAAAGGGGATAGCAGAGGTAGAGAAGGTTCAGAGATCAGTAAGGCGTTTGGAGCAYTGGAGGAATTCTGGAGCACTGTCAAACTTGGAAAGTGACTAAGTTCTATGCTGGGACATCTGAGGCAGAAAAATGGACAACCAAAKAAGTTGAAATCCTAAGGTCCTTGAAATTACAAACCATACAGAAAGAATGAATAGGTATCAGTTGTTCTCTCTCCCTTCCAACGCAAAACTTAAGGGCATCGTTTGAACCTAGGAGCCAGGTGCAAAGCAAAGCAAAGCTGAGCTACTTCACAAATAGACAGATAAAACGATAGAATTCCTAAAGGCTACTTCTGAAGGACATTGCATATGGTAGATATTTGCTTGGGCTCAAGAGTAAACCAGGCGTGCTGATGGAAGATAAATCTGTTGTTTTATGTATTTAGCAATTTTCTGTGTTTTTAAAGGAAGTATTTTAACTAAAAATAGTTTGAGGCTGGAGGATACTATAAGGATGTGTTGTCTTTGTTTGTCATAGGCATCTGCCTTTGGTCTCTTTCTGAAACAGAACACGGAGCCGTATAGTTGTTTGATCTGTCCCTGGAAGGCCCTTTCAACATTTAGCTTATTCATGTGACCAGAGGCAGCTCCTGTCCATCCACACTGTAGAGAGCAGCCTGTAAAGCCAGCAAAGCTCAGTCAGCTTATCTACTAATGGGAATGGCCCAGTGCCTGCCATTTGGTGAAGACAGAGCCATCCTGCACCAGTGACTGTCTTCACCAAGCACAGTTTATTGGTGGGGAATACACATGGCACATGGCATGGAGACAGGGATCACAACACAGCTAAGCATGACCGGGCAATGCTACTCTATCGAGGCCCTGCCAGGTGTACTCCATCACTCTGCACACTTTAATGAAAGGCATGATGTTACCAACCTAGGAGGAACTTGTTCCTGGTTTCCCTCACGGGAAGCAATTCTTCCCTACTGATCAAAAAAACCAGCTCTAGAGAAACATTAGCTATTATATTGCTTAGAAGGAGATAACTGAGCTTGAGCTAAAAGCAGCCAGAAGGAGAAATTTGAGTAGCAGAAGCAGCCAATAAGAAGCAGACCAGTGGGCAGATGTCAGCCCCTGCAGAGAGGACTGCAGTGGACTGGCTGAGGGTTGTGCTTTTCTGTGCAGAAGAGAAAACAAGGGTGCCTTTTGTCTCTCCAGGGATCTTTAAATTGCTGTTTTTCAAGCCTACTGTTTTTGGAAAGTGGTGTGCTATGAAACTTGTGTTTTTGAGATTCTGTCTATTTTAGAAGTACGTGGTCACTCGTGCTTCTGAGAAAAGTGATCTCATGAGCTTTGCTCTCCACTCTGCACTTCTCAGGCATATTTTGGGTGTCAAAATCCCAAAACAAATGTTTTCACCCTCATTTCTGCCTCCTGGCATGTAGCGGGGACTGCACACTGGGATTGCTAGGAAATGCCTCAAGAATAATTTTGTTTATATATCTGAATTTCTTCCCTGTTATTGTGTTGGTCTGAGATTCTACTAAACTTTTAGAGAGGTGAGTAGACATTGCATACATTTAGCCACCACACAAGGTAATACTGCAGAAGCTACTGCTTTGGCAGCCTACTAAATTCTAGATCCAAATCTATAAGGGCTTAGTGTSTTTTCCCTTGAAATGTTCCTGCTCATCACTTTCAAACGTAGTACATTTTATTGCAGTACATTTCCAAAACCACCATTATACTGCTCAATTAAATATTCTCAAGCTACCGGATACGTTTAAATTCTATACCCTGGGACCTCTTGACATTATTTTAAAGCAAACCACCCAAACTACATTGTAATKCAGTTTGTACTACACTATAGTATATTGAGGAAGGACTTGCAATGACGTTCACATTTGCTTGAGGGAAATGAKAGATGTGGACTGGATAAAAATCACTTTATAATAGAAGCAGTGAGACCATTGACAGCTGACTTAAGAACTCCTMAAGCTGCTGATGAAAAGCCTCCTGTGGTACAGCAGTACACGTARGTAATGACTACTAAACACTTCCTCAGATCTTTGTAAAATTAAGTGTGGAACAAGGATTTCACAACATAGATTGATTTTCAATGGTTTATGAATGTACAAGAACTGGGAATGGCTCAGCAAACCTGGAATTTAGGAGACCTGARTTCAGCTCCTGGTTTAGTGGGTGTCTCTTGGTAATTAATACAGCAGTTACTTCTGCTTGCAAAGCATAAACATTTCAAAAGGAGAAAAGAGTATTTTTGCTGCTTTCTACACTTTGGAAGAAGAAGATTGTTTCCTTCTCTGGTGAAGCACTCAGCAATAATTCTTTAGGGTAGATGTTTTGGGGTGAATATTGCATAGAGTAGATTAGTCTGAAAAAGACACCAGACAGGTCAGAATGATAGCACATACAATCAGTTACTTCAATTCAGTATGTGCAAAATATTTTGTTGTTGTTGTTGTTTGTTGTTTCTAATGTGATAGCATGCGACTCCCTCCTGCACAACTGTAAATCATGAAGATGGGCTAATGATAAAGACCTATTGCAATTCTACTTCCCATAGGAATGTTTTGTGGCGGGAAGGTAGCTGTTGAGATATTTCAGCAGCTCCTGTTCCCACAGGTCTGCAGAAAAACATTTTTGGATTCTGTATGTTGTTCTGCAGCAGCTGTAATATAAGATAAATAATTCAGAGGGATTTGGAAGAGCAAGTGAGCTGTTAAGACTTCTATGATGTAGATAAAAAACATGGGTTATGTTGCAAAGAACATTGTGTTATTCTAGCAGGATTTAGAGGTGAAATCTTGATTTGTGTAATGCTTACGTGGAGGCTTTTGGCAGGCATCGTGTCTCCAGGCTCCGGACCACTTAAAGGGCCAGTAATTGAGGCTGCCATTTCAGAAAACACATGGAAAATTACAGCAATTCACAGGGCAAGGCAGTTGTTGAAAGCAGGTGGAGGAATGAAGGAATGGAGGAATGAATGTCTCACATTTTTCTGTAAACCTTAAAAGTACAGTTCTTCATTTTTAAATGGAAAAAAACAAGTGGGATGTCCATCATTCTCCTTCCCCTTTTTGTAGCAGCTCCCTTCCTTGGTCTGCATGCAAGGAACAGGGAACAGTGCTTCCGCACGCAGCAGTATCCTGTTGAATTACTGAGCAGGTACCGTTCAGCACTGTCAGATCAGCATGAAGGTAGCATGTGTATCAGTTGGTGGTCTAAAATATTTCATTTGAAATAGGGTCATATGCAGGGTACCGCTCATAAATTACCTCTGCGATGTCATATATGAGTTCTATAAAGTAATCCAAATTAGTAAAACTCTTTAAGAGATGATTTTTAATCCAACCAGTCACAAAATTGGTTTTGGTTTTAGACTGACAAAGCTATCCTTTCTGATGAGGTTTAAGCTTGTTATTTCTATTAATGATGGCATGGAAAATAAAACTAAAGTTAAAAATAAATCTGAAGAGCTTTGCACAGAGAAATCTATATTAAAATGTAATTTGATGTTAGGCAGAGAGAAAAAAAAATCCTATATGGCAACTGATGAACTATAAAACACATTGCTTTGTGGAATGCTAAAAGCTAGAGGAATAAAGCTTTAGAATAATATTAAAAGTGGGAATAAAGTGAACATCAAATGCCTTTTAAAGTGTACTTTTAGTAGAGCCAGAATAAATTGTTGGGTAACAAATTTAAAGTAGCATGCTAAGTTGAAGAYCCCCCACAACAACAGAGGGTTTGCCTTTTAGGAAAGATGAGCTTTCAGTTGTAAGAAARGGGTGTACAAGAATCCTGGACAAGAAGTGAATTAGGAAAATGGAGTAGAAGAGTTGAAGCTTTTCCATGAGAGAGGAAATGTCATTACTAGACTTTAGTAGTTTGGAAGGCTCCAAACTCGTTGACWTTATTTCATTTTTATGGCCAAAATTATGGAATATTTTTGGAAACAAAATCTGTCCGGCTTATTTGGGGACAATATTGGTTACTTGATAGATCAGATAGGAGAAACCTTCTTAGGAGTATGTAAATTACTTAATATAGAATCAGCAATAACTTCTTGTGGAGGCAGCAGAATTTTTGAGGGAAGGTGTGCCCTTGTGGGAAGTTATGTCTTAATAGGAAGATGAGGGAAGGTGTGTGATGTGAGCTTTGATGGGCTTCACTGTTGTAAATTAGAATATTGCTCACCCAGGACAAAGTGGGGGTTTTTAGGCTTTATTTACCTGTGTAATCTGTGCTAATCCTAAAGAGACTGTAAGAAAGACTGAATTCCTTAAATTGCATTGGAAAAAGAAATCATCATGTASATGCAACTACCCATGTGTGCTTAAGTGTTAAAATGTATTTTTCTGATTAATTTCATCTGAAAAGTCATTGCTTGATAACTGAAAAAAAAAAAAAGTGAATGGAAATATCGTCCCGGAAAGAAAAAAAAAATGAGAGAGAAATAGTAATTTAGTACTATTTATATTGAACCTGTTTTAAATCAAATCCTCTTCTGAGTTGTGGCCTCTGTTTTAAGTGTCTGTGTCACATACACATATATCTTCGGTTCTAAAAGATAAAATCTCTTAATACATGGCCAGTGTGATGTTCTTTTGACATAACTGTAGACCCTAGCTATTTAGTCCACTGTGTCAAATGTAGCCGTCAGTATTTGCCAAATCTTTACACTCGGTTCATTCCTAACGACAGGCACGAGCAAAACTGTATTATCCCTATTCAAAAATGAACTCTCAATGCAAATGTGGATGTATCAAGAGATATAGAAGGGCTGAGGAGAAGAAAAGTATTAAGGTGACTCTTGAAGCAGCTGAAATAATGCTCAGATTTCTGCCACAGTGAGTCCGGAATGCCGCTTAATTTAAATGACAGCGCAAGATTGAACATGATGAGCTAAATCAGAGAGGAAAGTTGAGGGTCAGCACAGCTGACAAGGCCTCCCCTTTTCCCTTTGCTGTCTTTCTCTTCTGACCTCACCCACAGAAATGTTTGCAATTAAGATCAACAGCGTAGAGCTGTTGCTCTGCCTCCCTAGATTTTAGGTCCCACTAAATTTTCTCAGGCGTTTCATTGGCAGCCTGTCTAATGAAGCCAAATTTTAAAGTCATTAACAAAAGTTTGAAAAGTRCAAAGACAAGGATGGATTCAGAGAGTGCTATTCTTTTCATAGATGAGAATCTACAGTCTTCCATACAAGAAACTACAATCAAAGATTCCTTTTGCAGTAAAGGGATTCACTGAATGTAAATGCTATTTTTTTATAATATGTCACCCAAGCATAACATTTAATTCACCCCCCCTAAAAAAAAAGAAAATTAAAAATGAGAATGAATGGATTACAAGCAGCATTTCCAAATTAGCTCCTTAGTTACTACAGGTATATAAACAAGTAAGGTGGAATGTATAGCAAAAAGAAAATTGGAATCTATTACTTATCTTGTTTGTAGTGTATGTCCTCAATCAGCTGAAACTGCTGAGAGGAGCACATCTGCCAAGTGAAAAGGAGATGATAGCTCCRTCTCTCAGATCTAGCAAGGATGTGCATGAGTATTGAAAACTTTGCTGAAACTATTTTTTTTATTGTTATTTTGGGAAGTTAAAATGTTCCTGCTGACATTAAAAAATAAAAAATACTTTTGATCT
Organism: Eudromia elegans; assembly: GCA_003342815.1. Lineage (NCBI taxonomy): Eukaryota > Metazoa > Chordata > Aves > Tinamiformes > Tinamidae > Eudromia > Eudromia elegans. Next base: position 6,502,059 of record PTEX01000018.1, read on the forward strand.
ATGTTTAGTATTAACTTGGCAAGAAAGAAGCAGAGACAGAGAATGTCAAAATAACAAACTCTGTTTTAAAACAGAAGTTTTTTTCATTTTTTTTTTTACAGTGGGTATTTTTAGATGAATCTGAAAGTATGTATTTTTATTATCCATTATTATTTCCATTTTCTCCTAAGACTAACTACAATACTCAGTTTTTCTTTTGTATAATATTAATAGAATAGATTTGTTTAAAGATTTGCATGTAGACTTAAAATTATTAAATACCTTTAACAGGTGGAGAGGCTTTAGTAAAATCAGCACAGAATTAACTAGATCTTTCCCTACTGAGAGTCTAACAAAAGCACCACGTAAAGTTAGATAGACGATTCAGCCCAGGCACACGAAGTATGTTTCTCAGGGTCTGTTAGAAAGAACTCTAGTTTTCATGATAATGGGTAAAGAGACTGAAAATATTAATTAAGAGCAAACAAGACAGCACCCAGCATGGSCAGGACCACCCACTGTCACAGGCTGGAGGGAAAGGGCCGGCACGGCTGCCCCTACCTGGGTGCCCTTCTGCCCAAAAGAGCCTCCTTCGGCAGCTGTGCTAGGGGCRCCGCGAGGACCTGAGCTTTAGTCTCTGTTTTGCAAAACCATTTTCTCTTTTTCTGCATGGTTCTTCCCTGCAGTTTGCCATTGTGGGGATTTATTAACAGTGTCATGTTTAGCATCAGAGGACACAAATTGTCCTTTAATAAGCATGAATAGCTGAAAATAAAGAGGTCCTTTTTGCACACTGCTTTGTCTATTAAGGAGGCTGAGYGTATTTAGCACTTTGAAAAACAAAAAGGAAATGTGGCAGGAGATGAAGTACAAGGGAAGAATGACCGGTATTATATACCTGCTATATTTTTCTCATGACCTTTCCATCTGGCAGATGTGCAAGGTAATAAATGTTTATAGCACAACACGGAGAGAGATGAAGCCTGAAGCTAAGCTGGTTTCACTGCTCAAGTGTTCACTTTATATTCCCCTTCGCTAGCTTAAGAAACAAACAAACAAAAAAAAAGTGGCAGGATACTGTAATAAAAGTAAATCTTATGCAAAGCAGAATCAAAACTTTACAGATTGGGACAGTATTTATCTGCAGGATATTTAAAAATGCATATAGAAAAGGTTGAGTAGTTGGTGTAGACTCAGCACAGGCTCTGTTTTGAACTAAAATGAGTCAAACACTACTCAAAATGCTATCTTAAAAAAAGCGAAACTGAAAAGTACATTTTGAAAATAGTGATACAATTAAGGAGTAAGACACAAGGAAAACATGTGTTAGTGTGAGATAATACATAGCTCCAGGGCATTGTTACCGAGGAAGCATGTTATCTTGCAATACCAAAACCTTCGGAGAGTATTATTGTGGTTAATAAAATGGCAGCCTGCATACAGAAAGAAAAGAATTAGCTACAGGAGGCAGCTCTTTAGTTGCAGTGCTTAAGCCAGTACCTATTAACAGCGAAGTACTATATTTATAAGAAGAAAAATGATTATGGGCAGGCAGGACTTTAAATGATAATACAAATATATATTCATTTGCAATGTGTGTTATACCTAAATGAGTGGATAAGCAGTTTCTTAAGAAAAATGTCTTTTTGGTTGCCCTAGCTGACACTAGCAGTCAAAAAAAAACCCAAAAAACAAAACCAAAAAAGATATCATATAAGGCTGTAATGACAAACATAGTTGCCTCATGTTTTAGAGAACAAATTGACAAATTTACTTCCAAATGCTTTCAAATCATTTATTTAAAAGGAAGAAGTCAAGAAGTCTAATAAGCCTCTTAAAATTTCTCCTTCCTTTATGAGAGAAGGTAGACATGATGTATTAAAAACAAACACAATAATAAGATTAAAAACAAAACCAAAGCACAAACAAACAAAAACACAATGAAAGCAAAAGACTTTTGTCTCATGCCCAGGCTCCAGTGAAAAAGTATGAAAAGTTGATTTTATGTGAAAATCAAGAACAAGCCCAATGTGGTTAGGAGTCCTGAAGTTAGCATGTTAAATTCGCAGCTTATATGTGTATTTTCTGTATCTTTTAAGGCTTTCATAAATAAATGGACTGAGATGGATTCATTATTTTTCGAATATCTATTTCAGCACTATATAAAATATCAAGACAAAATTTTGCTCTTTTGAAGTTACATGAAAATTTGCCTGTTGTTCTTAAGTAAACATTTATTTAGTATTTTGGATATATTACTCCTAACTTTTGTAACTGCACAAAAAGAAAGAAAGAAAACCACCTTCAATCTTTCAGTCTATATCAATGGCATTTCATATCCTAGTGCTAATAACTGAGACCAGAATTAAATCTTGTGGAGTTTTTTCATTGACTTGACTATCTCTTAGTGGCAACAGGATATCTATTTAGTCCCTYCTGTCTGCTCCCAGATCTATAAAATGAACCATTCCTTCTTTGGAGGAGTTCTAGAGGAATTAATGTTCACAATGTTCTTTCAAATACTGTTGTGGAAGGTTAAATTGTTTTCCATACTGAAGGAATTCTTCGTTGGACACTCCATTACTTTTATTTCTTCAGGAGATAAGTCATCCATGGTGTGTCTTTCTTGCCAACTTAATCATAGCCTGTTTCCGTCACTGAAAGGAATTTTTGGCCCAACCACTCCTTAGTGGTTGTTGTTCTGACAATTCCTGCCCCTTGTACCAAATGTACTTGCAGGAGCAAGTGACCTTAGCAGTCAAAACCAAAACAATAGCACATTTTTATACCAACATGTCTTTCAGTAGCCCCACTTTTTTTATATATGCATATGTACATGGGTGTATTTATTTTCAGACTGACACCTTATGGCACCTGAGATGCTTSCTGTTCTTTTCCCACCAATTCTGTCCCTCTTCCAGGCGTCCTTGCAAGACAAAGAGGAGACAGTGCAGGTACTCACTCACAGACAGCCAGGTCAATACTCATTGGCTTGTCTAGAAGTAGTGGCTTCAGTTCCTTTGCCACTTGACTGACAATCAGCACACWTCATCTTGAGCAATGATGTCAGTTTTAATGTGCACACTGCTCAAGACTTGCAGACCACTTTCCCTAATTCATTTCAGGACATAAAAGTAACATCTATTTTGGTCATACGACTTTGGTGACAAACATTCTTCTGGGTTTTCTTAGAACCTCTGTGTCCTTTTGTGAAGGCRTCAAGGCATCCACATCCTCTGATGATGGGAGGGACAAATCATGACAAGTCATCACATTTCTCAATGCTTGTAAAGGAATAGTGTTTCATGTCAAAGTAGCTTGGATTCTCCCTCTCTATAGATTGCTAGAGTTGTGATACAGTCTTTTTTGGAGCRTGGCTGCTTCAATTCCTATAGATATAAAAAGGGGCTTGATAGGCATTGTGGAGCGGACTATTACTTAACAATACTTTTTGKTTTTTTTTCATCTGTCTATGAAGTAGTGAGTGAGGTCTATTTATGGAGAAATGGGTGGCTATAGGGTCGCTTAGGGATTTTACAGGAGAAGCAAAGTTGCCATTGAGTGTACAGTGCTCTATAGTAAAGATCTTTTTGTGTTTCAAGGAAAACACYTCTGGATCCTTATGGCTTCAATATCATTTTGTSTGCATACAGATCTTGGAAAGAATAAAAAGGCATTTAGTCTCTTAACAACCTTTGGATCACACTTGGTTTTCTGTGATTCTCACYGTGTCATAGTTTAGAAAGATTGGGGAGATATTTCTGTATTTGAGGCAACTACTTCCTGAACCGTTTTCACCGACTGTAGTGGAGTTTCTTTAGAATGCTTCATTGAAATACAAAGAAGACCGGGGTCAAAACTGCCAGAATTTTAAGCAAGTTCAATCTTATTCCTCTTGTCAAGAAAGGAYATCTTTTAGAAACTAAGCTCTAGAGTTTCCAAATGTTTGCCTTCTTACCATACATAGCTCACAGTCTTCCACAATCAGATATACTAGGACAGAAGTTGTGAATTTACAGATTTATTACCTGGACAGTATTTGCTATATAAAGTTACAAAAAGTGTTCCCTTTTTAAGGCTCATCCGTCCTCCTTACTGTACAGTAGGAGGAGAGATCATCAACAGCAAGAAAGATATAGACTAACTAGAACTGTCWCTGCTATAGTTGTGGTGTTTGTATTGTACTGTAAGAACGTCTTTGAAGTAGACTTAGGGAAAATAAGAGCAGAGTGTTTAATAATACATTTTGGATAAAAAAAAAATTCAGCTAGAATGAGCTTAACCACTGACAGAATAACAATACTKCATGAGGAAAAGGTAGGTAAGATGCTCCTTTCATTTTCTCTCTTCTTCTAAGAATGTCTRTTTACTTCCCTGGATGCTCAATAAAGTAGATCCCGAGGCCCCTGGCTTTGTCAGAGATGAGTCTGTCATAGTGTAATGATGCACATCCATCTTATTTGTGTTCTAACCTTCTCCGGCTCTTTAATTTAGAAGAATTATCCACTAAGAACTTTCTGAAGCTYTACCTGGCAAAACAGTTTTGTGCTGGGAAATGCTTTCACAGTCAAACTATTTCATGAGAATAGTTTCGATGTCATTAACTGAAAGTGCTGAAATACTGCATTTTGATTTTATTGCCTTATTATTGTACTTCTGTTATAAGATGTCTTATGAGTCAGAAAGATGACGATGAAACATTCTGTTTGTTTTATACTAAAAAAGGCTTTGCCCTCATTGAATTAAAGCACTGTGCTTAGCACTGAAGAAAAATATTTTGGAGTTTTTGGAAGTGTTGTGTTTGGCTTTGAGGTTCCAGTTCAGGACACAATGAAGTTTCAAACTCTTGGGATTTGTGTCAAGATAGAAAGTCTGGTGTTTAATGAGTTCTATTGTGATTCATGAAACATCTGTTTGCAGATGATCTGCTAGTGCTTTTGACAGGGGAAGCTCATAGAGTAACAGAGAACTAGGGCGGGGAGGGGGAGGGATACATCCAACAACCATTGAGCAGSTTATGACTGATACAAGGAATCATCATTATGCAGTTAAGCTGTCACATAAAAAATTCTGATTGTAAGGCCCTTAGGAGAGGGATTCTCTGTACCAGTGTATTTATATGGAAGTTATTATAAGTCACTTCAGGACTAAAATTCTTAAATGAGCTCTGCAACACTGAACTATGGAGAAGCTGCCCAAATCTTCTGCCTTCCCTGCTGTGTTAGGCTTGTTGACCATCAACTTTAATAAGACTGGAGTAGAGCAAGTTTAGGCAGCCCTAAAGGACTGTTTTCCCATATACWTTCGCTTTATAGAGAGCAGCAGTTATTTAGTGTATGCTTTATCTTAAGAAACTGTGTTTGGAGCTATATTTTTTTTCTATATTTGTGTCAGTGCACAGGTGTTCTTGTTATGAAAAAGAAGTTGTATCCTTGCTTGCTTGCTTATTAAAAGAAGAAACCGCTGCATGCTCTAAGTTAAACGGTATCTTTAAACACAAAATAAGGAAAACTCAACTTCAGAAGGGTATTAGTGGTAGTCAAATCTGGTTGCTTTCTTTTCTTGGAGGACTACACGTTAGAGCTGCTGAAACCCAGCAAGCTAATTTTGAAGCAGAATGAGTGTGTGGGACTTTTTCCCTTACCCATCTTTTTACAGAGCAGGATTCGTGCCACTGAAAATCATTGCTGTGAACGCTGGGCCATCCTCAGTGGTGTGTTCTTGTGATCCCRTTTAAGGGATCAGAAAGGTCGATTTGGCAGCCATAGAGGCAGCAACATGGCAGAGCTTAGGGAGACCGAGGTGGTTACTTGTATTAGAAACAGCCTGTATTCCAGTCCACTCAAGACTGCTCATCGAAAACAGTGCTGCAGTGGGTATTTGCCTTGGTATTTGAGAAGAGCTCATTTCTGTGTAGGTTCATATAGGATTATTAGGTTCAGAAAGGAGCACTAAATACAGCATAGTACATACGCAATTCTGAAGTASAAACCTACCGAATGGAAAACAAAGCAAAAATGTGACAGGAATAATATTCTGCTCATGTTTTCAGCTCCTTGATGACCTATATTCTTCCTCTTCTATAACAAGAAAACCTCTTATAAGTCATTCTACTACTATGCCCTTTTATTTTTATTTCCTGTTGTATTTTGAGGAGAAGTGTGCCCCCATTCCCTGGCCCTAAAGTATAGAGAAGTACTCTGGCTAATTCTCTAGTCCAGGCAGTACCTTTTGCTACTCTCTATCAATTTCTTATCTGCCAGGATTAATTGTATTAATCACTATTGCCTTGTTGAACAGGATACAGCTGCTACATGGAAGAAAACAATGTAAATATTCCTTTTTTGCTGTCTTTAATTTCTTGTTGCAGTAGGACGCTGCTTACTTTAAGTCAGTGCTACTATGTTTTTGTTAGCCCTTTGAGACATGTAAAGCACCCAGGAAGAGTATCATCTTCCCACCTCTCTACTTGTCCCCTCTCTCCAAACATGAGGCTATATTACATTTAGTCTATAGAACTCCTTACCTGCCTGACCAAAACTTTACTCTGTAGAGAGTCTTCTCACTTAAGCTGTGTTCGCTTTTACTTTTTCCTAATAAGCAGCACTTCTGGTAATCWAGACCTACTTGTTTTATATTCCTTTACTAATCCTGCCTATATTTTTCCAAGAAAGAGAATGCCATCCACTCCCCAGTGTAATCAAGAGTTAGTGAAGAAAGGTGATCATCAATAATTTTGCAGTAAATACCTAAAGGCCTTAAATTATAAATAAATAAGAAGTTGAGAAGCAGAGATAACCAGAATTGCTGRTTTGGTTAGGTATGTGAATGGTCATCTATGTGCCTTTCATTTTACTTATTATTACATCATGCTACTCTTTATTCATACAAAGACAATGCAAACAGCAAAGACACCACAGTTACTAAAAGTTGTATTCATGTCACTGCTTACTCCTAGGCAACAGTATGAACTTATTTTTTCTCTGCATTTTGTAAGAAATGAGAAGAAACGATCTGAAGCTTCATGCTCACAAGGAGCTACTGAATGCACAAGTCTAAGTTGAAAAAGGCTTGCTATATGTCCATAGGGTGACACCATTCTCAACTTCCTTCCTAATGAAGTAAAACGTTAAAATGTGCAGTAAAATCACTTGAGGAACAGAATCTGGACACAATGCTGTCTATTATTCTGAAACCTAATGGTCATTTTTTTCAAAACACAATCTGTTCTCTCATCTACCAAAAGCCTTAGCACAGTATGGGGAACTGTTATCTTTATTATAGAGATAAATAAGAAATCTGTGACTTGCAAGAGGTCACRTCACAGGCTAAGAGTCTATATATAGACTCTATAGGAGTTCAATATAGTCTTTTTGCTCGTCTTTTTCTCTTGATCTTCTACTTCGCAGCAGAGACCTGAAAAAAGATTCTCTTCTGCTTTATCCCCTTACCTAAATTTCCAAGTATGTCCAGATCAATACATTGAACAGGAGCTCTGGCTGTAATGAACAGTTGGGATAGGATAGGGATAAGAAAAGATGGGAGGTCATTGCAAAGACTCTGAATTTGCATACTCAAAATGGAGATACTAGTCATAGCTTTTTGGTCACAGTCAGAAACTGATGGTGATGAGGRGTAAAGTCCCAAACTTTGCTGCAAACAGGCATTTGTTTAATTTGGCACCAAGTTACCTGTAAAAACAAAAAGGCAGGGTTTGTATTCAAATAAAAACATCATAGATAGGAAACTTACGCTAGCTTCAGGGCTTCAATTAATTTTTCTCAAATTCACATGTGAATGTCCATGGGAGAGCAGAAGAGTAAAGACAAGGCAAAAAAGTAGAAAGACTTATTTTTCTGGAAGCTGTATAATGTTTCATTTAGCAAAATTTACTATGACTTTTGGGAGCAGAGTTTATACAATGCCTAACATATATGCTCACATACATGAGCATATACCATGCTTCAATTTTAGACAGAAATGTCATTTATCTTATGGATCGTATAATAACGTGTATGTAAAACCAAAGCAGTGGTTAAATGTATATTAAAGTGGTAGTTTGCATTTGTTTTAATTTTTGGTAAAACTCCATTGATGGATAAATCACGTTAGACAATTTCAGTCATCAGTATAATTTACATTTCAATGAGTCATAGGGAATTATCCTCAAGATCTAATTGATTTTGCTTTTATTGTGACRAAGTGCTTGAGACATATGTGAAAAGAGCTACCATGAGAAGGGCCATGTGATTTTATTCCTTTCAGAAACGACAAGGTGATTTATTCTGTAGACTGTATTAGTGCAGCGTGATTACTGATTAGAACAAATTAATTCATAATCTCAGAAAAGAGACAGCAGGTTGCAAATCAAAAATATGCTGAATTTGGTGGAAGAATGAAGTTGGAGAAAAGATCAATTTTACTTTCAACACAATTCATTCCATGCTCCACAAGGTAAATGATTTTTCATTATGCCAAGCTATTGAGCAGAGTGAAGTCCTGAAAAGACTTGCAACAATCCTGTATTTGAGTAAAAATTGAATGGGATTAGATTTTCAGTCAGACTAATATTCCGAAGTATAGGTACTTACAATTTGTATAACTTCATCTTTCTTTTCCTTTTTGCAAATGTAGCCCTGMGGCAGAGCTTTGAAGTATAAACTCTGAGACGTAGCAGTATTAAAATAATCATGGATCTGGAGGAAATAGCACAGAAATGTCCAGCACCGCTTAATCAAAAATAGAAATTCATTTGAACTTTCTGTGGTTTATTGAATATTAAAACATTTCATATTTCAAATAAAAAGAAGAAGCCTTGACCAAATTTATGATCCTAGCTGATGACATTTCTGGTAACATTTGAATGCTAGGATTAAGGATTAAAGTTTCTACTCGATTTCAGGAAACTTTCTAGTATCCTATACTTTGTATATATTACTGTTAGTTGAAAAATAACTATTCTATGCTGGAGGCCAAGGAACAACTGGATTTTAGTGTTAAAAAAATAAAACCAACAGTTGACAACTTTGGGCAATTGCAAGTATTTCTATTCTGAAATTTCTTGTCAGTTCACTGTGAAACTTGTGTTTTAGGGCTTCCTGTTATAGTCTGTGTTCCCAAGTTGGGTGGTATCTCTGAAGATACAATTTTTCATACAACTGCCATGTCTCAGCATCTCTTTTACCAGGAATGAATACTCCTATTTCAGATATTTTGTAGCTGTGAGAATAAGTGGCTAGTAATGCAGATTCTCGGGGAAGTTCTGAGTTCTTTATTTGCAATTCTGTAAATTGTATGASAAGTTCATGCACAGGATCACATTTTGCTGTTGTATTTAACATCTTCAAGTCTTTCCAAAGAATATATTTTAGTCAAAGTAACTAAGAAAGATGATTTGGGTTATTGAGGAAATTAGTGATTATCAAAAGGCTTTTTTTTGGTACATCGGTTTTCAGAATCTTAAGCTAAGGGAACAAGAGCATGAATTATTGAAATAGCTTTTTGGAATAGGAATAGTTAAAAAAATAAAAAAGAACACAATATTTTCAAACCAGCTATATAAATTAACTAGGAACACTTTGTAAGAAAGCAAACTGGCATTGTTCCTGGACAAATGTCAAAACTAGAAGTCTCCTTCTCTGATCTGACTGTTTTTCTAGAATCAAAATCACAAGTGATACATCATGTATATTTTTACCCTCATTCCCCTTGAGTTAGGATTTTCCTCTATGAATGTGAATTGCCTAGCAAAAATTATATTGCTCCCTCACTTCCTTCCATCGTCATCTGTGTGTGGGTGTCTTTAGGGGGGGCAGTATGGCAATAATTAGAAGAACCATTTCAAAAGGAAAATATCAGATTTCCTAGACATATTGGAAGTGAAACTATGAAAAAAAGGTAACAGCAAGGATTGAAGCAATGGAGTGATCAAGACTTTGAACAAAATCTGTCTATGCATATTGGCACTGTTTGACTGAAGAGTAGGCATAGATTCAGGTCGAGGGAGGTGATTCTGCCCCTCTACTCAGCCCTGGTGAGGCCGCACCTCGAGTACTGTGTGCAGTTCTGGGCTCCCCAGTGCAGGAGGGACGTGGAGCTGCTAGAGAGAGTCCAGCACAGGGCTACAAAGATGATCAGGGGATCTGGAACATCTGCCCTATGAGTAAAGGCTGAGAGAGCTGGGCCTGTTCAGCCTGCAGAAGAGAAGACTGAGAGGGGACCTGATCAGTGTTTGTAAATACCTCAAGACAGGGAGTGAGGAGGATGGGACTGGCCTCTTCTCAGTGGTGGCCAGTGATAGGACTAGAGGAAACGGCCACAAATTGAGGCACCAAAAGTTCCACAGGAACTTGAGGAAGAACTTCTTAACAGTGCATGCGACAGAGCCCTGGAACAGGCTGCCCAGAGAGGTGGTGGAGTCTCCTTCTYTGGAGATCTTCAAAACCCGCCTGGACATCACCCTGTGCCACATGCTCTAGGGGACCCTGCGTGTGCAGGGGAGTTGGACTAGATGACCTCTGGAGGTCCCTTCCAACCTTAAGCATTCTGTGATTCTATGATTCATGATTAACCACTCTTCTAGTGTCAATAGACCTGGATTTCTGCTCTAAAGCTTGCTTGAGAGACAGTGTCATTGCAAAATTCACATTAGAAAACTGTAGAAAATGAAACTGTAGAAAAATAGAAAACTGTGATTATTTTTGTGTTTGAATAGCTTCATTCAAAGATTTCAAATTCACTGGAGTAGAAGTATTTTTAAAAGAKAATTTTAAACCTGCAACTGATTCTAAGTTATCTTGAGGTCTTTGGGAAATTAGACCAGTGCTCTGGGCCATCTGCAGCTTTAATAAGTAAAAAGGTCAAGCATCCATAAATGTTCATGCATCCATAAATAATTTTTTAAAACAATTTGCGTATTTAAATAAGTGAAGTTTGGGATGCAAATTTCATTCACTGAACTGCATTTTGATGTCTTTCAATGATGTCTTTCTTTTAAAAGTTAACTCATTTGAACAACAAAAGTAAGTATGGTAAATATGTAAATTCAGTGAACARTGTATTCAAATCAGCACTAATTCAGCTCTTTTTACTAATGCCAATTAGACCTATAAATTTATCTTCCATTAATCCAAAGGAAATAGAAGAAGAAGGAAAAGAAAGGAAATAGAAGAATATTAAATAAAAATTGAAGAAGAGTCTGCATGCCTTTCCTCTCCTAGGAATGTTGGGTGTCTAATACATATCTTACTTTTGCTTAGGTATGATAGCATTAGGAAAAAAGAATCCATATAATGCAGTAACTTGGAGAACATATTTAGATCCCATGCCTACAAAAAGTATTGAGGGTGGTATCGTAACCGTTGCTTTTTTTCCGCACTGCTTCTCTGCCCTGAAATATGTATGTTATTTGAGTTCATTCAGATGTATGCATGCAAACTGTGCTTCTCAGAAAAAAAAAGGAAAAAAAAAAGAGAATGCCAGTGCTCGTATATCTGAGTGATGACATTATATACCGTGGTATAAGTGACTGTGAAAACTTGAGGGAGAATATAAATCAGCACATCCCAGTCCCTTTTGTGCCAGGTCAGACTCTGTCCGAAAGCAATCATCATCTCGGTGGTCAAACGTCAGAAAAATATTAGCGCTAGGAAAACAGATAAGCCCCAGGCCTTTGCAGTCTGGTTCCTAATTTGATCCAGTTTTAGTCTTGCCTATATCTAAATCAGCAGTGAGAAATGTAATGGCAGATATTTCTTTTCAAACACTGACTAAGAAAGATTTTGACTAATGTATCAGTAATTCAACTTGTTTTCAGGATTTATTGTCAATGGTGTTGAAAGCAAAAGTCRAAACAACACAATTCCCTGCTCTCCCAAAGAAAAAAAAAAATTAGGAAAAGGCAGTGTTCTTACCTCATCTGATAACTATCTTGTCTTACGTTTAGAAACTAGTTTTTAATATGTGTTGTCGCTACTGTGAATTGTTCTACACATTTTCCACCTGAAACTGTGGTGAACTTCTGATGGTTACTGGAGTCTCTGGGTGATGCTTTTGAGCTGCTGCCTCTCAACTTTGCTGCCTGTCTTGGCTGAGAATTGGCCATCTTGCCCTCTGCAATTCTGAGGTCTGCAATGAAACATTGAAATTAGGAGGAAAAGAGCACCTATTCTATAAGGTTGATCCTAGTCTCCTGCTGAAATGAAAATATATTCTAGCTCAGTTAAGCTGCCTAGTAGTCTCTCAGCTTGTAATTCTGATTAACAATGTGTATTTTCTTACAGCCTGAATCTTTTTCAACTAAGTATGTTTCTGAATTCTAATTTTGATTTCTTTTGCATAACTAATATATATTTTTGTCAGATCAAGGATAACATTGCTCGTTGCATTTTTGCATTCAGTGTTAAAAATCAACTTCTTTTGAAAAATGTATTTTACAGAGACTTATTTAAAATAAGGATTTTATGTCTGAAAGCTAGCCTTGACATCACTCTGSCCTTTATGGTTGTGATGTGGAAATTAGCACTGCAGGGTTCAGAGAGCATGCTTTCTGCGYGTCCTTTTTCTTCAGATTCTGTGACAGCTAGAGCAACTGCTGTTTTCAGGCCCTTTGCATTTAAAGTAAAGTTGTAAGGAACATGGTTGAGAATTTTGAGTGTGAATATGATTTCAAATGTATTTTTTATTGCTTTCATTTAAAAAGAAGGAAAAAAATCACAATTGTGAATTTTATCTCCTTTATYCAGATAGGTATTGACCTTTAAACATTCCACTGTTATTTCAGAGATGCTGAGTCTAAAAACCTTACAAGTTTTCTGCTTGTGCTAGCTTTAATTTGTTATTCCAAATGATCACTTTGCATTGTCCAGATATTTGGGAAATTTCAAAGTTCAGCTGACGTTTCAGTTCTTCACATTACAAATCTAATGCCCAGCTTTCCTTTTAGTTGCTTTAGAAGTGAGGCAGAGAGGCCTGGAGAACWTAGCTTGAGCATCTCCTCTGAGCATGTTATTACAAGGTTTTTTATTATCATTCATTTCCAGTGACTGGCACCTTAAACAGTAGCAAAAAGCGAGTATCATTTGCCAGTGCAAACATTTTTCTCCTTCTTAGRTTGTGGCATTGATTCAATCAAGAGTAGCATTTATAATCTGCATATTTACTGAGACTATTTTACTTTCTGTTCAAAATGAATAATTGTAATTCCTCCTACATAACTGATTTTGCTTCTAGTTAAAAAGATGAAGCCGATCTTCAAGGTTTTGCTGATTGGGCAGATGGTCCCTTCTGTTGCTRTTCCTGTTTGTAACAGATAATTCCTGCTTCAAGGCTCCTGGTAGCGTTTACTGGTCTATTTACATTCCTCCTGTCTCCCTGGCATTTGGTTCCAGGAATTTACAGGGCTTTGAGACATCATATACCCCTTTTGAAATTTGTGAGGAAAAACTCGTGTATTTCACAGATTTTTTACTAACGTGATATAGCTTGTTGTAGCAATTTGCACAGTCATTTTTGGCACAACTTAAAGCAATACAGATAATTAGTAGTATGATTACAATAACTACTTGTGTACTGCTTGTCTAAATGTCTGAAATGTGCATAGAACGATGACAGTCTTTCAGAAAAAAAAAGATGAGGCAACTGTCAAGAAATCTCTTTTTTCCGCACTGTTGTTCGTAATAAGCCAAAAGGCTTTGTAATGTGTGGAAGTGAAATCTCTGATGTACAGATCTTGTTTGCAAATGTGGTGCTGGGAGTTTAAGAATGAGATATATGGTGTGTCATCATAAGAAAATTTTGGAAGAAGTGGGTAGAAAGAAGTCATGGCAAATTGTAGGATGCCTGAGAGGTTGGAAAAAAGTCAAGCCTRGAATTCACTATTCAAACACCTCTTTTTTTTTTCTAATTACGCTTTTCCTATGACCTCTGAGTTTTTATGGCAATATWTAGGGTTGACTAATTTTGCTCATCAGCTAATAGAAGAAAGAATTTCTACATTGAAATTGTCTCACTGAAGTCCATATCTATAAAATTTTATTTTAAGCTGAAACTCATCCTTCATTGTCAACCTCATTAATGCCATGAGTGAAAAAAGAGGAAATATGCTGATAGAAATACATAAGAATTAGAATACTTTGACATAGGAACTTCTACATGAAAACATTTTGTACACCTTCAACAGCAGGATCATGGAAACRCAAGCTGGCTTGTTTAAGGAAAAAATCAAGGCAACTGTGATGAGAAATGGGACCACTGGAGCTTAATATCCATCAAAATGCAGATTTGCAACGAGCTAATAAAAATGTTTTCTCTGGAGGTGTTTGTAAAATCACTATGGTTTCTTTTGGTATGGAATCAATTCAGTAATGCACATGTGCAAAACAGTTACATTATAATCAAGTAGACATTATAAAATACAAAGTAAACTTTTTCACTAAGAATAAGATAGAAGCAGAGAAATGATCTTGGTTAGAAAGTAGAGAGTAAGAAAAAATAATTTTCTACTCCCCTAGTATTTTAATACTTTTTCTCCTTAGGCCAATGCTGTTTAAAGTTTTTTGAGTCATAAATGTGTTTGTCCTTTTGTCTGCAGAACTGCTTTGTAATTTATTTTGTAATTCAGCATGTTCACAGTGGGTGAAGTCCAGCTGGAGAGCTTACAGTCCAAAAACTGAGATTGACTACACCTTGGCTGGGCACATAGAGTGCAAAGCGTGATAAGAAGTTCATAACCAAGAGCCAGCAGAGGCATTTTCAGAAGTGGGAGGGAAAGTGAGAAAAATACTGAGGGAGGAAACCAGCAGGTCATCAGAGCTGTTAGGAGGGGGCAATCACGTGGACCTTAAAATAAGGGAGGAAATTAAAAAGAAAGAAATCTTTTCTCTAAGAGGGCTTAGACTTTCTTGGCTTAAAACCAAGGTTTTAAACTCCTGGGGTTAAAGTCATTTTCTTTGCCTGATGAGGTAAATAAATGAATATGCTTTTACTGATGGCTAGTGGAGAAAGTCAAAACTCCCTACAGAAGAAGTAATACTTAAAARCAGGAAAATCAGAAGGCAAGTCTGACAAACTCCTAAATGGAGCTCAAAACAGCATGTATTAGTCCAAGAACGATTTTAAGGCCATTTGAAAAAATGGCCTAGAGCAAGTACTCCATAGATAGCATCATCRTGATGTGTATTGTATTGGCGTTTTCTAGGCTTCATTTATAAAGTAATTTGGAAGGAGGGGGACTTGCTGTTAGCTTAATAAAATATTTGTCTGTTTTTCTATGTAGATTTTGCAACAATGTCATTTTTGAAATGCAAGCTATTATCGTGTCTTTAATGTGCTTCTGTTATGTTTTATGAGTTTTGGCCTAAACAAAGGAGTGAACAGAATGTTTCTTTTGCTTAACCATTGGAGACACTGTAAAAAATAAAAAGATCTAGCTGACTGTAAAAAAACTGAACAAAAGTGGGTTTTTTAGGTTGGCAAAAAAATATTAATTGGACTAGGAACCTGAAKAATAAGATGGAAAAATTGCTAAATTAAAGTATCTGTTGTTTTCTTCTTAGGTTCAGACATTGTTCAATGGTTAACGAAGAATTTATCTATAGAAGACCCAGGTAATTTCTTTTAATTATTATTTTTAATCTCTGAAGTTTCTGATTTGTCCTTTAAAATGATCATATTTTATATTGTCTTCTGTTGCTTCTGTTGTGGTGGTGGCCAGGCAGCAGTTTCAATATCAAAAAAGTGAAAGAGCAAAACCTCAGGAGCTTTCAGTAAGAATTGGATGTTTCTGGTTGTCCATTTTATTAGAGTGTGTATTAAGTTTCCGATTTAATGAAAATTTGCACACGGTGTAAAATTTACACCGTGAAAATTTACACAYGGTGTCATATATTTCCTTTCCAAAGATAAAATGAGTATCCCTTGAGACGTGTGTGATACCGTGCTTCTCAGGTACAAAATACACACCTGTTTCTTCCTTTAGAATTCAAAATATTGCTATCCTGTGTTTATCTGATAGGGAAAGCTTGACATGATATTTTTCAAAACTGAACTGCAGAAGTGGAGTAGATTGTCATTCAGATTATTTAATTGAGAAATTAAGAAAAAGAGAATTTCTTGAGAAATTCTGGAATAGAAGAATGTTTAAACTAAATGGAGAACACGTTTCTCTGTGTTGATATACAGTTAAAATGAAACRCACAGACTACTCACGTATGTAAGCTCATATATCTAGTCGTGTAASTCATCAGAGTCGTGTAAGTCATGTAAGACGTCATAAGTCGGGTATGGTATTTTATCTTGAACTGTGTTATATCCTCTCAGGTGACAGAGGTGGGAGAAAAAAACTGTCCACATGACAAATACATCTTTATGTATGTCTTTACTTGTCTAAGGATTGGACATTGCAAAGTCTGTTACCTGGAGTTGACTGCAAGAGATCTGAAAAATGTGACCGCTCTGAATTCAGCCTTTAGGATAGCACTCAGAACTGTCAGACAGCAATGAACCTGATGGATGGATTAATGTGATAAAGCTTATGAGAATGTTTTATTTTGTAAAATTTCATTCCAGTTCTAGACAAGACAATCTAGATTTTCCTTTGGAAAAAAGAAATCCTACATTTCAGTGAGCTGCTGTCACCATGATTTGTGTTTCCAGTACCTTCTGTCTACCTTTTACCAATGTGTCAGAGTTTTAATATGGCTGCTTTTTTAAAAAAATTACCTCAGGGTCCTGTTAGAAAGCTCTTGTGAATGTGTAAAACTTGGTGTTACGAAAATAAATATACTTATTTTTGCACTGAAAGTTATCATCCTTGTCTGATGATAAGGCAAGACAAATATAAGACAGAGGTTTGTTCACATATTTTAGGAGATTAATCCACTTTCAGGGACTGTTTTTGTACTCCTTGTCTGCATGCATCCTTCTAGGAGCACGAAGTACTCAAATGACCAAGGCTCACAAAATAAAGCGTGTTTATTTATTTATTTAGCACACAGTGCTAAATTCAACATGTCCTTTAGTTAATGAAGGACCTAGTACACAGGAAGTGGTACTAGAGTACACTAGAAACTGTTATTCTTTTTGAGCACCATTTTTGTTTGTTTTGCATAGAGAGTGCACCTCCCAAACTTTAGGTCAGGATGAAAGCTCCTTTATTGATACTGGGAGAAAAGGCAGGAGAAAGTCTGGCAGTAGCACTGGCTTTCATTGTGTTAACAAGTGTGAAGTTGTTATCTCAGCTATTGTGAGAAACAGCAATTTGAAGAAAAAAAATGCTATAAGTGTAAATTGACAGGAAAAAAATGCGTATTTTTCATAAATGGGGAAACGTTTTCTGTGGAAGATTTGAACGATTTCAACTTGCCACAATAAATCTCTATCAAGAAAATAAATTAGAGATAATGAGTGGATTCTGATAAATTATATGAGATTTTAAATTATTKCAGTGGAGCAGAGGAGAGTGTGTGCCCAGAATAACCATGCCTAATTTGTAGTTGCTGTTACATTATTTACTTTTCAATCTGTACTTTAAAAACATATTTGTTTTTCAGTCAATAACTTTTCTGCAAGATTTTAAGGAACAGAAATCATCTGCAAGTTACACTTAATGCGAGAGTTTAGTTCAGTCATAAAAATAAGCATGACCTCAGCCCAAACTGAAGCAATTAGCTGAGTTTAGAGTTTCATGGGCTTGTGGTTTGGCACTTGGATATTTGTTTGCTGAATTGACCATGACAGATTAAGTGCTGACTCTTCACTGATGGTGGCAATTACTCTTAACATGGAAGATTTTTCTTTTAAAAAAATGATAATTAGTGCTGTGAAGTGTACCAGATTGACATCAATGGAGACAGAAGTCTTTTGCATCGTCCCCCACCCCACAAAAAAAGTAAAAAAGAAGAGCGAGGGGGAAAGTGAAGTGGTTTTAAGCTGTCAGTTGAGATTTCTGAGAGTCTGATTATGTGCCTGGTTCTTGGGCTGATGCTTTTATCAAGCTACTTGATTTCTCTTTTCCTTAGCAGCCCARCATGCTAAAGGTGAACCTAATAAAACCAACTAGTGAGGTCATTGTGGAAGATTAATGTTCACTTTTAWACTTTTTAATTAACACCAGTGCAACAAAAGATTATATTGGGTGATAAACACAATAAAGGACTTTATTCAGCATAGTTGATTTCTTACTGAAGACAAGTTTCACTGAAGTCCTTGAGAGCTTTGTTGAATGAAAAATAAGAAGGAAGTAATGAGTAGAATATAGAGTACTAATTAGAAAAATAAGTATATATAAACCTACTCAAATAATAAGTTCATGCTAAAACATTATGCAGATCCAGATTATAGGTCATAGAATCAATAATCATTGAATTCAGCTAATTATAGTAGAAAGAATTTTCGATGCTCTGTTATACCAATAGGAGGTATTTCAGCATTTCTATTRCACAAGAAATTGGACTATAAGCAGTCTAAATTAAATGTTTGAATTCTTTACCCATCAAGCTACCTGTGACACACAAAGCTTTGTCATAAAACTGTGCATTAGATGAACTACTCAAAAGTGATGTTGRGTTAACCTAAAGCTTTACAAAACTTAAAAAAAAATCATAATTTTTACCATCAAGTAATAGAGAAGCCCACTTTTGCTATTTAGCTTTCACTGGAAAGGTGCCACACTGGTCTAATAATAAAACTGTTGTTCATGGACTGCATTATCTCCTTCTAGTTTGTTGTACCAATATCTGTTTCCTTGATGTCGTRACTCAGAAGGAATGAATAAGGTCACCGTCACCACTATTTCAAAGTAGAGTAAGACAAATATATCACAAGTCAATATTAACTTCYTCCTGATGATTTTCAGAATAACTGGCTTTGGATAACTAATCCTGCTGAATTGAAAATACTGTTTGCCATCTTATTTGCTTACCTGCAGGARTGGATCTCCAACCAGTAGCTATAGTTTCTTGCTTCCCCAAATGCTCAGACTARTATGCTACTGTCAGTGTAAACATTAATAAAAGGACAAAATACAACTGAAGAATCATAAATAAGGTGTATCCTTTTAGAGAAAACTCATACACTTTGATAACTTTTAAAAATTCATTAATTCATTWTACGTATTGAATTTTTAATAAAATATTTAAGCTTTTTTTTACTAAAGCCAYTGAAAATTTTAGTGCTTTTCCTCCTTATTTTTGTAAGTTCTTCTGAAACTTTGGGATCATACCRTGTTTTGGAGACTTAATAGGAAGAACATTTAGTAATTCTGTTTGGTTTTGGTTAAGGTCTTTCAGAKAAATCAGTGATATTTGATTTTTTATTTATAACATAAATGGAAGCTGTGATTTCCTGAGATAGCTTCAAATGTTTGTCACCYAGCTTGAAGGTATTTTCAAAGAGGCTGGTTTGGAGAAATTAAGGATGAGTATTTATATTCCACAGTTAAACATGATTTTTTATTAATAGTGTGTAATAAGTGCATAATAAAATTAATCATGCAGACAACTATTTAAGGAGTTTTAACTATAAAATTCCAAAGGTTTAAAATTCACGTTAATGAACTTTCTGAAGTACATTCCTTCAGCTATGTGAAGCAGGTGAAAACTTACGGAAAACAGATCAAAGGTAATTCACAATAGCTTTTACCATAGTGGTGATGAGTAGCTGAGAATAAAGTAGTTGTGAAAAATCTATTTATGCTCCTAAATAGTGCATTTAGAAGATATTCTGCCATGCTGAAATTATCTCCAGGAAGGCTAATTAGCAGATAAATGTTGTGACTTCAGTTCTAACATTCAAAGATCCTCTGCTTGCCAAAAGCCTTTGCACATACTAGTGGTTGCAAATAATAGGATATTTTTTAAAAAAGAGCAAGACAAAAATGTTCTCTACAGCAAGAAATAATATAGCTATTAATGCAAATTAATTTATGTGCAGTGTACACTCCAAAACACTAAAAAWTAAATGGATTTTATGCAACACAGTTAATAAGAACATAAGACTGGCAGTGCTGCAGTCAGACCATCTGGACCAGTGAGCTGTTTCTGACAGTGATCAGTCACAAAATCTTAGGAAGAGGCTCTGAGAGCAGGTCYGGGGAGGATGGTAGCAGTCTCTTGGTGCACCTTTCCCTCAGCTGCTCCCTGGATCCTTTGGGAGCTCCCAAACCTGGAGTGGTACCTMCAGTTTTTTGTTTAGTAGGTCTCAAGTGATCTTGCTTCCATTGCCTTTGCAACACCCAGTGACAACACATTCCACAGCTTAATTGAGTATTGTAGATGTATTTTCTGTTTGTTTTCTAGTGGMTCCCTGATAATTTCACTGGTTGACTCCAAGTTCCTGGACTATGAGAAGTAGTAGATTATTATTCCTTATTCCATGACTGTCTCTTGACTAGTGATAATTTTATAGACTGGTATATTGGCTGTCCTATATCATCTACTTTCTGATTTGTGACCTCACTTATTGTATAGAAGCCTTCCTATGTCTTTGAAGAACTGCTGAACTKCTTAAAGTTTATTGACGTTTATTAACACTCAGTTCCATCCACTGGTGTACTGTCTTGTCAGGCAGTTTTGAGAGTAACTTTTATATATCTTCACAACTTTTCCTTTTTTATTATCTCAGTAAATTTATACTTTTAGCAAATTCTGTTGTATCATAAGACACATTCTTCTTCAGATATTTTAGGAGACTATTGAACAGTGCAGGATCTACCAAAAATAGCAGCAGGCGTAGAATGGTTGTCTTCYTCCTGTGTGATGACTGATCATCTAGGTCTTGCATTTGTTTCTTGCTGACTGTTGCTTGTTCCATGAATCCCAGATTTATCCCAGGTTAGTTTACTTCTTTTAAAAACTTTGGAGGAACCATACCTCCAAATTTCCATTTTTGGAAATTCAAGTTAATATGTCAAACATCATGCTCTAGGAGACCCTGCGTGTGCAGGGAGGTTGGACTAGATGACCTTCCAACCCTAGGCATTCTATRATTCTATGATTTTTATGGTCTTATATGTTCATTAACAAATGTTCCACAAAGGAATGGTTGTAGACTTTGCATTCACCAATAAAATCTGTTCTAAATTRTTCTTGTTCTTTGACACTTATCTAAATTTTTACTTATTCTACCCCTTATTTTTGTTCCTGTCRTATTGTCTGGATGGACATCATTCTTATTCTTCTTTTTCCTTGGATTTTTTTTCCAGAGCTCTTTTTAAAATTCCTAAACACATTTGTTACCATTTTTTTTTCCTTTAGTGCTGAGGCTGATTTAAGTGATAAATTACACACTACTACTAAAAGTTCAGCAATTTAATTTTGACTTTCCTTAGAACAGTGACTGGCCACTGTGTTGACTCAGATATGCACTTATTGTTCATTTTGTTCATTTCATCCATTTACTTTAAAGTCTTTTTTTTCTTTTTTTTGCTCTGCTTTGCCGTTTTTGTCAGCAGTAACATGTCTTCTACATTTAGATTCTACCTCTGGAAAGGAAACAAATTGCTCACTGAGACCTTCTTTCTTTCTTTCTTTCTTTCTTTCTTTCTTTCTT
>PTEX01000018.1:6524281-6601692 GCA_003342815.1 Eudromia elegans
TCTTTCTCTCTTTCTCTCTTTCTCTGTTTCTTAAAATAAACCCATATGGAAAGGCTTCTCTACAATTACCTATGTAAATCCTCTACAACAAGGAGAGCTGAGCACTGCAGAGAACTCATTCAACAACAATATATGATTCAGATTGTAAAAATGACATAAAATGCTATTCTTACAGCACCGTCAAAGTTTGCTCTCTCATCCTTCGTTTTCATATGGACTGTGAAATGTGTTTTACTGTATTTACACCCCAATAGTGATTCTGTTTTATCAATCACACGTTTTGTTGTTTTTATTTTTAATGCATAATCCTCATAAATGATGCTATGTAGTTGGGAATGACATACCTGTGTTATTTTTTTGAAAGCCACCCCGTATCTGTTTTTGTTGACTTAGCTGTGTTTTGGTGGTATTTTCCTATGAAATGTGCGYAAATGACACCATCTTAGTTATAAGGTTTTTGACT
Source organism: Eudromia elegans (assembly GCA_003342815.1). Taxonomy (NCBI): domain Eukaryota; kingdom Metazoa; phylum Chordata; class Aves; order Tinamiformes; family Tinamidae; genus Eudromia; species Eudromia elegans. Next base: position 6,524,745 of record PTEX01000018.1, read on the forward strand.
CCTTCTGGACTTAAAAAGCACAGCAAATTGAAAGAAAGACATTATTTTCATCTTTTTTTTATCCTCGCAGTTTACCAGAGATATGAAAATTGTTATAAAGAAGATTAAATTATTCTTCATGGAGTCAGGTGAAAGAGGCAGTTACTATTCTAGCTGCTGCTGCATCTTCTTTGTGTCACCTAAACTGCTTGGTCACAAGTGGGTGTTCTGTGATGATGAGAGTAGTGTATGACAATGATACAAAATTAAYGGTTGATGTAGTAGCAATAGGTATGAAAACAGACTCAGAGACTAAAAATGTGTCATGATTCATCTTCACCAGCAGTACTCATAGCMGGATTTTATTGCTAGCTATTGCTTGCCTTCATCCAACTTTAAAAAGCCTCCGCATTACCTGATATTTCTGTGATTCAATGATATTATCTTATATAGTTCCTTCAGGAGCAAACATTTTTATATCCAAAAAGCCTGTGCCCGTTCTTGCCATTGCACTGTGTTATTGGCCACAAGTCTAAGCAGTGCGTAGACCACAGTGCTTGTTCACATGGCTTAGAGCTGCCAAACCTTGACCATGGTTTTCTCCCTGCCCCACACCAACACATACCTGGCTATGGCAATACCAATTTGTCATGTATTTGATTATGCAACTATTTCAATACTTGTGGTTTTCAAACATAGCTGATTGAGAGGGAAGCTGCAGATGTAGCCAGTGAAGCCTGAGCTGTCCCCAAGAAAGGGAAAAGCTGTGACATGGTGATGTAGCCAGGGAAGTTTTCCATCCTTCAGGGCTCTGTGTCTGTAAGGACCGTGGTGTAAAGTACTTGTCCTGGCTGACACCTACTAGTGCAGCTTCTTGGGTGTCATGAACTGTGGAGAACGTATTGCATGGCTCCATGGCATATGCTTTGCTTTTATGTCTGGATGCTTGAAGTTACAGAATAGCATTTTATCTGAGACAATTTTCTAAAGTATTTTTATTTTGCACTAATGATTTTCTTTGTAAGTGTTTTTGATTTGGTCTTTGACATGTTTGCTCCAAAGCATATTCGTGTGAATGCAAACAGTAGCACAGAGTTTCTTACTGAAGTGGAGGTGAGTGAAGTATCAGGAAACACTATATGAAGAGAAAAAGTTCAGGCTGACTCCTGGGGAAACAAGGCATACAGGTTTTTGATTTTCTGTGTTTTGCCCCTAAAGCGGCACAGAAATGAAAGCTCGAACTAAGAAATTGTAGATTCAGAGGATGTGCCAATGGGGAAAATCAGGAAGCCCATACCTCTGTGGACTTGATTTCATCCTTGTATCATTTCATTTTAAAGTGACAGGAATTACCAAAAATAAATGAAACAAAAAAGTCTATAATACCTGTTAACAAACAAGATTGAAAATAGAAATATTCAAGGATAGTAATACTGAAATTAGAAGAAATGCTTTGTAAATATTCACTTGTGTAAGTGAGCTARCTTTCCCTCATTGGAAGATCTTATTACTCGTGTGATATAGGTACACACTTCAAAAAATTGAAGAGAGATGAAGGTAGAACTGAATGTGAATTTAAAAGTATCAGGCCACTTTTCATCACTGTGTGCTCAGTGAAGTGGTTATGCAGTGGCTAAATTGCATTGTGTCCTGTTTTTCCTAGGGGTTAAGTCTAGATTAGACGCAGCGTAGATTAATTTTTTCCACTCTCTGTAGCTGCTGCTTTTATGTATGCCAAGCAAACATGCCAAATGCATCTCTTAGATGTAAGGTTAAGAAGATCTTTATATGCAGCGCTGTGCATTTCTGACACCTCGCTACCCGTTTGTCTGCCTCATGACACCTCAAATTGCAGCAGCTTTTTTTTTTTTGTCAACATGAAAGCTGAAGTTGCTGCTTTCAATGCATTGCAGTTTGAGGTCTCAAGGGATAGATCTTCAAAATATAATTTTATTAAAAGAAGAAAAGTCAAGTTTTAATAAGAGCTAACACCAGTTACTATGTGAATCAGCTTAAATCTAGTRGGAAATAATCACATGAGAATTTCATGGCCAATGCTGATGAATTTTTGAAGAGGAAAATGGCTATGTATTGCTGACAGTGATATGTCACCATCTTTTTTTTCCCCCCAATTTTATGATAATTCTTTTTTCATTTTTTTTTTGTTTTGTGTGTGTGTGTGTGTAAGTGTGTTTTGTTTTTCTTTTCCTGGAGGTGAAGGAAGACACTTTTCCCTCAATAAGAAAAAAAATATAGCCTCCCTTCTTTCAGTCTTTCATGTTGGCATCGCTTTTGTTTACCTGGGATGAATAAAATCATTCTAAGTTTGAGTATAATGTTTGAGTATAATGCAAGGTTGATTGTGTGCCCCTGATTCCCTACAGTTTTTGGACATTCTGTGAGCAAAGCTGTCATCATTTCAGATATGTACATCACACATTTCAGATATGTACATCTACATTATAGATGTATGTCAGGTTTTGTAAGTGTGGCCCCACATAATAGATGAGCTCAGMCTATAAAAGTGCCTTGGATAGGGCAAGATTCATGGCACACCTCTGGCAGAGATCATCCCCCTTTATGCCAAGCTATGCTCCTACTGATTTCTAGGCTCTTTGGCCTGCTGATGACATCAACAGCTACTGTCTAGCACAATGCGTGAGAAAAGTCCTGCCTGTTTGAGTAAGCTGCGTTGATGGTGGGTAACTTTGCGACAGGTTTCTGACTTTTTTTTCGGTGGGTTTCTTAGAATCAGACATGACTTTCTTTTTGTAACAGTGTTTGTGTGAATAGTGCTTTTTCTTTCACTGGCTTTTTTGCCCGACCTGAAATGACTCTTGCTGGGTGCTGCTCCCTTTGCAAGTTCCATCCTCTAGATGGGACAAAACAGAGTAGTTTACAGTGAAGTAGGCATTTGACAAGTTTTCTGTTTTATTTCCACACTTKAAATGCCACAGTCAGACTCAGAGCCTGCTCTTCTGTGTGTTGYGTAAGAGTGAGAAGCAGGTTGTGTTTCATTGCTTTAGCAGAAAGTCAATCCTTTGCTGTTGTAGTCAGACTGGCAGTGAAATGACAGCCGGAGCGAGGTGAGAGGAAGTGATGGTGTCCTGGCGTCGGCACTTGCAGGGAATGTGTGCCTGTGAAGTTCTGACTCACTGATTTCTTTCCCAGGCAGCATAGCAGTGCGTTTCAGCTCTATGATGGATTTTAGAGTAGCCAAATACCCTGGAACAGCAAACACTTTATTGTTTGTTGGAAAGAGAGGCTTTCATTTTTTTGACATTGTGGTATCAAGAAGTGTATGAAAAACTTGCATGTTTGGAGTTTTCTCTGTCACCTGCATCATACAATGATCGTAAGGCCAGCAAATGCCCCAGGGACGTCCCTTATTTCTCCAATACTGAAACGCATAGAGGAACATTTCGAGAGTCTAGGAAATGCCATTCTTAGTGGAGCTGAGGTGGGAAACATAGTATTTCCTCTTCTTAATCCAACAGATACTCTCACAAGCCACTTCAGATGTGGTGCAAAGGAGCTACAAATGGTATGATGCTATAGAGTAGGGTGTTTTATGGAGTGCAGAGAAAACATAAATATGGGGACTACTTCACCTGATGCCTTTACATGCTAGGAAAACCTAGAATCCACACTAACTCCTGAGAACGCGTCCTGTAAGGGTTTTCAGAGCAGAGAAACATGTTTATTTCAAAGGAAAACAAGGAACCATTCCTCATCTTTAGTCCTCTCTTGTGTACGTTATCATAAGAAATGACTTGTTCYACTGATATTACCATACCCTGCAATTTAAGATGAACATATAATCTTCAATTCATACAATAGCTATTACAGAAAAGAAAAAATATACCATTTTTGCTCTGAGGTTAAAACAGCACTAAGTTTTAAAAGGAAATAAAATGCAAGCTCTACAGCCAAGATATATTTTTCGTTCCTCAGATTTCCTCACGTTTGCTTTATCATAAAATGTAGAAACATAGAAAAATTCTGATATTGTTGTATGTATATGTATATTAAAAGCGGCTAGCATTGAATGTATCAAGATCATTCTCCTTATAATGCCATAGCAGGTGGTAGGGCAGTGTTAGCAATCATTTCACTGAGAAGTAATCAGTCTATGTATGTGTTATTCACTTCACCCACTCAGCTAAATAAAGTTGAACAGCAGAATGAACCATAAAATTTTAAGCTTTCTGTCAGGTTTAGCTGAGCAATTTAGTATGCATTAAGAAAAAAAGCTATACCAACAACTACTATTTGAATTCACATCAAGATCATTCATATCCTGTTGAAATGAAGCAGGCTTATGAAGATATATTTCTGTCTTTCACTTAAGGGTTTTTTGGTTTTTTTTTTTCTATTACCTGCTATAATTCCTCCAGTATGAAATTTCTTTAGTATGAAAGGTTAAAAACAGTGCTTTGGGTGACTTTTGTTAACTGTGCCGTTCTACTCCTCAGCACTACCACTGCTACAGAGTATGCCTGGAACCTTGGCTCACATTACTCATATCTTCAAGCAGTCAAGAACAGAGAAAGCCGAATCTACTCTGTTCTACCTGTTAAACCTCAGTGAAATGGGTCTCTCAATCAGATATTTGTATGATGTCTCTGCTGCAGCATTTATTCATAGGCTAGTGGTGACTGTGTTTTGAATTATGCCTTTTCAATGAGGCTATCTGCATGTAGTTTATATTGTGTATTCCAGCACACAACTTGGAAATCATACAGTTGTATGCATGTCACATTTTTGTATGTGCCTTTTATTGCCTATAGTCTTTGAAATTTGTGTTCCAAATACATACACCCATTCTCTTTTCACCTGGGAACTTTTATGTTTAAAAGTATTTTTCAAGGCTTCTTTTTCAATGCATTTCATAGCAGTTTTTGATGTTCATAATCTCTGTTTGCCATTCTTTGAGATAGAAGGTGCTTCTTTAAGTGTTCATCCCCTAACTCCACGTGTATGAAAAGGTGAGGAATACAGAATCTGTCTGAGCTGAATTTCCTAGATCTTCAGGCATGTAGGGCTAATCTGTTGCAGGCTGTGTTTTCCTATTCAAATCCATGGTTTTCCACCTTCAATCCTACTGTTTTCCTCCAACGGGRCTTCATAGAATATTTCTTTTTCAGACTGATTTTAGCAAATTGAAATGCATATTTTGCATTTGTTGCCTTTGTTTGTAATACAACGGTGTACCTCTTGCTTGGAAATTAGAAAACTTCTAGGAGCTGAGTTTGCTTTCTGTGCAGTTCTACAGCCGATGTGTGGATGGTGGTGGCACTACTCTTTTACCAGTCGGTGGGATATATGTGATAACAAGTGCCCAGTTATTCTCCTTCTTGAGCAATTTAAATGTTATTCAAACTCAGTCCAAAGGCAGAGTATTGTAGATACTTTGGTTATGCAGTTGCCCCATCAGCAGAGGAGCCTAATGGAGAGGATTTTACACTTGCAGAATGGCTCTGTTAATCTTTTTTTCTTGAACTTTTTTTCTTCATAAGGCAGATACTACTCACATTCTCAGTTAGTTCTGAGCTACTGTCGATCTTATATTGTTGTTAAAAGAGTTTATTATTGCACTTATGTGTAATGCGGTGGTGGTGGATTAATAGCCCTAAAAATGAAATTTGATTGTCTATTGAATGAAGCATGTAGCAAGAGATGTGRCTAGTTTATATGCCTCTATTCAATTACAAGAGTTGTGTGCAGGGACAAAASCAGATCTTAACATTGATTGGGTGTAGCCTTATCCTCACTGAATGAGATGCCTGAGTTGAGAGTAAAGCTGCCTTAAATATCCATACGTAGCTGAAGTAGAGAGAAACTACTGAAGGTGATCCAGATCTAAAACGGGCTTAACTGCCTTTTGAATGCCTTAGGAAGATGTGTTTAAGGGACTAATACTGGACAGCAGTTCACTGAAAATACAAGAGTGCATATGATCCTGATGGTTAGATATTATGTTTTCAGGCACCAGAGTGAATTAAAATTACTCTTTGTTACACTCCCAGTAATTATCCTTCTAAGGAAATCTTCATCCTTTCCTGTAGTTCTGTTAAAGTTTGTGAAGAAGGTATCATGTAGTCAGAATCTCCTGTTATAATGTCTTGTGATCTGAAACTGCTCGGAAGAGAAATGCCACAGTGTGCAGTCTGGATATGAGCGGCAGCAGTTTGGTCCGCTTCAGAGCAAGAGAGTGAATGTCTTGGGAGCCCCTTGCTAATGTTAATATAGGAAGTAGAATTGTAGCTACCAATGGGAGCTCTAATAGCTCTAGTTAAGGAGAAAACTTCTTTTTGGTGCTGTCATCGTTACAGAAAAGACAGGGCTTTTGTGATGCCATRACCTTGATTTAGCGCCAAGCAGTTATCTGCAGAAGAAAGTATGAAGCCAAACGAGAAAATGAAATAGCTGCAAATAAGTCTTTTAACCTCCTGAATTTCTCTTTCTTTTCATTTGTTCTTCTGATAGTGGAAGCTCTACATTTGGGAACATTGATGGCAGCACATGGCTATTTCTTTCCAATCTCAGACCATGTTCTAACACTAAAGGATGATGGAACCTTTTATCGATTCCAGGTAAGTGTTTCATATCTGTTCTTGAGTTGCACAAATGCAGTTTTGATTAAAAGGCTTCATGTTCATAACAAATCATGCAATATCTTCTGTCTTATGTAACCTAGTAGATGGTGACGGTTTCTGTAAAATTAAAAAGTGATAGAAGGATTTTATTGAGAAAATTGAGTCAGTACATTGTGTTGTGAGAAGAATGGCCTGATCCTTGAAAATGTGCTTGATAACATAGTAATTCTAATTGTGGAAGCATCCGTCATGAAATAAATTACTCTGGTATTTTCTAAGTTTAACAGATGAAAGGAGCTTACTGATTTTCATTACCAGCATAGTCTTAATTTGGAAAAGGGCAAGTATCTCTTAGAAAAGGAGTGTGATATATTTTCTTTCTTATAAGAGGACTTCCTTATGGATAGCAGAGTAGAATTGAAGTAATGTGTGTTCTTAAAACCACGTACAAACACATTTCTGCATCACATTGTATATGAAAGACAAAGATATGGAGGTACTTCAGAAAAAAAAGACAGAAGGAACATTCATTTGATGTAAATATATAAGTATATGTTTGTATTATATTCATACTCCTGCCTACTTTTATTCCATTCCATTATGTATTCTAGAGTAGGAATTAATTTGCTTTGTTTGCCGTGTGTCACCATCAACAGTGGTGGCTCTGTTCTGTATTGCAATTAAGCAGTAGTTGTGGCAGGTATCGCCAACAGATACTTGAAGATCTTTGCTAGATATTTGTTTTGAAATCATGCTGTAATGAGCATCATTATGAAACTGATTATATAGGTACCATGATATGGAAAACCTGCTGTCTTACTGCGAACTGTATTACACAGTCACAGAAAAATAATGTCTGGTTACTTAAATCTAAATTTTATCTTCAAAATTTTTTAAATAAGAAACCATAGAAAATAAAACATATCTGAGACAACAATCTTTAAGATGCAGAAAGCTCCTGTGATACACTAGAGAACAGTCCTTGTGTCAAGTATTATATGATGACATATGCTGTAGAATACCTTTGTTAAAATGTGATTTGAGTCATGTTCTATAGACCCATGTAAGGTAGAAGCATTTTTTTTGCCTAAAGTTTGACATGTTAGCGTAAGTATCTACAGCTTAGTCTAGCAAGGAAGAGAACAGTTGCTGCATGTGTTTGAGTGTCACTGCTATATTTGCTTACCTTGGTATCTCTGTGTACCAAACTGTCCCCTTCTCAGTGAGGACTCATCCTTTTCCCACTATTTTCTCTAGCTTCTGCTCTCCCTCGGTGGCTACTGCCCACTCCATGTTGGTGTAAGGGTAAGAGGGGTGGCATGGAGTGAAGAGGCTTGCTGCTGAGGGAAGGCACTGTGGGGTAAGAGAAATGCAGGAAGAGACCAGGGGGTCCTGGAGGTCCTGGATCTTGGCTGCCCTCTTACCTCTGCTACCATAATGAGGTTGAAGGAACAGATAGATTAACGTCGACTGCATGGTGAACAGCTGAGGTTGTTGCAGCTAGTACATCATGAGATTTCCTCAGTGAAGTCTATCSTCTACATGGTTGGACATGAAGATTTAACTAGGGTTAGGCTGTAAACCAATGTAAACCAGTTTACATAAGTTACATATCTGGCACATACTTGCTATTTGCCTATAAAATGAGGTAATTTCTAGAAGTGGTGCAATTTAGCACCTTAGCACCTTAGCAATTTGACCATTTGCTGCTTTGTAGCATCCTTTACAGCCACTGCTTTAAAGCTGCTTTACATCTGCATTGCTATCACTATACTAACAGTGATAAACAATGAAATTTTACCTCCTGATAATGTATAGCATGAGGAAAAGAAAAAAAAAATGGTTACGTACTCTGTAACTAGAGTTGTACCAGCACAACTTTTTTCTTTAAAAAGTSACATTCCTTATCAAAATGAGGCTAATAAAAAGGACATTACTGAACTGCCAAATTGGAAACCAAGTTTACAAGGTCATATTTCCAAAAGTTCATCTGTAAATGTATTGATGTTGTGCTATAATATTTATTCAATTGTTCTGATATTTCTTGGGAAATTGGACCCCTTGACCAATTAGGATTCACCAATTTCTATATATTTTAATAGAAAAAAAATGCAGTGCATCTGCCAGCACTGAAAAGTTTAGAAGCTGCTTCCTGCAACACAGTAGCCCAAAAATGAGGCTAGCTGCAATATTGTTATCCATGCATTTGTTTTTTGTATTCTAAGGGGTAACCGATTCCCTCCTGGCAGTAAAATTACTTCCAGTTTGTTTTAAACAGATTAGTGTTGCATAGAAATGGATAAAGTAGTGGAAATTGTATTTCATTTGCACAGATGCCCTTTTACCGGTAAAAATATGCTTTTTCAGTTATTACTTTTGCTGTCAGGAGGGCTGTAAAATTATAATTATATCTTCTTTTTTTGAATAATGTGGCTTTAGAAATAAAAAAATCATTCCTGATAATTCTTTGACCTACTCAGGTCTAATTAATTCAGTTAATGTGATAATGATTTAATTCAGAAGAGATGAGTCTAAATATTAATAGTCTTACTCATAATAGTTTCTTATTAATCTCAATGTGACAAAGCAGAAAATATTGTTATGGTGATGCTCTGCAAACCTCAGCTGTCAGATCCTGAACATGTGAATGGCTTCTTCCCGTCATTTTAATCCTGGGACAAAAGCAGGAGCTGAATACCTGCTCTCTGCCCTCCTGTATCTGAGAGCAACTATGTGTGAGGGGCGCAAATAGGTAAAGCAACGGGCATGTTAGAAAGTGAGTCCTCCTCAGGCCAAGCAGAGTTCACTGACATCACTTCATTCTTGTCCACATAACTGATAATGTGACTGTCCTGGTGAGAAATGCCTGACTCTCTTTTTATCTACTAACCATTCAGAAGGGTCACCCAGAGAAAAAAAATGATTCTGTTGATTTCTGCTACAAATTGCACATCCGTCTTAAGTGTCTCACTATCTGTGGTGACAGGGAGTGTTTTCTGATACCTTTTTGTTAAACAAACTCCTAGGATACCTGAGGCTTTTGCTAATCATATTTCCCTTTTTTGTTGATTAATTGACAACTGGGAATGGAAAGACACTTTCTGGAAGAATATGTCCAACCTTTCCAGTCTTGTTTTTTGCCTTGAAGTGGGAATTAAAATACATAGCAAGCAACTCTTGCAGAGACCGCCACAGCACCCCAACTGCTGTCAACACACTTCCTACACATCATGCCTCAGGAGAAGAGCTCTATTGGAAGTCTTGCTTTTACAATAAAGGAAAAAAAMCAGCTTATCTTCTCTAGCATTTGCAGGTTTTGATTGGAAGTGCGAGAACTACAGGTGCAAGGACTATTTGCTAGTGTCYGCTGCTCAGGTTCAACATATACTGCTTCTGTTTAGGTGTCATTGAGGAAAAATGAGGGAAAAAGCATTTCATATCATGCATCTTTCTGTCCTCTCAGACACTCTTTCTCCTGCTGCCCTCTGTGTTCAACCTCTTCCCAGGCTGGGAAAGAGGAGTCTCAGAGCCCAAATCTACACCTGCTTTCCTCAACCTCTTTTTTCCTTTTGKAATTCCTAGTTCACGAGGGAGCGCTGGTATCCTGGATCATGTCCTTCCCATGCAGGCTACCTAGTGCTAGACCAGCATTCTTAACCTTTCTTTGCTAAGAGATCATTTGAGTCGACTAYAGTGAATGTAAAACTGAATGCCCGTGGATTCTCTCATCCTTCCTGCAAGGCATTTAGGATCGTGTGTAACAGTTCTTTAGCAGACACTTGATTTCTGCAGTTTATAAAGATTCCCTGGTGGCCTTCAGAAGAAGAAGAACAATAATATGCAAGGAAGATTTGTGACTGATTTGAATATTCCTCCCCCATCTGCAGTAATTAGATTTTTAAAAATTTCAGGGAGTGGAGCAGTTTCAGAAACGACAATCTTTTTCTTACTACTAAAACAAGGTGTAGCTGAAAGATGACTTCCCCCTTCAGTAACACAGTTTAATGTGTAGAAATTACTCATTTTTAAAAGCTGTTGGGCAACACGGATTTTTACAAGTGRCTGTTTCATTAAGTCAGATATTATTATTGATTAATTTTATGGTAGAGTCAAAGCAGATTTATTTATTTGTTCACCATGCGTAACAGCCACTGCTCCACATATGTTTAATGCAGAATATGTATTATATTCTCAGATTTTATTTTTTAACAGGATGATTTGGGATTTCTGTGCTTAAATTTAACTAATCATATAAGTCTGTAAACCAAGAGAAACAGTATATATTTGCATGTGCAAAATCCATGTTTTGTCAATGTTTGTAAAGATATTTGTAACAGTCAGTTTTGTTATAAATACATAGACGGTTCTTTGATAGCAGGTGAGATACTAAATAAGASCTTATTCCCTAGCTGCTGACTTGTACTGTCTGCTTATTCAAATTACAGGTACAATTAAACAAGGGGCCTTAAAAGTGTAGGAATAAAATCTGGCAGCATTATTTCTGCCTGGGCTGATAAACAGTACTCGAGTCTCCTCAAAACGTTCTGCCACCCACCCTCCTTCCGGCTAGAAGTGGGATGTCGTGGCAAAGTGACAAGTGTTCCCTGTTTAATACTTGTTCATGACAAACTGCTTTACATTTCCTTCTGAGAAAAAATATTTTAAGAATAATAATTCCTTCAGATTCTCTATGTTTCACAAAGGAACAAATAATATTTTTTAAGCTTCTGTCTGAAAGGGGTTGTGTGGAGGTACAGCACCTTGTACCAGGCCCATGGATCTCTAGGGCAAAATCTTCACTTGCCTTGGGTTTCTAGGTCTGAATATATGAGCTGTTAGCAATAATTAAACCAGGCTTTCTCCCACGGATTGCATTAGTTTGCAAATGTAAACCACATTKCAGGCCTAGAGGAGTGAATTTACATGGATGCTGTCCCCTTGCTTTGCTGTAGGGGTTGGTAACGGATCAGAAGTRCGAGGCTTTCTGCTTTTCACACGCTCTCTTAAGGGGCTGTTTATAAATCTGGGCTGCAAAGTTACATGATTAAACAGGGGCAAATTAAACAGGGACAAAATAATACTCCGGCCTCTATTTGCAGGAAAATTGTTTTTTGGGGTCAGACATTCTGGGAGTTTCTGCTTAGGATCTGGTGCAAGATCAGCATTAACTTTTCTAATTACCAGGTCTGGGACAAATGATTCGGAGGGGGCTTGAGAGGGAGGCAACTCCAGAGCAGTGGATGTGCACCCAGGAGCTGCCCTTGGGAAACGGCCTCCCACAAGGTGCTGAAGCATCAGGCAGAAGGGGAGTCCTTGATCCGCCTTCCCCAAAGCTAAACRCACCATTCAGGCAATTGCAGTGCACCGACACACAAGCTGTGTGATCAGGTTTCTGCCTGGGCCTTTTCCTAGCCAGGGGTGCTATTGCTTGAAATAAACATTTATTACTGGAATTTAGTAMGGAGATTAAGACTAAAACTTTATAACTGCTAATACCAAACAATTAAACAGGAAAGTGTGGAAAACACCTTTGGGAAAACTGCAGTCATCTTAGCTACAGACAGGTTTATYGCTGATGGTTTTTGCATAGAATGACAGGATTGTAAAAAATGCTTAATCAAAAACTGATTTTAAAGCCTTTAATTTTCAGTGTCTTCATTTTTTAGATTGGTTTTAATTTTGCACTTTGTTGTTGTTTATATATATATTATAACCCTCTTTTTTTTCTGCTCGTCATTAGGAGGATTTCCCTTGTATCTCTCCTCACCATTTCTGTTCCGTTTTGAAAGTGAATAGTGCTTGCCTGCTCTTTGAAAACATTATTTGGTTGCATCTACCGTTTATCTTTCATATTCTGGGGCTTTGCAAAATCAAAGCGTTAATATGGTCTTGGGAAACCCAGGTTGTACTAACTTTCTAGCTTTTAGGAATTTGCAGATGGACAGCGTATTCAAATTGTTGGAGCTTGAACCTAGAAAGTATGCGTTTGGAAAGTGTCTGTAAATTGTCTGCACTAACCTGAAATTCCTTAAGTCATTTTTTCCCCCTTTTGGAAAAGATAGATCTTTGCCTTGCTATGCTCTTCTGGGACTTCTCTGTCCTCAATTTTTAAAAGTGTTGCAAAGGTCACTTGAATCAATATTTCTCACATATATAACTTGCACGTCAGATAACTTGAGCCCCTTTAGGCATCYTGCAGATAATCCAATACTTTTACTACACTCTACCAATTTAAAGGTCAATGACACTTAGATACTGTAGAGAACAGGGATAAGGGGAAAGAAGTAGTATTAGAGCTAATTTCTACTTGTAATATTTACACGTGCATAYGACTCACACTGCTGATGAATTGAGWTTTTAYTTGTTGTTTTACAAATAAAGCCACAGTCGACACACATGGAAACAGGGTAGTCTCTCAAGTATTCTGTGGCAAATTTCATCAGGCCTCYAAAGTGAACTGTGTGACCTTATGGAAGTATTTCTCCTCCTCCTTTTTTCTATTTCTTTTCCCCCTGTACTTTGTCCTGTCRTCTTATCATCCAGTCAAAACTAATTTGGAGCTGGTCAAGGGCGCTGGTTGTGGCAGACCTGAACTTTGGGCTCTCSTGGAGCAGCCGCGGTGCCGGCACCTGAACTACTGAGCTCAGCTCCTCCGCAGAGCCCCACGCGCGGGGCCACAGCGGCCGCTCCCAGGGAGCTGGTGCCTGCCCTGCTCAGAGCCTGCAAGGATTGCGGGTCGTTTTTGGTTTTCTCTTTACCTCTTAATATATTCTAGAGCCATTTTTTATTACTTCTCYTTTTTAATTAAAGCTTGTGTTCTATTTTAACCTCTCTGCTTTTATCTCTGGAAAGGAGAGAGTGGGAGAGGCTCAGATTTCACCCTTGTTAATATAGGCATTCGTTTGCACTCCTCTTTTTTTATTTTTTTTTTTTTTACTGTTTAGTTGACTGAAGATCACCAGTTTTGCCTCACTGCTCTATTGCTGTGCTATTTATACCTTAGGGGTTCTGTTGCCTTTTGTGGTTGTATTGGGCCCTTTGGGTCTGTTGGTGGTAAGGAGGAATCGCTGATAGGAAGAGTGACTTMCTGTTGCTCCATCACAGAGACAGAAACAGCTTCAAAAAACTTGTCTCGGCCTTTGAAGTTAAAGGATTAAAAAAAAGTCACAGGTTAACTCATTGTTGCATCATAAATGGCAAAAAGTTGTGAGATTTGAATATTACATTTTCTATATGTCATATATTGTTTCAAAATACACTTGTAATATTTTATTTTAGGTGTCTATATTCCCTGACTTAGAAATAGGACTGGAAAGCAAATAAACAGGAGGAGTTGAGCTTCCACTCCTATTAGAGTTGATTAAACAAGGTTACAATAGAGTTAATTTTTTGATCCTACTTATTTAGCCTGAAAGTAGTTGTGAATGTGTCACCTTTCTGTCCTCTCAAATGCTAAATTACCATTAAAAATACTTGGAGGGAGGTGTGGAGAGAGTTTTCCCCTTTTGCAGTTGGGAGGTCTTTGAGAAAAGGCAACAGGAAGCAAAGAGCAGAGTAGAAGTTTGTCCTAAGGAAGCATCTGGATTCCAAAATACAAAATTACAAGTGAGAAATCTTTGGGGGGGGGGAGGGGGGAGAAAAAGACCTTCAGCAAATGAAAGTGACTTTGATAACTTGGTGAAAACACAGTTTTTTGAGCCTTTTTTTTAATAAATAGCTTCTAGGAAAGAGACTTAAATATTAATGTATGTTAATGAGAATGCTCAAAAATCAAGAGCTAAATGGACGCAAAAGTCTTCTCTTGTCTTTTCACCGTCTGAARCTCATTCTTCAGTCACGTGAGAGGTACGGTGAGAGGTGTGTTGCTAGGGAAGGTCAAAAAGCCAACCTCACTTTCTAACCTTGTATTTTTTGTTCACTTACCATTAAAAATGAAAAGAACACTTTGTTCTTMATTTTCAGTGCCGTTCTGACACTAGGGCAATAAACAACGTAGCAAAGTAATTTGCTGTTTTGATGCCTGTTTCAAAACTGTTGAGTTAAAAACATAATAGACCAAACATGTAAATTGACTTTAAAAAGCAGTATCAATCCAAAGTCTGTATAATTCTTGCATTGTCTAACCTGAGTTCCCTACTTTTTTGTTTTATTTATAGACACCCTATTTTTGGCCATCTAATTGTTGGGAGCCGGAAAACACAGACTATGGTCAGTGTGGACATCTTTCCTGTTTCTTTTGGGAATTGTGTATTATATGAATGAACACATCATTGCAGTCTGTCTCATTTGATCATCCCACTGTTAAAAAAACATCATTTATGTTGTGTAATCCCTGTGCAAGAATTGCTGATACTGAACTAAGTGTGCTCTTCCACTTTTCAAGGTTTATTAAAGTGGAAGTCTGATTTCAGGTTGATGCAGGAGAAAAACCAGTCTTAGAACACCCCAAAATTTACTTTTCCATTTACACTTTCTTTTTATTCGGTTGAGTGCAATTGCTTGCAGTGACAAAGGCTCAGTGAAACAAAAKACACTTTATTGATGACTATACTGTAATTATTCTTATGTTTAGATGCAAAGTTGTACCTAATTTAGAGCTCTTACCTCTGAGATATGGTGTGTGTTTGTTTTCTAAAATAGGAACTGTGAGATATATCTTATTTATCTGCCTGRTGTTAGACATTTTATTCATAAATTACACATTATCATTATCGATGTGCACTTACACAGTAACATTTGGACGTAATAGGTAGTGAAATATTACAAAAATCTTCAAACTAAGCTTTCCAAAAATTATAACCCAAATTAGGTTCCTCTATACACCAAATAATAACACATTTTTAAAAGAAAATGGATAATCTRCGGTTCATTTGAATATAGTTTGTAAGTGTTCAGCTCACTTGAAGACCAGGTTTCAAATACGTTGCTAAGAAAAATGATTCCAAACAGATTTGCAGCAGAACGGAGTGCCTTCAATGTAGACTTTGAAAACAGTGCCAGTGTCCTCCTCATCCTGTGGAATGTTAAAATGGTTATCATCTTTCTTAAAAATACAGAGAATTGAAGGTGTGCTGCAAAATGGTATCAAAAGGTCCTAGAAAGCAGTTATTTGTGTCACACCTAGTTGCTGCTCCAGCTGAGGAAAATGATTGCTGAAGGACAAGTGTTTGATTTACCACTTAGTATAATATTCTTTCTGTTCCTTGAAAGTGTTATTTGCATTCCTTCAAGGGGCACTTGGCAATAGTCTTGTAATATGTTAAAGATCAGAAAGTAATGTATTGTGGTTTTAAGAGACGCTGCTCTGTTCAGCTCTAATACCTATGATACTACTAGGGGATTTTTATTGAATAAATTTGTATTCAAAAACACTTATTAAAATTTCCTGCTGGCTAGCAGGCCTGAACTTGAGGTCAGGTTGAGAAATAGCTTTGATTAATATCCTTTGATGTAAAGTGGGAGATGCTAACTTTCTAGTTACACCTAATTACTARAGTGGGCAGTGACTTACATACATTAGCCCGTTGATGAGGAGAAATATTATAAACTCATGAACAGTTTATAAAGATTTTTGTGTGTGACAGGAAATTCCAAAATTAAATTTGGGGTGAGATTCTTCATCATATGAGGAGGTGCCTTTGTTCAGGAGTAAACTTACAAGTCGAAGAGATTTTGAGGTTTAAATATAAAATCATAAATATAAAAAATGTTCCATCTGCCAAATTTAAGTTCTTCTGTTGTATTGGGTGAGGGAGAGGAAATCTCAATATGCAGTTGCATTTCATTGCTTCTTCAGAGTATGAGCCAAGGGCCCAAGCCCCTAAGAAATCTGTCTATAATTTCTCCCCAGGAACAGGAACAATGTGCTTAGGTCTATGTAAGGCAACAATTTATCTCTAGAATTGGCTGGTACTAGAGCATTCACAGAAAAGTCATTTTCTAAGACAAATTTTCAACAGTGCTATTATGGGGTTATCATCTTCCCAGCTCCAGAAATTAGCATTTACCCTGTGGCCTGATTTTTTTTTTTCCACAGAACTTTCTGTGAATTTAAAGAGAAAGCAGATGATGGGAGAACTAAACACAGCTGGTAGCAAAAGGATCATTTAACTGTTGTAAACAAATGGTCACCAGAAGAATAAAGAGAAAAGATAACATTTGGAAATCTAAAAGTAATCTTAAGATTAAAACTGTTTGAGGATATTAAAGGATAAATTTCMCCCCAAATCAATTCCAAAGAGGTTCTGCAGATTTTCACAGTAATTCTGCTACTTACTAGAAAATATAAATATAATTTATAATTTATATTGTTACAAATAATGCAAATGTATTTATTACTTGTACTATGGTGCTGTGCCRTGCTTCATTTCTTACAGATTACGGATCATATTTTGAACAAACTTAAATCTCTACCTCCCAAAAACGAATGAGTGTGACAGGCTATTCAGGGTCTCTCAAACAAGCAAAAAATAGGCTCYCAGTAATCTTCCTTTATTAAAGTTAATAGCAAAGCAAACACTCTCTTTGGGATTGACCTAGTAATTATAAGCCTTTGAAAACATGCTACATTTTTTCATTTTWTKTTAAAAAAGACTTCCAGMCATTTTSCATTTTTCATCCATATATGGGCTACTGCACAGAATGAAGAATACTACCAGTAGAATAATTCATTAACCTTAAGCTAGAAATTAAGTGAGATTGAGATACTCTGTGTGATCATTTATTACCAGAGCTAACTCAGATGGAAATAATCTTTCAATCTTTGGAGATCGTCTAAAATATCACTTAATTTCCTGCTCTATATTAGCTTGTAATGTCAAATAATTCATAACAAACATCATGTAAAACAGAAAAAAAAACCAAAATAAAACAAAATCTTTCAAAAGTGTTCAAGAAACTGCAGGCCAATTTTTACAATAAAGATACACAATGCTGTTTCTTGGTGGAAGAAATAGGAGTGAGATTAATTTATAAAATGTTAGAATGAAATCGTATGGCCCCAGTAACTGTTAAAATAGCCATCATTTGATCATTTTGATGCTACTAAAAATGTCATTTTCAGAAATTGACGAACATTTCTYTCCCTTTCTCTTGAAAATCAAGCTGTTAGAGATGTCAAGATAGATGYCCCAAGTTGCAAATCATTTTCAAAAGGCAGGTTCTTAGGTTTTATCTGCTGAAGGTACCTACCTTAATGCTCTATGTCATGGAATCCACCCATGTAGGATATGTGGTTCTGTGCAGAATTCTGTTTGTTTCAGGAAGATTTTACTAATGAAGTGYATGCACGCTTCACATCATCTGGTTTACAGGCTGGTGGAGTTCTAGGCACTTGGCATTTCCTGTAACTTCAGTTATGTCCTTGAATTATGATTGGCTTTGTGATTGTTAGGACTGGATCTCRGGTTCAGCCAATGCTGTCTTAATTACGGAAGGGACTACAGCTGATGAGCTAACGGCCTTCAGTGCAATTTTTGACTAACAGATTTTTTTCTGGAAAATTGGAAAACAGTTCAGGTCATCAAAAGTTAATTAAATTATTAAGTTTATAGTGCCTCAGAATGGGTAAATCAGTTGCATATGAGATTGTTGTTCTATAAGCATAAAGGCTCGTGGGACTTGTTGGGTTCTATTGCAGTGACTCACAACTGTAGGAAATTTGAGGAAATTCTCATGTTAGAATTTGGTAAATAAGGGAGATGAAAGGTTGGGGAAAATTCCATTTAAAATAGAATACAAATTATTTTTATAAAAATTATTACATATAATACAAATACTTTTTATAATAATTTTTATAATAATTTGTATTTATTGAAAAGTTCAAGCCTAAGCAGAGAAAAGTAGCTGTGAGAATGCAAGATATATGTAAGATTTCAAGGCAGGCTGATGGAAATAARAAGGAAAATTAGCAACTTTCAGCTATTTGCTGTTTTTTGATGATATTTAGATTCAGCCATGGTATACAGACCTTTTCTTAAATTTAAATATATAAAAAAGGGGATTTTTTTCTTTTTCAAAAGAGAGACAGAGAAAAATATTGAAAATGAGTGGTAGTTATAGCATAAAAGATACTTGAACAAAGAGGTAGAAGACAGCACTTAATTGCATCAATATAGTTTCAACAGGATGCTACTTTTCATCTTTTTATTTTTTTCTTTCCTCATTTCTCCTGAATGAGTTAAAAATGGAGCTTTGCAGCTACCTGGGGAGGCCATTCTGCACATAGTTGCCTGAAGAAGAAAGGGAGTAAAGTTGAGGAAACAGTACTTAGAAGTCTGTTTATAATATATAATATATTAGCAAACTAGAACAGGATCTTTTTCAGTGTAGGTTGCAGCTGATTATGAATTTGATGCTTTCTGACACTCCACTTTGTGAAGTGGTTTTTTTTGTGAAATTCATATGGAATGTGATTTCATTTTTGTTGAAATGTAGGAGGCACAAAATGCGGTGGTTCAGCTAGGTTTTAGTATTAACTGGGAGATGGTTACAAAATTGGTAAGTTAATTGAGGAAATATGCTGGGATTTTGGGTAGTAATCTTGTTTCACTATGTGGTCTTTACAGTGGCAAGGTTGTCAGTAATGGTGAACTGCCACTGAAAGCACAAGATGCTTAAAACGTGCTTAAAGCCTTTGCAGAATCTTGGTAGGCTACAAAGAACACATTAAATAACTGCTTTTGCAGCATGAGTTTGAGAGCACATGTCCATGTGTTCTGTAAATGCCACTAAATGAGACTGTGTTTCTATATTTTAAAAAATATCTTAAATGCTGACGTTAGAGAAAAGAACAAGTTGTGAAGTTAGTCTTCAGCAGTCTTCCAGATAAAGTCATGTGCTGAAAAAGAAGTAGCCTAAGAAATTGGAGCCTTTACAGGAAGTAAGCTTTAATTAGTTTCTCCATTTAAAAGTATAAGCTCCGTCTGGATGAGTACTGCCAGTAAACTTCTGTTGCAATTCTGTAAACATTTGTGACTCTGTTATGCAGACTAGTTAATAATTTCTTTTTCTTTTTTCTTCTTTATCACCAGCACCTTTCCTCTGTATAAGTTGTTGTTGCTCAAAGCTTTTCTTGTGAGAGCTTTTTTATACAATAACATACAATAACAGTCCTTTTTATACAATAACATTAATTTTGTGGTAGTTCAACTTCATTTCTAATGGTACTGTCTTATCACATAAGAGTAAAAGGGCAAAGACCRCTCTGCATTCTGACCATGGACCATCACATCTGGCTGCACCCCTGCCAAAACCCGTGTACATATTGCACAAGAGTAACTGCAACCCTAGATCATGTTTTTTCACATACTGAAAATTTACCCACAATTTTCYGTGTAGAGTTTGTTGCCCACTTACTTTGTACGCCTTGCTTCAGATCCCTCTGTGAAGAACTGATAATGTCAAGGGTTCTCTTATTCATCTTGCATCGCCCTTCTAACTGGGAAGCTGGCAGGAAGGACAGTACAGCGTGGGCATTAGAGGCTTCCTTAGCCCAAATACTCACACAGGAGTCTCTGGGCAACCGCTTAGTGGTTAGCASTGTAGATTTGAGAACGATTAACCCCTATTGCCTGCCTGAACTCTGCCAGAAAACCGCATGTGCTCAGCATCTCTGGAAATCAATCCATAAGTGTGAGTCAGTGGCTTGGGGCRAAACTGCTAGCAGAGTGGGGTTTTCTTTGATAAAAATTGTCAGATATGAATAGCAAAGGTATTTGTTAAAATCTATGCTGTGAGAATGAGGATGCGTTTGCCGATATGGTGTAAAAAGTTTGTGGATAGCTCTGAAGTTTTAGAATAGTTGAATCTTGATCCAATTCACTTTTTTTTCTAACAGCTTTTGTCAGCCAGAGTATTTCAGTGATGACTTCTACAAGCAAACTTCTTAGACCCTTAGACTCCACTAGACACAAATCTTTTATTAAATTGTTCATGGGACAGGGTTGAGGTWCCTGAACTGAATGACTTTGATTTTTTTTTTTTGGCAACTGGTTAGCAGAGAAATTGTGTATACAGAATGTATGTGGGAGAGCTAAGTGAGGAGCACAGTCTATTAAGGAGAAGTGTCTCTCAAGAAAACATTACTGGTTCTAGTGCTTGTTATGCCTAAAATTTAATTTGGGCAGAACCCAATCAAATATGTTTTTGGAAAGAAGTTTGCATTAGCAGAGAGATAGAATAAGTGACCTTTAGATTCGTATCCCGTTATATTGTTCTACAGAGCTATATAATTCATTCAGTAGGAACTTTCCGTGTCATATAAATACTGAAAAGTCTCACTTCAATGAGCATGGCCTGAGTTTTGTTCCGATGCTCGCTAACGGTGACACTGAGAAGCCCCTGCAGTTAGGGATCTCTGTGAGCACAGAGCGTTTCCAGAAAATGCTCTCTCACTAGTCCTATCTAACTTYGTCTTCGTCAAGGATGTAAGGTGTCTTGGCAAGTAAACTAGTTAAGTGTAACGGAAAGAGAAATAGTTTCATCTGTAGTAGCTAAAAAGGCCATTTTTTTCGCACCACTTCACAGCTTTTTACCAAAGGAAAATTTCTTTCTGTGAATTGGTAATCATTCACATAGTAAATTTGAAATGCACTTTCCAATTCCTCTGTATAAATAGATATGAAAAGGTAACTGACCCAAATAGTTGTTTTGTGTAGCATTATTTTAAAAGCATTACTTCAAAAGCATTGATAATCTATGTTTAGGTCTCTTATAAATAGAGTCAGAACTTACTATGAAGATAAATTCCGAGATATATAAACATAACGCCTAATTTTCCGAATTGTTTTCAAATCACCATATTGAGTAAACTAAATGRGTTTTCCTGTTTCATTATTAATATGGAAATTAGAGCCTTCAGGCTGTGAAAAGAAATGAACACTGAGCAGTTGTCACCTTTTTCAAATATTGTCCAGCTTCTGAGGCCATCCCCCTTGCTGGTCATTGTAGTTTAGAAGAAAACACTGTCCATCCTTTGAGATCCCCAGGCTTGCCTTGGGTTGTCCAGAACTGTGCCGTAAGAGTTTTGTATGTAAAGCTGTAAGGCTTGTGGATTGGGTTTGGATTTGTTGCACTCCTTTCCCTGGAAGCTTTGTAGCAAATTCATATGAGTGCCTTTCAGATATGAGAACCTGAGGGTTTTTTGGGKTTTTTTTCTTTCAGATAAAGAGTTAAATTCTTGAAAGCAAAACTGGAAGCATGATGACATGAAAAATCATGCGCTCMATTTTAAATTAGACCTGACAACAGGTCATTCCATTTTTGATCCAATACTTTAGGTGCCTTGGGTGACCTTTTCCTTACCTCTTTCAGTCTCCCTGCAGAGCTTTTCCAGCACAGTGATCCAGGCATTTTTGTATAACTATGGATCTGTATTTTCTACATTTTTGATTCTGGTTACCTTAAATTGGATTTTTTTCTTGCCCTTGTTTTATGTCAGGAAGCCCTCTACCCTTCTTCTAGATTTATAATATAATTGTGTTCTCTAAATGTTTTAGCAATTTAGTCTTCTTTGTCCCTAATGTTATTTGCACTCTATAAAGAGTATTATTCTTTTATACATAAGGCTGAGTGGTGAGGCATTTGCCCACCTAAGTATTACTTTCTTGATCTGTGTTGGTTAAGAAAAAATGAGCTTCCATAATGAGCCCAAAACAAAACAGACTGAGTRAAAGCAGAAGTGACTTAAAGATGGGCTAAATAACCCAGAACATCCTAGTGTTTAAATAGGATATTGATTTCAGTTTTTCTAGTCTATAATCACCTGACCTAGTGTCAATTGTTCTTTAATTCTGGTTCTTTGTCTGACACAGACATTCACAAATTGTGAATTCAGTCTTCCCACAGGACGATTTGAAACTCTTAGACTTTTCAGTGCTTTCCATTTTCTTTGCTCTTTAAATACTGACTATAGTTTGTCTCTAAAACTGGAATTTTGACTCTCAGATGACTCTYTGTGAATCTAACCTGGCTTCAGAAGATAATGAATGTTCCATGAACATTAGACCAGCAGCGAGAGGCTAAATCAAAGTGCAACTCTGTTGGCACTGGGGCAATTATGAAAGGAGTTTTAAGTTTGTGTGAATGGTGGTGGATGTGTAAGTGGTGTCATCTGTGATATTCAGAGGTCTAAAGTTAATTGAACTTTTTTCTCTGCTGTAGTGAGAGAGAGGAATTAGTCCTCTTTTAGCAATGAACTTAGATTTTCAGCTTTAAACATTCTGAGGAAACTCTTTTTCTTTTCAGTAAGTGTATTTAATAAATGTGTAATCACTCCAGTTTCTTGATCCTAGAAAGAAACTCATAATTATCAATGTGATCTTCTTTTTTAAAAAATCTATARATGTTTCATATGAGCTTTGAAGTACAATTGAACATCAGGAGTAGGAAATACAAAACAGGTAACTGTGAAAATGATTCAGCAGGAAAAGCCCAAATTACCTCTCCATGCCCAAGCAACCTCTTTATAACACCTCAGTAAAACACTTGACAGTCTCATTTTAAACTCTCAAATTGCCTAGAGTTTTTGCACAATTGAACAGAAATTTCAAAAACAAGTAGTCTATATTTACTCCATAGCTACCAAAGTGTATTTTAGCAAATGAACAATGGTTCGTTGTCCAAAAGTGCATTTATATGTATTGCTTGCCATCTTTCTTTATGAAATATTATATATGATAGTCAATTGTAAAGCAGAAACTGTAGCATCTAATACATGATTTGCTTTAGTGCAGGCAATTATGTTGATTGCAAAATTCATCAGAATACACTGGCTCTAGAAATAAGACTCTGTGTGTCAGTCCGTGTTTAGCAATTTAAGGTTATTAATCAGACCTAGTCCACTGCATATCATGAATCCATAAGCTAAGCATTTTTCATAAGGTTTCTCAGGGAAATGCAAGAGTAGCCTGCTCTGCCAGAGAAGGCAAGGAAKATCCAAYGGTGGCAACAGTGYAGATAGGGGTAATGTCCTCAACGAWAAAGTCTCGAGTCATCAGGCAGGTCCAAGGTCATGCCATGAAATCAAGTCAGCCTCAGTAAGGCACAGAGCTGCACAYCAGCATGCCTCCATGGCACCGAAACGATATCTGCTTCAGGATTCATTGAGCCCTACCTTCTTGGTCCCTACATAAACATATATACCATGTATAGAAACAGTGCTGGTTTAACTACTTTTGCAAATAAGACTAGATACCCCAGCTGCCTTTTGCAGAATTTTGAAGGCTTTCTCYCATCAAGCATTTGCTGAGAAGAAATTATACAATGGTAATGATTTGATTCATATTTCAGKTTAGCTGCAAACATTGTGTATCACACACAGTTTTCTAAGTATAACATTCCAGTAGTCAACAATAAAATACACAGGGCATAGGATTTGTGTTTAACTTAGTCACATTTATCTGTAGAAGCAACAAACATTGCAGCATATTCCAGGTTAACCTGAACTATCAAATTGTTAGTCCTACTACCCAGAGTCTCCATGAGATTTGAATAGAGCCACTCCTCTCTCTTTTTCTCCTTTAGCACTTGCATTTATTGTGCATTTTGTAGTGTATTCTGCCCAAACTTTTGTGAAAGAAAATGAAATCCAGACTTGTACCAGAATGCAGAGAAGGCAGTGTTTTTTAAAAGTACTGATTATTGAATAAATTCAGAAACTTTCCCCATTTCTTCAAGGTCTCTCCTACTTTCCTCACTCGGTCAGTATCCTTGCTTTGCATTGAAAATAACATATTTTTTCCATTAAGAATACTATGATTTCTAGTGTGGAGCAGTAGAATAACAGGAAGATACATAAGAACAAAAATAGCATATGTTGACAACTTGCTTCCTTTATGCCCTAGAGCAAATGGCAGAATTTCCAGATTCTGTCAAACTGCCAATACAGCACAATTACTGAGGACCATCTGATAATGATCAAATCTGATAATTCAGTTATCATTTATGATTCAAGATGCAGGTCCAAACATGTCTTATTAAGAGTAGATTAAATGACCAGTGCTGAGCTGGTGTRTCTTCTCCTTTTTTTTAATTTACGTTCTTAAAATGCAGATTATGCTTCTGGAGAAGAGATGGAAAAGATCTCTAGATAATAGATCATAATGCTTTCTAGACAGAAAAGTGTATGTGTATTACAGTGTATTGGTGAATTTTGTTACAAACRAGCCAAAAACCTATGATTAAGAGGCTGTGAACTCGTTAACTCAAATTCTTGAGCTGCTACCAGCTTCTCATGTGACATTAGCTTTTAAAAAGATCCTTAAATATGTACTTATTTTATAATAAGGGTYGAATTGTTAGCATACAGCAAAGGCAGTACATTGAGCCAGAGTAGAAATATCCTTCAGGACTATTTCTTTTGTGCATTAATAKATATTTTTTCCTAGATAAGTAAATCTTTTGTGGGCATACTCTGTYCTATCTGCTCAGGCACATGGAAACATTTTTTAAGAAAGAGAATACAAGGCTCAAGTAAAGAGAAAAGATCCAGATACTTGAGAGAATAAGGTCTGAAGGATGAGCATGGTTTTTCAAATATTGACTAAGAAATATGCGTACTGGAAGAAAAATGCTTGCTTATGATGGACTATTTGCTACAGAGCTGGAGCAAAAAGTGTCATTAAAAGAACCCTGCAGGGAAGATATTGTGGTACAATCATACGGTGAAGACAGGTTTTCTCAGAAACAATATTAGGTTAATAATGTGGTAAGCTAATTCTTCTCTCCTATTCCTCATGCTGTGGTAGTTGTTTTGCCTTTTCTGGCAAATCTTGTTCCCTTTTGTCCTTAGATCATCCATCAAAGTTACCACACATTTCATTGCAAATCTTGGTATGTCAAGATATTCCCACTTAAAATCAGTTCTTCAAGGTTTTCAAACTTTTTCTTTCCCCCAGTGGAACACTGAGCTTGAGAAACTGAGAAATTTGAGCCTGTGCTGCTAAATATTGTCCGGAGAGATGCTGAGGGAAACAGTGGGTGCCAAGGCTGTTGGGTCTGCTGGGCTTCAGTCCCACTTGGCAATCCAAAGGGAGTACCCTAGATCTGGGTAGGGAATAGTTATGTTTCAGACTGCATCCAAATAAAGTAATGTTCTAGACATATGACTTTACAGTGTATGAAACGTGATCTAGAAAAGACTGAGCCGGAGAAGCCTCTGCAAGGACCTTGAAAATATGTTTTTCAAGAGATTATGCAAAGGAGAGCAATGAGTTAACTCCCAGAATTCTTAGAATCCTCTAATTATTTCTAGTAACTCTGTATTTTAATGCTAGTACTTTTCAGTGGKTTTGTTTTCTTCTTGTTTAATCAAATTTTGAAAGAAAGGAATTAAAGTAGTTTTGAAATAAAAGAGAGAAAATGTTGCATTGCAGTAGGACCTAAATGGCAAAGACCATCTCTGTTCTCAGTATTCTGCAACTGCTCTGGGTGCAGCCTAGGCACAAATGGTTCACAATTCGTTCCCTCATCTTGTGATGTTTCAGCGTGCAACCCAGTGCTGGAGAGTGGCTGTACACTGGTTTTAAAATACGTTGGAACTGAGGCCTTTAAATCTGCTTACTCTACTTGTGTCATGTGTGGATTTGTATTGGTATTTGTAAACTTTGCAGACATGAAGACACTTTGGAATCAAAGGGCTTGTAGGAGTATAGTAAGAGGCTATAGCTTCTTAAGGGAAAGGAGTGTGAAAAAGAATGAAGAAATAACACACAAAAAAAGTGAGAGAATAAACAAAAGAAGACAAGGATTGTATCAGGTATGACTTCATTTTCCATCAAATATCACCAGGATCCTCAGTGGCAGTTGTGAGAAGAGCTTGTCATCAGTTCCATTGAAATAATCTAAATCCATTGAAGTGGGATTCAATGCATTTGCAGGTGATTCATCTGAAATAACTATATTTCTATGGAGATGCAAAATATAATTGTTTTGACTACTTTAAAAAGCAAAGCTGAGTTTGAGACACGTACTTCGTTCTTCCAAGTGGTTGCAAGTTTGATATCTGTATGAAATTCACACTTATTCTGTCTGCARTAGACAAGTTGGTAGTCAGGAGACAGGAACCATGGTCCATTCCTAAGGACAATCCAATGAATGCACGCTCATTTGGCTAATTAAGAGGACCATAGATAAGCTGAGATAGATCTGGCTGACCAGATCAAAAGATTCTTCCATCTCATACATGAGAAGGATCTCTGATGAAATGAAGTGAGTAAAATATTGCTCCCAGACTTTAGTTGGAGGAATTTTTTTTCCCTATTCATCTTACTGGTGGTGAAAGCTGTACAATTCAGACTTGGTGTGAAGTATTTGTTGCTAAATATAGCCTATTGGAAATGTATTTCCTTCAAGGGGATTGGAATGCATAAATAAATCAGGATGTTTTAACGTAATACTGTAGTGCTGTAAGGCACTGTGCTGCCTAGGTAGTCTTAAGTTCCATTTTCATTCCTTCGTCACTTCAGTATTTGTTTGTTTGCATTACATTTTATTAGTTAATRTTCTGTGCAGTCAGAAACAGGTGAAGCCAGTGTAGTTCTGTTGAAACAATTTGGGTTTAGAAAATTAATAAAAGATTATTTTCTCATTGCATSACTCTATATGATATTTCCTTTTAGTTTTTCAGTCTCGTATTATTATTCTATTTTAAATGCTGATTATAGCAGATTATACTGTAAGAGACTTGAATTTCTTTTCGGAACTAATTTTTGGCAATCATTCCCTCAGACTGGAGTGCAATGATTTCTTTGAAAGGAGAAACCAAGCTGTATATATGTATACATTCTCCAAAAAAGCTATTTGCGTAATATAAAACCAGTTCCTGATAAAACTGTTAGGCTTTATGCATAATGCACTGACAGTTTTAAAACATTTTTTGCTGCTTTCTCTTTAACTAGTTCCCTGGCCATGAAGCAACCTCACTCTAAGTGTCTCATGCATTTTACATGTTATGTCTGTTATATAAAACAGGATTATAATTATTTAATGAATCAGAGTGTCTGACCCATCATTTTAGCTACAGTATTTACAGCATTGATCACATCTTTAAAGCTCTTTAGAAGAAGGAGAAATAAAAAAAAAAGCTAGCACTAAAATGTAGATGAAAGCTCCTGATTTCTTGTCTCCTATGTTTATGTGACCATAGCAAATTGTGTATTATTTTGTTTTGTTCCAGCGGTTTACCTCTGCAAAAGGACAATGCAAAACAAAGCAAGGCTAGAGCTAGCAGACTATGAAGCCGTAAGTATCTGGGGAAAAGTAAATTTGTTTGCCAGGCCTACTTAGCTTRTAAAGTAGTATTAAGGATGAAGACTACAGCATTATTCGTGAAGATTTATTATCCAGTTTTTGTCAGTAGGTGGGTCTGCCTATTTTCTCAGGAGTTTTAAATACTATTTGAGAGACCATAATGCAGGCTGACAGGGCTGAGATTTTGGTCCTTCTTTAATTTTATTCTGCTTAGATTATTATACCAGGATCAGAAACAACTATTCACAAATCTCAGATATGCCTCAAATATTTGGAAGTGACTGTAACTCTGTTYTGTGTACAGTTTGAATGAAGGAGCTCTAACAACATTTTCAAAAAGGCTTAGTATCTGCAGAAGTATAAATCTCATTCTCGAAAGGATGAACAGAAGAAATYGGGAGTTTGCTTAGAGTATGAGGATGCCACTCACTAAGGAGGGTCAGATGCCTTGAATTCCATCCCTATCCCTCAAAAGCTTCTGAATTTTTCATGAAAATGTCAACACTGAATTCATGAGCTGTCCTAGCTGTGCTCTGAAAGCTGTCCAGCTGTGTTACTATGACATGATAGCAGACTAGTAAGCCAAGCCTCTCAACATGCCAAATACTCCAGCCACAGCACCATGCTGACACACTTTATTGCTTCTTCTGGCACAAGCTTGCTTCTCAGTGTAGTGCACTGTGGGGTATGCATAATTTTATACATACATGCCTTAGAAAATTCACCTCTTGTATCCAGTCCCCAAGAGCTTTATAAAAGGCTCTGATACTGACAAGATCTCTAGACTGCATCTTCTGTACCATWTAGTCGTTACTTTCAGTAAGTATGTTGTAGAGAAATACATAGAAATGCAGTTTAAATAAAACTATCTGATAGGAAGTTTACAGACAATTTTTCTCTTAACGTCAGTAGAAGTAATTTGGAAAGGTACCTGTGGGCAGGAAAGGACCTCAGCCTTCTCCATGTTCAAAGACTGCATGCTGCTGTCATTTAAGTTGGGCAGAGGTTAGAAAAGCTCTCTAATGGACAGTCAACCTGTTCCAGCATCTACGCAGGAAAGAACTTTGCTAAGCTTTGGCAATTCTTCCTGTTATCATTTAGTAGGCTATAGTACATATACTTTTTCTGTACAGTAGTTAAGAACTGCAGTCTGTGTTTTTGTTTTTAATTAATAACTTTTTTTTTAATGAAGATAGCCATGGACAGTTTGGAAGACTCCTATATTGTCAAGGAAATAGTACTTTCTTATTTTAATACTTCATATAAATTGATATGTATCCAGCAGGACTCACCACAAAGASTTTGTACAGACAATTGATGCATATYGTAGCGTGGATCATCCGATGCGGAATGCACTTCTGATTTGTTTCCGCATTAAGTATTTTTGACAACAGCATTTCTCAGAATTCTTACAAGTTGTTTAGCCAACACCCASTACAAAAAATGCTTCAGAAATCCCATATTCTGCTAAGGAGAGTGGTATCTACCCTTAGCACCACCATATGTTGTTTTCAAAACTAAAATGTGCAGGATATTCAAAAACAGATATACCCAGTATTCTAATCTATGTGGTATCAAACAGACCTTTTATATCAGATAAGTGAAGGTACATTTACACTAGCACGAGTATCATGACTTGTACTGCTTTTTATTTTTATTTTAATTTTTTTCTTTGAGAAAATAAATAAAAGGAAAAAAAMCATACAGCCTAACCAACTAAAATTGTGATGTATTTTCAGGAGAGTTTGGCCAGGCTACAGCGAGCATTTGCTCGGAAATGGGAGTTTATATTTATGCAAGCCGAAGCACAAGCAAAGTAAGTTGCGTGAAGAGAAGGCAATGACAAATGAGGCACTTTGGTTTTGCTTGGATCTCAAAGGGAGAAAAGGAGGGGAGGTCGATTGGACTTGTCATCTCTTGTGTTGAAAATTACTGTCGTTAACAATGTTTCTTTTTAAATGTATTACAACACTGRCAGAGTGGACAAGAAAAGAGACAAGATAGAAAGGAAGATTCTTGATAGCCAGGAGCGAGCCTTCTGGGATGTCCACAGGCCAGTGGTGAGTACGTGTGCGAATGTTCCTTGTGTGAGCGTGAATGGCAGCATCCATGGAAGGCTGTGATAACTTGGGAAGAAGTAAAAGTGGGTGGTTAACACCTATTTTGAGGTGGGGATTGACRCCCACCTTGTTTTTTTGGTGGGATCTGTAGTTTATATTATTCCGCTACTGAAGATTGCAGGTGTATTTACAATAGTGTATTGCAGGTGTATTTACTATTGCAGGTTTATTTACTATTGTAAATACACCAGATCACATGCTTCCCAGTGGATGAGACACACAACCAAAATTATCAGAGTAGCTAAAAATATCTTTAAATAAATCTGAGTGTTTTTTAAATAAGATTTTTTTTTTGCTTGCTGAGATAGTAAACATCATACCAGTCATATTTTCAAGCTTTTTTTTAATGGTCATAAAGATTAGGTGTTGGTAGCTTTGAGCTCTGGGGAGTCTTACACTGATTAAAGAAGAATTGTCAGGTTTCCCTGTCAAAGTTCATCTGACATAAAATTAAAAAGAAAAAATAAAGGATCTTACATAATCAACTGAGAGTTAAGACTTTGAGAAAGAGATGCCAAATGTCACAAGACTTTCAATTAAGCTGTGAGAGCTGAATAATGGCAGTGTTGTGCTTTATTTTKGATTTATGTACCTCTACAGTTACAGCCATCTATTTTCTTCATTTAGAATACTGAGAGTCTTCATTTTCTGAATACTGAGGGTGGCATGAGTACCAGTGAAATAGAATATGAACATAACTTCCACTGACACATAAGGACGCTAGAAAAAAATACTTAATATGTATTCTTTTTTTATTGCTGGTTCTTAGAAGATTAAAATTATATCAGCATTCCTTTCCAGTAATTTTTTTCTGTAAAGTTCAATTGATATTGTCTGTGGAAAAAGCAAATATAGTGAAAAAGTCTCAAAGAATAAATAATAAACTTGGACAGGTCAAGCTGCACTTGTGAATATGCAGTTGGAGGAATGGTAGATATAAATGGATTTTTGGTAGGATTTAGAATGTCTGGTAGAGAAAATTGTTTAAAGAGCGGTCATTAGGTACAAGAAGACCAGGAAATTAATGTCTTGTCACTGCCATTAAATAAGGAAAGAGGACAGAAGAGAATCGTTTGTGGGAGCTACAAATAGAAGAGATATAAATAGATATAAAATGTTCCTAGGAATTTCAGAAGATTGAAGGCTCAGAGAGCTTTTGTCCTAGCTACAGAAGTGGATCTGAAGAATTTGAACCAGGTAATGAGATACTATTTCCAGGTTTCTGAGATATGAGTTGAAGTTTCATGTTAGGGTATAGACAGAAAATAAGGAGGGAATTATAAGGACCAGCAGAAGAAGAAATTAAATCTGATTAAAAGCTTTGGCTGAGCTCTGGGTAAATGTGGCTCGCCCAGCAAATATTTTTAATCTGGCTATAGACAGACCTAGAAACATC
Source organism: Eudromia elegans (assembly GCA_003342815.1). Classification (NCBI taxonomy): domain Eukaryota; kingdom Metazoa; phylum Chordata; class Aves; order Tinamiformes; family Tinamidae; genus Eudromia; species Eudromia elegans. The sequence continues at coordinate 6,556,088 of PTEX01000018.1, forward strand.
AGAGGCAAAAGACTTTGTTTTGGAGTCAGCAGTCTAGGCTCCTGAGATATGAATATACGAAAGGATAGGGAAACAACGACRTTTTGGCTAAACAGCTGTTCCTAATAGTTAGCGAAATACTAGTTTTAAAAACAGTTATGATTTCCACRGTAAGACCAAGTGTTTTTATTTTAATACTGAAAAAAATAATAAATAAAAGAGAAGACTGAAAAGAGAAAAGTTCTGATAGAGCTAACAATCAATTTTAATGGCTTTTCTAAGTTAAAAGGAAGACCACCAAAAACTCACAGAAATGTTTCTACAAGTCTGGATAGAAAAATACAAAATACTAGCTAAGAATTAGATAAGAATATGAGGTTAATGTTTATCTTTGTTTATTAATTTATGGCTTTTCTTAAAAATGCAGACACTGTGAGCAGGGCAGGGACAATTTTTTGTTTAAAGTCTACCCAAATTTGAGTTTTTTAACCACTAATAAATTTGAGGAACTAATTACCTTATTCTAACTCTTTTTTTTTTTTTTTTCCCCATGGGTGAGTAAGCAAATATTATTCAGGGCTTTTTGCATTTTTCTGGTCCCTAGTTGCTTTATTTCTCATCTGGTTCCAGTGCTTGTGCAGAAGCTGTGCTCATGGGGTATTAAATCTGTATTTGATTTCAGAAAGAGATCCTTGAAGATGATGAAAGTGATGGAGGAGGGAAGCAAGGCATCAGTCCAGAGGGACAGTGAAGCAGTGCAGTGTAAGAAAGGGGTACATGAAAAAAGGACGATGGTGTAACAGGGAGACCAGAAGACGYCCATGATTCAGGCGTTAGAAATGTCACTGTGACTGATGACTTTAAAATCAAGAAAATGAGCCAGGACTTGACGTGTCAAGAGCATTTGCCTTAAATGCACTCGTATTTCATAGCTGCCAAGTCAAAGCCCACGTTACAGGTAGTTACAGAAGCCCTTACAAGATTTTTATGATATTSTGCACAAGGCAGAAAGATGCCCGAAAGTCATCGTAGCTGTTGTTTTTGATCATGTGGCTGGCTAGTGCTCAAAACTTTTTCTGAGGTTTTCAGGCTGAGATGGTATTTCAAGGTGAGCCAGGGGAAAACAATTTGAGAAGTAATTTTTTCAAATAAGGTCATCTCTGCTTAGATTTTCTATTGAAGGGAAGYTAAGAGAATAGCTTTGCTATCTCACTATTGAATTTCCATTTATTATACTTTCACTGTATACTTAATTTATATATATATATGTATTTTAGTGTGATACAGAGGATAATCTCTGCCATTTCTGTAAATTCAAGTTGATGCTTTGTGTGGAAAGGCCTTGGCTGGCAGCTAACAAGGGCATGGTTGAGTGCCAGCTCAAGGTAAGTACGGAGAGCGGCATTTGGAAGCATACCTGAATTAGTTTATTCTTACTAATTCAGGTACCAATCACAGTAAAGCCATGGAGACAGATGTCAAGGAGAGCTGTAAAAATAGCCTAGAGATCCTGTGCAGCAGATTCAATGTGTAGCCTATGCCATTACTACCATAGTATTACCAGTAAATAAAATAGGTCTGAGATGTGTTTGTCTAAGTGTTGTTTCTTTTTTCATGATGGCAGAATAAAGAGGCCTAAAAAAMCATCCCTCTATTTCCATCTGCCCAGAAAGAGTGTAATTTCTCTAATTTTGTGACTTATATAAATATCAGGCAACAGAACTGAGCAAAAATTGGTTAGGAGGATTAGAGCGTTAGTCAACAAGCAGTAACAAATCAAGCTRAATCAGGGAAGTCAGTTCCTCCAGGCAAAAGAAATTAAGAAGCTGCTCTTGTTTTAAGGGAAATGTTAAAGTCCTGATTAAAGACTTCATAAAAAAACCCTCATAACTTTCCTGAATTATTTTATCAGTTTAAAACCCTTAATCTTACAGTTGTTGAAACAGCACAAACAGGTACTAATCCAGTAAATCTCCGAAATGCTCTCAAACCCACATCAAATACAGTAGCAGCAGAGTATCTTTATGGTTTGCTATCAAATTAACTCTTGTAGGYGGCAAGCAAGGTTAGCTGATATATCACTGCTGCAAACTATTAAATAGATTCACTTTTCTTCTTGATTTACACATTAATGTAAATCAGATGCAAAATAAAGGCCTGTTGGCTAGTTGTTGAAATTCAGATTAATTCAGAAGATAATTGGAAGAGCATCTTTTTCTCCTGAAAGTCGTCTGTATACGTTTCAACTAAAACAAATCTCTTTCTCTAAAACAAAACACAATATTGGTGTGATTTCATGTAGAAAGGCAACTTATCTGGGTATGTGCACAGCTCGTAGGGACTTCTGTAGTATAAAGGGCAAATGTGGCTTTAAATTTAATTCACTGATGATCTAAGATTCAGAAATATGTATAATTTGCAGTTTTATGCCATTGTTTTGTGGTAGGAAGTCAATAAAATGTAAAATTTGGAGTTTTAAATTTTGATTAGGATGTTTGTCYTGTCACACATCTCACACCTTAGCATTTCTTTCTGTTTATTTATTTATTTTTTTATGGGATGCAACATCTCCTGCTTACATTTTAAAATTATACTCTCTGGTCTGAATATGACCCTCCGTCTCTGAGCTGATATTTAAGATCGCCAGGTATCTAGAGTCAGGCAGGAGATACTTTTGGTTATTTGTTCTGAATTTTATTTTCTTGCTTTTAGATGCTTCTATTTTTAATGACTTTTCCATCCTGTCCTTCAAGATCGACCTCAAAGACAGCGAAAAGCTGAATTTAACTTGGCTAAGGTGGAGCAATCCTTCATTTCACACTTCACATGCTACAGATCCTAGAGTCCTCTGAGCCAATTACTTGTTTAGCCACAGAACACGTCTGTCTGCTATATCATCATATTTTTGAAGTCATTAAACATCGCCAGGAAACAAATGTGAATCACACCATCCAGCTTCTCTAGTGATATATCTATCTGCATGCAATTTCCAAGTTTTCATTTGCACCTGTTTCATAATGCATCGTTACAAGGGAGTTACCTCTGTAGCGGTCAGGGAACGCAGCCAAAGCAGCTCTTGGCAATCTCAGATAATTGGACTCGTGCTAATGAAACAAAGCCTTGTGCAACGCGTCCTTTTCAGAAAAATGGCTTAGCTTTTTTCGTCCATACTTGCATCTCTTTGAGACAGATATTTCTAMACCTTAAAGTTAGCCTGTTAAGTAAGACCTTCAAGGAAAAGTTGATACTTACGTTATTTAGCGTGGTAGTTCGCTATGATATTTGGGTAATGATGGGGAAAAAGAAACCTGTCGTCTTTTCTTTTTCCCCAACAATGCAACAAATTGGAAATGCCAGTTAAAATGGAGGGTTATGAAGAAGTCAGAAACTGTGAAATGTTTGTGAAATRGATGAGAAAATAGAAGGACAATGAAACATTCAGGTCAGAAACAGGCCAAGAAGTAAAGATAAAGAATAAGGAATTTCTAGAATAATTACAGTGCTTATGCATTTGATTTTGTTTCTGTGTCATTGAAATTTGCAGCTTTAATCCAAAGCATTGTCTAGGATTTTCTCTTAAGTCAAGAGGAATAAAATTAATTTCTGTATGTCACTTATGATGCCGTTCACTTCAGAAAGACGCGATCCAACTTTTCCTTTGTTGAAAGTTATCTTTCGAGGGATAAATCTAAATCTGTCTGTGTGGTAGGCATGAAAAAGAATGTTCAGATGGCTGTGTTGCTGCACAGAGGCAGCAAAACARAGAAATTTAACAGGCTTCCTTATGAGCCAGTGTTGCAAATAGTGGAATTTTCACTAACACAGAAGTCAAATTAATATAGCCTTAAGTAAAATTAGCTTTTTCAATCATGGCTTATTTCTGGTTCTGAAAACCAGTCACTACATCTAAACTAATCTTATTTTTTTTTTTTAAAAAAAAAGAATAGTTAAAAAATAAGTTATCTTTCAAAAAGAATTAAATCCATCGCTTCACTGCCAATACAGTATATTCATTAATGCTGCTTCTGATTTTACGTATGTAATTCCAATTTTAACCTCCTTATCATTTGAATTCAGTACTATGCATTTCCCTGACACATGAACAAGTCAAAATTTAAAAAAAAAAAGAAAAACAGTATGATAGAACCCCATTTTCTTAAGGTAAAAGTTCAGCTTTGCATTAGATTTGTCCTTCTCAAGCAAGAGAGTGATAATGTGAGAATCTGTGCTACGATTTGAGGACCTGTATATTAACTWAAAAAGTCTATATATTTTATTTTCACTTTTTATTGCAGTTAACCTTTTATCCATTGATTGCACTCCCTGCCACATTTTGTTTAAATCTATAGTGTGTAGCACTACAGACTGCAATTTTAGGAGATTGAAACTGCAATTTTAATATTAGCAAGAGATCTTCAAAGAAGTCACCAAATAAAGCATGTATTATGTTTACTAATTAGGTCAAATAGTAAAGAGTTTCCCTTTCAGGAGGGGCTGTCTATAGAGGGCATAATTTATGCTTACATGTTTATACCTTCATCTGTAGTTTATCCAGAATTCATTATTTTTGCAATAATGTATATGAAGTGGACAATCAGGTTTATTGCTCATTCATTTCAATCTAATAAATAACTCTGGAATTATATATTATATCTATTCTTTAATCAGTCAAAATGAAATTAGCTAATGAAGACACATGTTAAGTGTTTAAATTCATTCTATGCTGCCTGCATAATTCTCTACAAAAACCAACAGAAGAGAACACTTAATCCTAACAAAGCTTTTATTAATTCTTGCCAAGATGATCCCTTCCTTTGTAGCAATCAGTTCACTAAGATTTGACAGCAAGTAATCCAGAGCCTAAAGTAGACGCTCAATAAATGGATAAGAGAAAATGAAAACTTGTGTTTATGTTATTAAAAGCCAATAGGTTGTACATCTTTATCAGTTGATGTAGACAAGCATTAGTAATTAAACAATGTAAGAATAATTTGTTTCAATAATATTACTTGACATCCAGGCATATTTGCAGCATCTTGTCAGATGTATCACAACTTTTAAAAATAGACTCAGAGAATATAAGCAAATCTGAGGCTGGTCCATGCTATCYGTTTTGAAATTGTACTTACTTATTTCAGTGTCACACTGAATCCACGCACTACTGATTTACCCTGTCTGCTGTTCCATAAAGATTCTGTTTAGTAGTTTAATGCATCTCTTTCAAGATAAGCAATGAAAAGACTGAAGAAACTTGCAATAATACCTAATGTTTTAGCAAAACAAGTGTGTTCCAATATTTATTTCCTGATTGATTATGCACCAAATTTACAAGACATAAAACTTGAGGTATATGAGAATGAAGTCAGAAAGATCCTGCCAGATAAATTTATGTCTGAGAATAATGGCATTTGCCTCCTAATCAACTATGATTTGTAGATGTAAATTGGAAGATATAGTTGTACTTCCCAGATGAGCTGTTTTATTACAGAAGAGATTGTCCATAGGAAAAAATAAGGAAAAAATAGAAAAAATACATTTTAGAGAGATTTGGTCTGGAGTTCTGGAGAGATGAGAGAACTTGATAGCATCTGTATATATGGACATCACCAGACTTAGTGCAGTCCATATATAAAGTTATCATGGCCATAATGGACTATCAACCCCCTAAATTTATCTTTCTGTGGTGTTTCTAGAGAGACTCTTTGCGAAAAGTAATCATGCAGAAGATGAGAATAAGATAATATTTTAAAAAGATAAAAAACTTGAAGGAAAGATATACCCTTGGTGTTGCAGGCAGAGAGAAGTAATCTCAGTGCTAATCATTATATAATAAATAATTCCGTTATAATTACTTCTGTTAAAATAACTCCATTACGTAATGGCTCTTGATATTTTGTAAAACTTAAGATGCTGCTAGTATCCTAAAAGAACAAAATATGATCTTCTATCATCATTTGCAACAGGATAACAGAATAAGATGATAATCATTAAGTATCTGGACCTTGTGGTGGGGATATGTGCTCAGCCTAGTTTGAGATTTGTAATTTTTGGATGACCTTGGCTTTTTGAGAGAGGTGAGAAGAATTGTGATTTTTTTCCTTTAAAAATGCAGTCCATCACTTGTGTCCTAGTAATTAAGCTCAGTTTAAGATTGCTCTTGTTTCTTCAAGCATGTCTGATAATTTATTACGAATCTTGGGACTAGAGATGGTATCAGAAGTCCCCAAACTTAAACAGTTTGGTTTTTCAAAGTTTTTTCCTTTTTTTAAGAACTTCTGAGACATATGAAAATTGTCCTTAAACTGCAAAGTTTTGGGGAGGCAAAGAAAATATGCTTTAAATTAGCTGCACCTAGTTAATTGTAAACTAAACCAATAATGAATGCTTCAATTCTGTGTAACAATAAATCTTTTCCARCCCAAGGGAAGTGATTCTCTTTGGCTGTATGTTACTACAGCCCAGTTCCTTGGGCTCTGCTTTATTTATGGGCTCTGAGAGAGGCCAATAGAGGCTATAGTAGTATCAATGCATGTTCTTATTATATGTGCAGGTATAGGCCACTGTTGCTGTTGAATGCTTTTATCACTTAATTAAGGTAGATTGTTACAGACATTGATGTAGAAGTCTATAAAGTGAGGTAGACTTTAAACAGCTTCTAAGGCCTGTCAGATAACCACCAGGAAAACAATTTTCTGAAACATTTTTAGAGGTTGGAAATGTACTCCRGCAAAAGGAGGTTCTGAGAATGGAGGAACTGGAGGCTCCTTTCCAAATCCTGTTAAAAGGGTTGACCACTTGCATTCAGTACACTTGTAATGCTTCTCTGAGATGTCCTTTTACACAGCACAGTAATCAAGGCAGCAGCTAATTCACAGTAAAGCATTTTGCTTTTTGACCCCAAAGTACATAACTTGTAGCAAGATGAGGTAAAATACAAAGTGATGATAATAATAATCATCATCAAGTAATATATAATAATATATCATAATAATAGTATAATATCCAAATAATCTATACCTAAACTTCAACCTTTCCTTAAAAGCCTTGGCAGGTCCTACACACTCCTGTAGCTTCCATCCATGGAAAATGAAAGCTTACTGCATTGCAGGAGAATATATTCTGTATATTTCTCTTTGAGAGACTCAGTCCTAGCCATTATTGTCARTTCATTCAATATAGGATTTTAATATCTCCTTTGATGCTAGGCTTTATCTTRGAAAAATAAACTTTCCTGCACAGAGTCAAGTTGTACATATTCCTCCAACTAATAAATTATCTTTTTTTCTTTTATTCTTTGCCTCATTCCTTGTTTTACCATCTTTCATCCTCTTACTGTGCTTTGATATTTAACTATGCACAGCATATACAAGTATACCAGAGTATAAAACCTACAAATAAAATGAGCACTGCTCTTCTGCTTATCATTCACTTAGAATTGAGTAATATGATTACTGACTGTTGAGGGCTAAAAGACTCCCTGCCTTTGAAACTGCAAAAATGACAGAAATAGCAAAAAAAGAAATAGCAAAATAGATTGGCACTAATATTTGACACTTAGGAAATTTCCAGKTTTAAACTTAATGTATTTTTGATAGCCTGCTATTTCAGGTAATGTAGAAGATAGCTTTCAATCTGTGCCTTCTCTTCTACATTTACGTGTTTGACTTGTGCTACTCTCTTTTTACCTTTAACAGTTGGAACCCAGGATCTGCCGTGTTTGTGTCCAGRGACGTATTTATCCTGTGTTGTTTGAACTCAGAACAGGTGCAATGAGCTCACTCAACCTGGAGATAATGAAATTAAATATTTTGCAGCTAATCTCAGCAAGTTAGCCCATGCCTGTAAAACAAATATACAAACCTATTTCAGAGTGAACTGACRTTGAAATGGTTAACAAGTCCCTGTACAAGAAATGCAAAKCTATCTATCTAAATATTTACTGCTTTAATGCACCCTGAGTTTATGGGTGTGCATATTGAAATGAGGTAATTCTTCAAAATTTAKTCTATATCCTTCTGGCTAATGAAGCTGTGAAATTTAATTTTTTCCTTAAGCAATCATTAGGTTTTTCTCTATGGGCTGAAACATCATAGACAGCTTTTTGAATTTCAGCCTCTGCTGCATGAGAAGACTGTRGGCAAAAATTATACCAGAACTTGGGCTTAAAGATCATCTACTCTTGCTTCCTTCCCAGAGCAGTGAAGTTAAATCAGTTTGCCCAGGTCTAATCCTGTCTCTCTAATTATCTTCTGAAAATTCCCAAAGATRGAGATTGTACTCAGTCTGGGCAACTTATTCCAGTATTTAAGTACTCTTGTTGTGAAGAGTATTTCCCATGTATCCATCTAGTATAGATATTACTGCAGTTTCTGGCTGTTGCCTCTTTGGCTTTCACTGTGCACCTTGGAGACAAGTTGGGCTCTATACCCCACCAATACATAATGGAGGAGAGCAGTTCCTCCCCACTTTGCAAGCTGGAAGGACTCAGTTCCTTCAGCTTTCCAATGTCACACKTTCCAGCTTCCTGATCATCTTACTGTTCATAGCCTAGACTTTTGTATTTTTAATATACTCCAAATTTTAATTGAAGAGCCCAAAACTGTCCTTGGTGTTCCAGATGCGGCCTCATGATACTGAATAGAAAGAAATAACCACTTSCTTTGCTTGCTGGCTATKCTGTTACTAACACAGCTCAGTTTGTGGTTATRCTTTATTACTGTGAGGACATACAGYTGATTCWTGTTCAGATTCTTGTGCCTCGGATCATTTGCTACAGAGTTATGACCTTGTCATTTAGTACCTAACCAACTCCCGTGCATGAGGTTATTCCCTCCCATATATGTGGATTTATCTGTCCAAAATACAGCACAACTTTGGGTTGTTCTCAGTTGAATGGATTCACAGTTAAATACAGTTGTATTCTTTAGGAAATAAAATGTTCGGTTACCTTCAGGATGAAAATTTACTTTCTAGTGAGGATTTCACATTTATGAGCATTACAAGTATGTCGTAGCGAAGAGTTTCTGACATTAAAATGTCTTGGTAGTAGTTACTTATGGGTTTGTAGCCAGACAGTAAACACTGTATATATAGCAAACAGAGAGGATGCAATCAATTTTGGTTGTGCAGGACTCTTGGAATGTGTAAYGATGAACAGTGAACAGACTTTAAATATGGATGGCAAACTACCATGTCTAAAGTGTCACATTTTCCATTTGTTGCACACRACAAATACTTCCAAACAATTACTACAGATGTCAAAAATTAATTCACCGTTAGCACTAGCAGAGAGCTTAGTTAATTAATTCACTGTTGCCAGTGTTATCAGGGAAACATTATGAATATCAAGTGCATTTATTTTAACCAAACTTACCCCCAGGTGGTSATTGTTGTGAAATGTTGACTAAAGAGAGATCCAAGCATTCAAGTCCCAGGAGCAGCAGGATTCAAGTCTACTGCAAGGCGGAAGCAAGGCAAGGGAGATTTTATCCCTCAGCTGTGTTTCTTGGCCTACTCTTGTTATATACCTTTCTAGTGAACATCAACAGAAAGCCATACTATTTGTATTTACATTATTCAATAGTTGATGAAAGGATTAATAAAAATCTCATATATATAATAAAAACTTTTATATTATTTAGTTGCATATACATATCCAAATGCAGAACTTGTCATCACTGGAGTGACAGGTTCTCTGTGGTAAGGTAATATAAGGGCGTTTATACCTTGGGATATGGGAATGTTAATTAATAGATGAAAAGAAGCTACTTTTCTTTTTTTTAAAATATATGAATATATATGCCAGCATTTCAGCAAGCTTATTTAAAAAAAAAAATAAAATCTGTATTACAATTCTGTACTTSTGTACAGACAGTATTCTGTATTACTTCTGTATTACAATTTCAGGAAGGTCACTAGACTTTCCCTGGGGGGCAGAACTGTTTTCATACACAGTATTAGCCCTGAAAGAAGTAAGCGCTCTGTTTACTCATATAGAAAAGGTTTCATGTCTTCYAGGAAATCTGTTTAAAAACTATTTACAGTATTAGTATGCAAATTATATACTRCACACTAAATAAATAGGAATCTTGCAGCAGAATACTATGACAGGCATGTCACTATTTGATCCATGGTAGTCCAGTTAAAAAAGCAACACAGAAAGAAAACACAGCTGGATGTAATTGTATTCAAACACATACTTATTATGTTAATGGGGGCATGTGACTAAAATGCAATATTGTCCAGTAAAGATTTTCCCACAAATACTCTGAGTAATTTTAGCAAAATATTCAAATAATGGAAGCTTTTATTTTCATTTTAACTTAAAATATGKTTGCTATTTATTCCTTAGTAATAACAGGTGAAATGTGGCATCAGCAGCAAAACAATATATCTCATGTAGCTTTCACTATTATTGTAATAGATTTTCTTTGGTTAAGAAGCCAGCATGAATTTTGGTCCCAATTCCATTAGGTGCTTCCAATGATTGAATTCAGGATCTATGTCCCAAGTACCACAGGTTGTCAGGGAACTGCTCTGTCCTTTAGATGTTGTCCCTTTTGTCCTGGAGCTTCATGACATGTCCCTGTGTGTACCTTCCTGCCACTGCTCTCCTGTCACCTCCCCCCTCCATGTCCCTTCATCTGCCTTGACCAACGTCATAAATCTTCAGTTGGTTCATACCAATTGAATTCTGGTGGACTTGAAATCTTTCAGAGGAGGAGGCTTCAGAGATTTTTTATGCCTCCTCTCTCCTTTTTTTTTTTTTTTTTTCTCTCTCCTAGGACATGCTTTTAATAAACTATAACTGAAAACCAAAAAAACAGTTTGTGCTTTATGTAAGTGTGTCCACTGTTTGAACTGCTGCGTTCAAAGGCTGTAGATATTAAAAGGTGATGCCGTCTTCATTGCMAGCTTCTGGCATATTCCTAATGTAGATGCATTGTTTTCCTTTTAACTTTATATCTCAATATACTGTCCTGTGAAATTGCTTTCTGCCTTTGACTGTCGTGCAGGGTTGCATGTTTTTCAGCCCACCTTTTTCTTTGGGAGTTAAAAGATATTCTGAGTTAAAAGACTGTGCCTGTCTTTTCACAGGCACAAAGTGTGCTTCTCTAAATCTAGTTCAAAAGATGCAGTCTCAAGGATATTTTCTCAGTGCCTATTTTTATTCTTGGTAAGGAAGGAAGAACAGTTTATGCTGCCAATGTAATACAGTCAAAGCATGCATTAATGTATTATTTTAAAATGAAAGCTTATTTATAAATTTAAAGAACACAGTGGCTAAAATATTATAGGGGTTTTTTGTATCATTTGTCTGTTTAATGAAATATGTGTTAGAATATTCAGCTGCAGATATCAAGGGTTTTGCATTATTTTGAGGAGACATGACTTGTATCATTAGTGTGATAATAAGTCCGGTTTGATTGTCTGGCAAGTAAATTCTAAATGTAGCTACTCCCACTGAAGAACTCTACTCCCACTAAAGATCTGCTTGAACTAGATAGTAGATTGCTACCTCCAGCTTTTAGTGGGAAATCCACTTCTGTAAAATAAATTGGTAAAACCCACCTGAGAGCATAATGCTTACTTTTAGTTGATTCCAGCAGTTGGCATAGAATGTTTTCCTACACAAAATTCATACTTAGAGAGAGGTATGAGAATTAGAAGAAACTAGGGGATTTGTGTTTCGGGGGGAAGCTACAGGATTGTGAGAATGGTTCTTTGAAGACCAAATAAGATGCTTTGGAGAGTCATTCTATTCAGACAAGCAGTCTTCTGCTGAGGCTATTGAAGCCTGTTTTTCTTTTCTGAAGAAGCAAATGGCCCAATTTGCCATTTTATTTTCCTCTTCTTTTCTAAAAAAGYGCATCTTTAAGAAAGTGACCCAGAACCAGGGGCTCTTGCAGGGGGCCTGGGTTTCACAGCTGAAGTGGKTATTGCACAGTTCTATTTATTTTGCCTTATTAAGCCATCATCTCTTCTTAAAAACAAGACAGAAAGACGTGACTTATTTCTGTTTTCTCGAGAGTTTATCTTATTTCAGAAGCATGTGGGTTTCAGTGACTCACCCACAAATTCCCAAATACTGCCGATAATGATTTAGCTGAAAATAGCATCACTTTGTGCTATAATGGCCTCATATAGTAAGCATTTGGATATCTTCTTCTTCTGCACACATTTCTCTTGGTATTTTCAGCATGAAAATATATTATAAAAATCGTCACAGAGTCCAGCAAAACAGGCTCATTAGAAAAGAATTTCATACATAAGGTACACAAAACAGTACTTAGATGCCTGTTATTGAGGATGCAGAATGTCTTCTTTAGGACCTATTGCAGAAGGATAACAAGACACTATATGCCACTCGTTATCTTCTTCCCCTTACAAACTGAAGARGAGTATCTCTAAAAAACCCACAAAACAGCTAGTGTGGAAAACCATTCTCAGATTTTATCCTTGTGCTTTCCTTTCATTTTCTTTTAATAGCCTGGATGCGTAAACACCACTGAAGTGGATATAAAAAAGTCTTCAAGAATGAGAAATCCACATAAAACGAGAAAGGTAACTTCTGCTACTTTATAAAAAGGGGAGGTTGGGGTGATCTTTGGTGTGAAGCTCCATTGTTTCCTAAAATAATTTGTTCTTTCACTCAATGCATGTATTGGTTTCATAAGCTCTTAATTGACTTACTGACAAACTTGCTAATAATAGTTAAGTGCTATCACATAAGAAATGTTTTGGAGAAGTACACAGATACTATGAAAATATAATCTGTTTTGCATACCTTATGTGTGTTGTTCAGTAGATTGAGTAGAGCATGTTAAAATGTTTCTGTCAGTAGCTAGGGAAGATAATGAGGGATTCTATATAATCTATAATAGTGGTACTTCTTATGCTATCCTGTACAAAAAGGGTATCCTTAGTTTATAGATATCCCCCAAATGGTTGGCCAGAAACAATAGAAGAAATAGCCTTCATCTAAAATAGGACCCAAATATGAACTATACAGGTTCTCTCAGGATTTCTAAATAGTCTGGACTATCATTTTCTATCAAATCATCTTTCCCATAATAATGTAGATAGAGTCCAGTTTTAAGTACTCCCCTTGATGTATATTCTAGTGTCATCCCATGAAAAAAAATAATCTGTTTTAAAAAGTAATCGGATTGACAGAAAGTTTTGACATAGTTTATTTACAATAGTGAAAGTCCTAGATTATATTAGTTTTTTAAGTACTAATCACAAATTTCAGAGTCATCCAAATAATCTATTGTGATAATGTACCTTTACACTTACACCAAGTGCTATTTCTTCCTTTCCCAACTGYCTTTTCTACTTACCAATGCCTTTTAGTCAACCCTCATGTTTCCCATGTTGTTAATATAAAGAGAAATACTGTGTTCTGTGGCATTATGAAGCTGGGTCCTTCTGAGAGTCTTTATTTTACACCATGGTATAGAAGTACAATTTTATCTGAGTACATGACTTATTTACAGTTTCTTTAGAAACAGATTGTATGGGCTAACTTCATAAATGTGATATAAAAAACCTATACAATTACAATTGGTATGTATGGAAAGAAATTCCCTGAAAGCAGCTTTTTTCCCCTGTGTTTTTTGCACAGTCTGTCTATGGCTTACAAAACGATATTCGAAGTCACAGCCCTACCCACACACCAGTACCAGAGACTAAGCCACCCACAGAAGAYGAACTGCATCAAGAGGTTTGGAAAACAGCTCTAAGCATATACTTTYATGTGCACCTTTTAAGAAAGTGGGTCTTAAGCCAAAATTATCAGGACTAGGAGGTATATTCTGAACAGATCTATTGAATGCGTAGTTCAGTAACAGTTAAGGGCTTTAGAAACAGTTACCAGTGGATTCTTTGCACAGTTAAGCCCATCAGTCCCTCTAGCAGTGGATAGTTCTCTCACTCCTTGTTTCCACAGTTCAGTGTTAGGTTTGGGGACATGGTTACGCCTCACCATACACATGTATGGGTTCACACACTTACCTACCATAAATACCTCATTGATCTCTCCTGAGGTGTTAGAACTGGGAAAAGAATTAGTAGCTTTACAAATCTAACAGAAACACTAATAGGATTTCTTTTGATGAACCTGTAGGGAGAACGTTAGATTGACAACTTTTTTGTCTCTGAAAAATGTTTTCCAATGACAGGAATTCCATTTACTTTAGCATTGTAATACTGAAATATTGTCACTAAGATATACTTCTTTTTTGTGCCTTAGGATAAATAAAGGTTAAATTACAGCCCTAATAAAAGAGTTACGGAGACAGAGTTAAACAGTGAATTACTCATATCACTCCTTGCTTTCCTTTTGTGCAGATTAAGCACTGGCAAATGCAATTAGACAGACATCGATTAAAAATGTCAAAAGTTGCAGAGAGGTAAGTGTATTTGTCACATCTTCTGGTTCTCAATTATACAGCTAATTATTGGGAAAATGTCAGCATAAAATAGCTGCAAAGACAGACAGACAAGGGAGCTCAGGTGTCACAGAAATAGGTGGTGAGAGTCTATAATTGTGAGCTATGACATTCCTTTATTGATAACAGAGGCCCAGATATTCCTTGATATGTTTGCTAATAAATCCAAGAGTCGTGGAAGGAACTTCTGATCAAGTGGTCATGAGTTTCACTTTACATCTGCAAGGGATGAAGAGGAAGATGTCTGGCATTCCTGTTTTGGTATTTCAGAAGGGCAATAATACGGATAAAGCATGGGAAGTGGTTAGGGAAGGAGCTCTGCCCTTGAAAGTGGAGTGCTTCCGAGCTTCCTGCGGGTCAGGGGATGAAACGCTATTAGAACTTGCTCTCTGAATAGTATCAAGTATGCAAGGAAGGGGCTAGAAAACAAACAAAATGCCCCTCAGAAAGACTAACTGCAGCTTACAAAAGAAAAAGGATCGCTACGTGTTAAACATGTAAAAGAGAAAATTGCAGGAAGAGTAGTAAAAGMAAAGAAACTAAGCAGAAATGATTCTTTATCCCCTCATATGTGTATGTGCACACGGATATGCTTGTATATATGTATGCTGACGTATATATATGCACTAACACAAGAGCACATATGAATATATATTTGTAAGGAGAACAGGTTAAGAATTTTTGTTTRTTCTAAAATAAGGATAGAGTACAGGCTAAATATAAATAGGGATTGAAAGATGATTAAGTATCCTCAGGTCTCAATAATGTTGACGATGATGATGATGAAGAGGACGGAAAAAAAAGATCGAAAGTGAGAAAAAGGGTATTAGAAGTGGACACAAGCAAATTTTTAGTCAGACCAATGAACACWGAAGACTTGCAAAAAACCTGTTGTGTTTTTGAGTAGTGCCATTTGATTGGGAAATAATAAAAATCTTAACTGTATTTAAAATGGGAAACATAGACCTTATAACCATAGGGCAAGTGAATGTGGYTTAAATAGAATACAGTGTTTTAGAACAAATTTTGAAAGGAAATAGTCATTATAGCCATAGGGATTTAAAACATATCCCTTTGTAACAGCAAATTATATGCAATGTTTGATTTAATTCATTAGTGTTAAGGAGCTCTAAGCATTCTTTAATGAAAAGCTATTTAGAAATTTTAGAAAAGTTTGTAGTTTATTTCAGATCTTTTTAAGAAAGAATCAGCCTTCCTTCTCCAGGAGTCCACAGGTTCCGAGGCAATTGAATCTCTAGCACACTTAAATGGAGACTTGAGCATATCGGTTTTAGCTTGAGCTTGTGGATGACTGYTGAGTGTGTGCACAGCTGGTTACATGGCTCACTGCATGCAAGGTAACTTGTTAGCTGTGCTRACCTGATCCAGTTCCCTCAGTCCCTGACATGACAATGTTTGATGCTTTTGTTTCCTTAGTTTATTAGCTTATACAGAGCAGTATTTGGAATATGATCCTTTCCTTGTGCCCCCTGATCCTTCCAATCCATGGATATCAGATGACACTACTTTTTGGGAACTGGAAGCAAGGTATATAGTTTTATTTCTTCTTTTAGGTTAAAGTGGTATGGCTTAGGTTTCCTCTGAAATACGAAGATTTCAGATAGAAGTGTATTTCTGTATATCAGTAGAGGACCAATGCAGGAAATGTGTATTCTTTTGGCCTTTTCATCCTGACAGTTTTACATTGTGGGATAAGAAATGTATTAAAAAATTTTGCAATCTGGCAAAAAAGAAAAAAAAGAACAAAACACCTTTTAAAATCTGGCAACATTTCCTAGTTATAAGTCCTTAATCTTCTACATAAGTGCATGCATATTACCTTTGTGATGTGTAAGTACAGAAAACCTAATTACTGAATGCTGCATAAATATGATTGGGAAGACAGAAGTCTGCGGTTGTAGACTTAATCTGAGTTATAAATGCAAGGTGTTAGAATACTGAAGTGTTGCTGATCGTGGGCTTGGTGGTTTTTTCTTCTTTAGCAAAGAGCCAGGACAGCAGAGGGTAAAGCGATGGGGATTTGGCATGGATGAAGCTTTGAAAGACCCTGTGGGAAGAGAGCAGTTTCTTAAATTCCTGGAGTCAGAATTCAGTTCTGAAAACCTAAGGTAAGTGTGAGAGACCTCATTTTTCTAATAGCTCTGAGATAKTTTTTTTTGTCTGGTACCATTCTTGCTAATTTTCAACACCTGCAGAAATTTTCCTATGTGTTGTCTTTTAGAATCCATTCTCAGCTTGCTTCATGTTCCCATGCTCAGTCTAAGAGCCGCTATTATAGTTACCAGAGATTCACATCAATTATATTCTCCCATGCATGCTCAACTTTGGGTCAAATTACTGTTGTAAGAGTTTTATTCTCAGCTGATTTTGTTATACATCCTTAAATCACTCACAAACTGAAAGCCTGTTTGATATCTCTTATTACATTCAATATTATGAGTAGAATTGACATGTAGAATGGCAGTAGAATTAGAATTAATATTTATTTTTTGTTTAATAATTTAGAAATTTAGAGGTAAAAATCACAAATTTTCACTTTTGTCCAAGTTCTTTTTGATGTTTAATCTTTTGCAAATCTCCACCAGGATGTTTAAAAGAATTTACTACTGATTTGGATTTACAGACACAACAGAAATAGTGTGCCATCTACCTCTCAAATTCCTCACTAATTGCATAATGAAAAGATGCTGAGGTATAAAAAGCTTACATCAAATACAGTATGTGAGGGAGAAGTATTACCTGATTTAAAAAATATAGTTCACCTAATAGTATGTTTGTTGTCACTGTTCTARGGACAGTTAGAATCGTTCCAAAGAAACTGGTGACATTTCTACAGATCAGGCAGGCAGCATGAAGAGCAAAAATATGTACAATGTAATTTCCTCTCTTTCCACTTTCTCGTCAGATGTAATCCATAATACTTTCCATTGACCAACATCAGAAAGAGAAATGAGAGAAATCCTAAATTCCTTTTCTTCTGTGTCATGTCTCACTCCCAAGTGGTGCAGCTTAGCTATGAGTAGTAGTTATGTAGCATTTTACAAGAGATRTTCAGTATTTTGAGATGTTGATTCCTAAATTTTGGATAATGGAATAGACCTCATTACTGTTATTACTGTTATCTAAGATTGTCAGTAACTGTTGATGATTTTCTCAAATTTGCTGTCCATAGTCCTCTTCAAGAGGGGAGCTTTGCTTCACAAATGTGTATTAGATATTCTAGACCATAGGATTTTCCTAGGTGACTTGTTTGCCTTTTCAGCTTGGAAATACAGCCTGAGCTATGTGTATATGTTGATAGATTACTTCAGCAGTGGCAGATGTAGATTTGTTTCTCATTAAGAAATCCAAGTAAGTGCTAATATGAAAACTTTTTAATCAGAGTAATATTAAGGGGAAAAAAAAAGAAGAAAGGTAATTTTTTATTTGCAAAACATCCTGGTAGTTCCTTATGCAGAGCAGCTGTTCAAACACGAACCTATTTAGTCTAGTGTATGCTGTGGTTTCTATGCTTTTTCTGTGATTAATTTGTCTCTCTGCCAACTAGGCTGTTACCCGCATAATCCCCAGCTCTTTCTCCTAATCCTATTTACAACACTAACCACAGGCAGGCTGCAAGTGACTGATCCAGAAAAATACCCTAGAGAAATGTGCTTGGGGCTGATTCCGTGACATGCAGGTTACTATTCTGTCCCTCTCTGTAGACTTTCACATATATATATATATGAAATGCAATATCTGAACAACGGTGAATATGAACTTAAAGRTTGTCCTGCAGAAGGATCAGATGAAAGAACAAATTCACACTGCGAGTGTTTTCTCTCATGATTAACCGAAGAAAAATTGCCTCATAAGCTCACAATTATGTTCCTCAGTTCTCAAACTTTGAGTCAATGAATCCACAGTTAGGTTCACATAAAAGTAGAAGTTTTAGGTTAGAAACCCTGAATGTGTAAAGCCTGTGTGGAACTCAATGCAGTACTAATTGGTGATAGAAACTCAGAGCTTTTTGGACATGTTGCTTTGAAACATTTTTTGTTAAATAAATGTTAACTTATTAGTTAACTTAAGACCATGTATTTTTTTGCTTGCCAATTAACCACACTACAAGTTTTTTTTCTTTTTAATTTATTTTTGGAGAATGGAGGGGAGGTTTGATTGCTTGTTTTTGGGAGGKTTTTTTTTGCCTATTTAACAGCCACTTTTGAAAAGGATTTATTTCCATCAACCTCTTCCTGTTGCAGCACAGTGACTACAAGTCTGTATCTTTTAGCTCTGGTCCTTTTTTATAGGTCTAATCATGATAAAATTTACAGCACGCACCATCAAACCTATAACATGGTAAGAATTTGGGACCCTAGATTCAAGCCAACGAATGCCATGCACAGAATACACGAGAGGATTGCAGAGACTACAGAGAGATTCAATAATAGGCTAGAAGTTTTATATCTCATGTTAATGAAATAAATACTGGGAATATAAAACAATAGGTAAAACCTGCCACATATTCCATTTGTAAAGTCCTTTTGTAAAAAGTCTGATTCAGTCTGTATRTACGATAAATCTATCATGTAGGTATGATAAAACTATCCCTAGTTTTACTACACTATTGCAATTTGCTAACACCCAGAATCCATTCACCTAACATATCCCGTGATAGTAATTTTCCTGCTGTTACCATGCAGCCTTTTTAGAAGGGCTACTTTGTACTTTGTTCATTRCAAGAGGACGAATAGCTATGCTTTGGGTAACAAATTTTTAAATTCCCACTGCTTATTACAAAAACAGTGACTAGTATCTAAAATACACAAGAATGAAGTTTTAGCATGATCCAGTACTACAGGGCTACCCAAGCATTCAGAAAGGGAYTTTCAAAGAGCGTGAGATAAATGAGTCTTACTGAAGTGTGGCATCTGGAGACCTAATTTCTTTCATCTCTAGAAAATCCTTAGTCCTCTYGGTGTCATTCCTTTGCATGCTACAGATTCTTTACAGTTCTTCGTAAAGCGAATATTCATGCACTGTGTGTTTGTTCCCAAGTGGTTGTTTTGCAGGAGTTGCAGCCTATGAAGATGCACGCGGTTTCAGTCCTGCCAATCTGAAAGTGTGTCCAGGTCACGTCATCGTGTAGTTTTGCAGTAGGTGTGACCTCTAAGGCAGCCCAGCTCCTCCAGCTCAGGCTGCAAAAGCCTCCTAGGTTAATGAAGGGAGGGCTGATAACAGGGCCCTCATTTTCTGTGATGGGCTTTTGCTTTACGAACCCTTTCCCCTTCCACTGATCCTCACAGAGGATCATAGCTTTTTATAGCTTTTATAATATGTGGGGAAGTTCGAGGAAAACGGGCTTTGGGTTATGATTGTTTGGGAAAAATAAGAGAGGGACTGAGAAGGAAGCTAGATTTGAGACATTTTCTCTGGAAAGTTTTCTGTGACCAACCCAATGCAAGCTGAGATTTTGTGAGGTGTTTAGTTTGGACTTGTAAACCAGTTGCTGTAAAAATGTTCCACACTGAAGATACAAGCTTCAAATTACATCCTGTTGAACAAATAAATAAAAACCCACATTCACTGCTAAAAATTTGCAGTGTTGCCTGCAAAATATTTCAGTCTTAGTACTTAGGTTTATGTTACTYGTTTCATTACACCACAACAGAGCTTTTTAGAGGGAGAAAGAACAGTAAAAAGAGAAAAGAGGTTACATTTTCAATTATTCTTTATTATTGATCGTCATTCTTGATGACTGTAAATCCAAGACATTTCTGTTTTCATTGATGGGCAGAAGGGAGTTCTGCATGTTTTAAGGYGTGAAGAATAATTAACTATAGCTGATTCTATTGCAAGCCTGAACAGAAGTGTTGCTAATGACACTTTYTCACACAGCATGAACACTGATAATTTTTGTCCTTCAAACTCTGTTAATTATGAGCCACAGATTTTGCTTGCTTATAACTTTGCCAAAATTTAATTCTTGAGGCTGAGATTGCCCATGCTTCAGCCTCAATCTTAAACTGCCAGAAATGCAGCCATTTCTGCAGAACAGAGAGAACTAGCTGTAAGGTGTGTTTTCTCTGATATTTTCTTGAAGACCTTTAGCACTATGTTTTGAAGTTTGAAGTTGTATTTGGTAAGAAAGTGGATGGTAGGAATCTGAGAGTGGTCTTTCCTGTCTTTAGAAATATGTTATCCGATATTCTCCATGGAGTTTGTTAYGGTTTAATGCAGAAAATGCAGGTTGGCCTGTCCTCCTTGGACTTGTTGTATCAGAAGCACTGAGCACAAGAGCCATGCAATTCCCACTTCATTTTCTGCACACAGCCTCACACATTTGTGGAGCAKCCCTGCAGCCGCTCACTCCCGCTGTGCTAAATTTAACTGATTAGCTTGATCTGGGATCTGCTGATTGCTGCCTCTGACATTTAGGTCAGTTAATGGGACAGAAGCTGTGTTGCAGCTGTGGTGCTTATCTGGCAAGGCCACCCTCACTTTGAAAGTAATCCAGCTGGAAGGCATAATCCCCAGATGTCTTGTAACATGTGYCCTGCCACGGCACACGACTGGATGCGCGACCGTCAGATGCCCGGCTGGCGTGTGCCCCAGCACGTGGGGGTGGCCACCAGCCTGACGTGCTGCTGCTGCTCGGGCCCCTTTCGGTGAGACCGCTCTGAGCACCCACCAGGGACATTCCTCCACTCCACTCTGCTTGCTTCCAGTAACTAGCACCCAAGTGTATGGGTATTACTGGCCAGGAAATGCAGTTTGGTTGTCCCCATCCCCTCTCCTGCCTTTACACCTGCTCTTTATGGGATATTATGTGCTATTTTCTCAAGGAGCCTTCCTGTGCTCGGCTCACACCTAAAGAGGCAGAGAACCGTCAAAGGCAGAGGAAGCTGTTTTCAATTTGAGGCCCTTTGCTGAGGTCTTGGAGACCTCCACTTCATTGTGCTGTTGGTTGCCATGCAATTTTTGGAAAAGTTATTTTTGCAAATGCAAGAAATGGCAATCCTATTTTTGGCATTTCCTAACATGAGCGTATTGGACTTTAACTCTTCTGTGAGAGGAGGGCCTACATTTTGTCTTGAAAGCTCAGTAAGTAGATTAAAATGTTAAAATGTGTGTTGTCTGTAAAGTAAGCTCCCTAGATGTGACATACTACAGAAATCAGCATTTTCTTCCTACTTTTAGAGAGGTTTCTGTTTCTGAAGCCTCATAATATTCATAGGGATTTTGAATGCTACTGTTAGAACAGTAAAACAAAATCTATTGAAGAGCTTGTGTTCAGCCTATGAGAATGTACCTAAACAACCTTCCTATTGCAAGTTGAAAGCTGCACGTGTCCTCAAMGTTCTTCAGTTTATCTACCATCTATTTCTCCTAATTGAGCATAACCTAGGACATAGGAACAGTTTACTTGCAAAAGAAAATAGCATCCTAGGGCACRTCTGTGCTGTCTTCCAGAAATATTGGCAGTGATATAAAGGAGCAAACAAGAATGTGACAGCTTTGAGCTAGATCCTCACGATGTCTGCAGGGTGATAGAAAACATGTATTTACAAAGAACATCCTCCCTCTCATTTCTCTATTCCTTACCTGACTTCTATACACATGAATAATCAGCCAGTCCCAGAGGATGCATTTGAAAGGATTGGCACTGCAGGATATACGCTTTTAAATGCAAATATCAAAAGCAGCTTAAGGAAAGCAAAGTAGGTTGCCCAAATTTGACAGCATAAACTGAACTAAAGTTTGTGAGCTGTGCAGTTTTTAAACTTGAGTTATAAGCCCTCTATTGTTGCTGCATTGCTATCAGATTCCCAAAATAAGTCACTAGGCTCCRCATAGATCAGTTCACATTGCGGCTCATAGAGATAAGTGGCACTATCTCAGAACTTTTGAAATTAGGGATCTTTTGTTGGCACAGACTCTTGTGTGACCTTGGAGAAAGGACTGCATTTTATTAATGCATTTGCAAACCTGGGGTGATATTACTTCTTTATCTGTTGGAGAATTTTAAGGGATCAATAGACAAAAAAGCTATTCTTAGAAGCTATGGAAATGGAAGGGTGTAGAAATACCTGAAATAGTCATCTCAGCAGAGTGAGACTGACTGTAATGGCTGTGAAGGATGAGAAGATAACACAMTGAATAGTCAGATCCAATGACTCTGGAAAACAGGAATAGAGCATCTTGCAAAAATAAAGAGAGAGTAATGAGGTGAATGCATAGGAGGAGCCTGCAAAAGAATGCAAAGGCTCTTTCCAACTCTGCTACAAAGGAATTTCAAAACAAGATTATTAAACACTAATTACTTCCCAGAAAGTAAATCATCTTATGTGAAGAGCTGCTACTAAGATTAATGCTGTAAAGGGGTTTTTTGCTACATTTTACTAGCCTCTCATGAGAGCTATTGCAGTAACTGTATTAGAATTTGGACTGAGGGCAGKATCATTTGTGTTCCTGAGGGACATGAGTTCAGTTCCCATGCTGCGCTCCCCTACCCCTGCCCTGTTTAACTGAGCTAAAGAGAGCACAATTTGTTCTCAAAGTGTAAGCAGTTGCACCACAGTTTAAAGGTGTTTTCGGATTGTTTGGCAACCTTGTAAAATCAGYTTGTGTCACAGTTAATTGACTTCAGCTCATGTATTTCATAGGATTAGCCCTTTCAAAACAATACTGAAAAGTTGCGTTGGAGCATGTTGGTTATCTAATGTCGTAAAAGTCGTCCTGTAGTGGAACTCTTGGAGAGAAAAARTAAACTGTTTGTGGGCTACATCGTGTCTAAGCATAGGACTCCAAGGTGAATTTAGAACTATGTTAAGCGAYCTCAAAGTTCAGTACACAGAGGTAACTGCACAGGGATCATAAGAGCAAATGAGAATTGGATAGCTAACTTTATATCTTGCAGACTTTGTAATGATACTCCTCCATTTTGGGGAAAAAAAGTGTACCATGAACTAGCCTATACTGTGTGTATCTGCCTGATGTTTGTTCTGCAGCATAAGAATGAATCCATGGGAATTTCCATTCACCATTTCCTTAGTAAAAGTACTTCTAGAAATGCAATGCTAAAGAAAGAAATTAAATACCAGTGAGTTAAGGTAATGCTTTTCTAGCATGAAATGTGGAAAAAATTACAGTTGCAGTTATATAGTTGATAGTTTAGCAGGATTCAGAGAGATATCTGTAGATAACAGAGACATAAATCTTTATTAGCTTTTGAAGGAATATGAAAATGCAATAGATTTATAAGTACTGTAAGTGATTGAGGCTCAGATGAAATGAAGTCTGAGTTTAATTCTGGTTGAATAGAAACCTTCCTGTATCTGAATTACTCATATGTAGCTAATGAAAAATTTCTTACTCATCTCATGAAGACTCTTGTAGTAGCTGTGGAAGATGGATGGATTATCTGACACTATACTAGAATGCAGATCCCAACATAAAACTATGGGTTTTGCTCATTTTCGCATGTTTGAGATGAAATATTCAGTTACTTTATCTTTTTTAAGAGTAAAGGACTTCTTCAACCATAATTAAACTGAATTGGAATTGAAGATGCTTTATTTTGCCATAGGTTCTGGTTAGCAGTAGAAGACCTGAAGAAGAGGCCTATCCGTGAAGTTCCAGCTCGTGTCCAGGAAATCTGGCAAGAATTTCTTGCTCCGGGTGCTCCCAGTGCCATCAATCTAGATTCAAAAAGTTATGACAAAACAACACAGAACGTAAAGGACCCTGGGAGATACACATTTGAAGATGCTCAGGTCAGTTCACAATCATTTTTCAAAGTATATGGAAGAGAACATTGACCAGTGGAATGTATCTAATGGCATAAGATAAAATATATAGGGAATGAAGTGATAATAATCTGTTTCTTAAAATGCACTTTCAGCTRTAAATGCTCAACATTTCTTTTTTTTCATGAGGTCTATGTTTTATTAAGTTCCCTGCTTGGTATACAGGCTTTAAGTTAGCTTCAAACAGAGTCAAGAGCATAATGCAATAAAAAAGATACTTTCATGTTCCTGCTTTCTTAATTCTTTCACATTAAGAAAAAAAAGCTCAATCCAGTTGCATTACCCAAAAAGCTTCCTCTCCACACGTATTTCTAATTCTCAAGATCTGCCCCTGAAGGACTGCTCTTGATACAGGCTCAGTGTCTGCTGTCCCAGTGCAAGTACAAAACACTTGTTATAGGAGGCATAGGTTCTTGTCCTGGACCCAGTATGGCTCGTGAGAAATAACATTTTTCAGAGGCTTGTGCTTAAGTGTTGTGTTCCACAGAGGAAGTACTTTTTAAACCTTTATTGAAGTACTATCTACACAACATCAGGCAAGGATTCCAAGAGTACGTTTCCACAAGGAGTATTGCAGGAGTAGAGAGTCTCTAAGTGAGGTTGTTTGGGGACCAATGGAGTCATATCTTGCATACTATAATGAAATACTATAATGAAAAGATTTGAAAAGATTTGATCAGATCTATGGTTGTAGAAATACTTTTTTTTTTTTTTGAGTTTGGAAGCAGAAGTTAAAAATTATACAGGGGGAGTAAAAAATCTCAATTTTCTTTAGATGAAAAAGAGGTAAAACAAAGTACTTTTGTATTAAATGGGACATTTCATGTAACTAAATATTTCATCTTTGCAGACTTCAGGCAAAAGCAATAGAAAGAACTGGATTCACAGTAAAACTAATAGAACTGGTACCATCCTCCTCTGTTTTTATCAGCAACCCAGTGATGAAAATTTAATTATTAATGCAAAGTGAAATTGTGTCAAAAGGAGAGATTGAGGTCATATCCCTGCAGAATATTCTACAGCTTGATTATTACTATGTCATCTTGAGCATCAGGAGATGCAGTTGCAAAYACCGTGCAGCGGAGCAGGAAATCAAATCTGGGCCTCCTGCCTTTGGGAAAGTGTCTCCACCCTAGGTAGCAGGGAGAATAATTCTGTCACTTTCAGAAAGAAAAGAAAAAAGAAAATTCCTGTGCTCTCATTTTGCTCTTACAAGAATAGCAAAATATGATGCAACAGTAAAGTTTTCATGACACTGTATATCATGTACGCTGCTTTGTAGTACTCTGCACTAGGCCAAAGATGGAGGTTTTTCTTGCCTCTGCTGAGCCACACTGGAGATTTAGGAATGCAGAATCTGTTACAAAGGGAATAAATTGCACAAGTAAATACTCCAGCAATGCAAAAGCTGTGAAAAAAAAAAAAAAAGACCTCTTCATGCCATACTGTGAATCAGATGCTTTAGGACCTTCACACTGTGTCCTGTCTAAAGTGTCAGAGCTTTCTTTGCTGGGAGSAGAGCCCAGCCTTTCCAACAGGTTCTTACTGGTCTGTCAATCTGGAAAGGGAAAAATCACAAAGCATTTTCTAAGTCATCAAATGACTTAGTTTTGGTTTAAAAGGCTTTGAAAGGCTTTTCTCTTGGACTTGATAGGTGACATCAYGAACTCCATATCAAATGAGAGTGATACATTAGTAAAAATAGAGTTTATAATAACTGCAGCTTAATTTATCCTCATTTTTGCCTTTTTTTTTTTCTCACACGGATTTTGCATCTTAATACCCATTCTGTTGATAGGAATAGAATCCTTTTTGCTGTCTTGGCTGAATTGGCTGCTCTCATAGAAACTGAATGGAATAAAAGCTCCCCAGCCTCAGTTCTATATATACACCAGAATTTCCCTCTTTAGTTTATAAAACACAGTGCAGCACAGTTTTAAAATCAGTTAAAAATCAGTTTTAATTTTATTTTCCCAGAATGTTCATCAAAGACACTTTTTTGTTTCTATGCACAGATCTTATGCAGTATCAAGTTTAGAAACAGTATTTACTGCAAAATTATACGCTATTTCGGGGTTGCTGAAACAACCTATACAGAAGATAAGGTTTAAGTCTGAAGGAAAACACAAATATCAAAATTCAGTGGAAGTTTTATAGTATTTTATGGAAGTRTTTCCTATTCAGATTGCTTTTTCTTAAAATTCCTCTTCTAATGTTATAACCAGAACCAAAATTATAAATCATACATAGCCTACATTGTAGATTTTTAGTTCCTTGAATACTGCAGATATGAGAATGTTCCAAAAAAGGAAAGCTCCACATCATTTGTTTTCTGGATCAGGGTTTACAGATTTTCATGTACTTCTGAAGAATAAATGGAAATTACTGGAAATTAGGTTAGCTTGGAACTGTTCTTCAGTTCGCATGTATATTTTCCTTTTTATACTGTCAGCTGAATAGCAGAATAAACATCTGTTGAATAATGTTTTCAAGAAGAGCTATGTTAGGGCATGCTCTCCCCAACTTATGTACTTATCCACAGCGCTGAATTAGAAACTTAGGACCTTTCTACAGTTTATGAAGTTAGATAATTATCCCCAGAAAAAGATTCAGATAATCCAATGAAGAAGGAAGGATCCAGGGCTCTGGACTTAATATCTTGGCTAATCTTGAAGCTAGTAAAAGTGCTTCAATTACAAGTACTCTGTTGTAACTTCTCGGACAAAATAATTCTAGAGAGAAAGTGGGGGCTATAAGTTAAAAAAAAATGCTGTGTTCTTTATACATAACAAATAGGTGAAATTTGTTTTAAGAATAGAAAGCGACTCTCCTTGGCTGCTGACCAGCAACCTGCTATATAATTATCCATTTTTATATTCTGTATTATTCCATATCCAGGCATCCATACTTGCTTCCTATTATCCATTTGCAATAGTGCTAACTGGTATATATTATGCAATTAAAAATACGTGACTGCATCCCATTTTCAGTAGATCTTCTTTCATGAGAATAATGGCTTCTTCTTTCCCTTCCAGGAGCACATTTACAAACTGATGAAAAGTGATTCTTACCCTCGTTTTATACGATCCAGTGCCTACCAGGAGCTGCTACAGGCCAAGAAAAAGGTATTGGTCCATCTTGCCTTTGTCTTGCCACTGTGCAAAGCGGTGGTTATGTTTGCAACAATACTCAGTCTTCTCTCCCCTGTGCCAGTGCAACTGGATATCTGGTAGGTGACCAGCTTGGCGTGTTTAGAGGGTCACATACACACAGGAGTTCAATATACATAAACATGTATMTATCCTGCATGCGGGCATGTTTTAATAAGTTAATCTAGCAAAACTTATTTTTATTTTTACATCTCATATTGTACTGTTTTCTCTGTTATGAAGCACCTTAAATTGAAAAGTGCTTTACAAATACATTAAAAGAAAATAAAATAAAATCCCAGAAGAATAGTCTTTCATGTTTGGAAGTTTGCTTATGTAATAATTGTTGTTCTCGTTATTTCCACCTACGAAAGCTACAGAGTGTGTTTAGAAACAATCTTATATCAATAACTTCTGATTCCAACTGTAAAAATAGGGCTTACTTCCATTTCTCTCCCTACTAATACATGAATATCTTTGATTAGTCTAGGAGTCTAATCTGAAAGAGATCACATCTCACTTTTGCAAACAAAAGCTTATGTCTTGGTATGTAATATTTACTTAAAAAATCCATTCATGGGAGGACTTCGGAACAGACAGCCCAGATTACGTGGAGCAGCTTGTGCAATGCAGATTTCTGGAATGAAAAATCGTTCTTTTAGTGGGCTCTAAGTAGTGTTCTCCTAGAATCAGCTTGGAGCGCCGTGCCTGCAAAATCAGGGCCCTGCTTGTTACCAGCATAGGGCAGTTTTTCACACCATAGCATTCTCTTGTTTATAATGACAACCTAAAATTATATGAAAGCATTGTGTGATTTTGTTTTTTGTTCAAACATTGATTTCTGAAGATCCAATATAGAGAGAGATGTTGAAAATGCCAGAAAGCTACAACTGTCCGTGTGAAGTCCTTAAGTTTGTGAATGTCAGTTCATTAACACAAGATGTGCACTTCATTTCTTTTTATTTTCATTTTTTCTTTTAAATCAAACCAGTTTGATCCCCATGGAAAAATGATTTTGTCAAATACTACATCYGTTTTGCCCACCCGTTGAGCAAAGTTCCATTACAGCTTCATACCTATGTTTGCTTCCTGATTTATACAAACTTTGTTTTGCAGCCCATTGTTTCATCATTCCTTCTTTTCTACTCCATTTTTCTCTCACTTTCCTTCCCTCCCCCCTTTTTTTTTATTTTTCTTTTTTTTATTTATTTTATTTTAAATTTAAGTTGGAAAACACACTGGATCGTCGAACATCTTTTGAGAAATTCACACGCAATGTGGTAAGTTTGTTGCCTTGGAAGACTAGTAAACCTGATGGAACGTCCTCCTCCCCCTACACCAATCCCTCCTTTCCCTTTTTGCTTCTCTAACGTGACAGTTAAAATTGCATTAATACCAGTTTGTGACTTTGCCTACGGATGACAGTTTTGTAACATGCCTTCATTACAGCCCCTTCTCCCTAGTCCCTTTCCCACTGACCTTGGCAGTCAGCCACGGCGGAAGGGACCTTTGGGAGACATGGGTTTTGCATTGGGAAGCATGGGATGATCCTGATTGGCTTTCCATCCTCCTAAAAGACTAAAGAATTAATTGAAACCTGCTTGATGTTGTTCCCTCTTCTGGAACCTCCTAAAATACTAAGTTTGATACAATTGGAATACACCGGCTTTCCTTCCCATCTCCTTTTTATTTTATTGGAAAAGGGTTTGTTCCATTTTTATAATTGGACACAGGAAAACTAACGATATCCCCAAATTCCTTAAAGCCCAGCACAACTTCTTCAGGACCAAACGATTCATGCTGATGATGCACAGGAGTTTGGTTGGGATTTCATTTGGATAAAAGATTACAAAAACTGAATTTCTTTTTTTTTTATCTTTCTTTTTTCTGAGAGATTTCACTGAGGTTAACAAAAAATGAACACTGACAAATATCCCGTGGGCATTTTCTTGCCACCTGAAAGAGCCGCTGCTTTCCTGATGTGTGGGATTCTCTTTGTTTATCCGATGTCTTGGGATTTTCTTTTTTTTTTTAACGTTGTGAAAGTTCGAACTAAAGCATTCAACACATTTATTTTTGTAGGGCAGAAACATCCCTATTTTCCCATGCCATAAAAACTGTACACCAACACTGAGGGCGAGCACTAACCTGTTATGAAAAGAGGTAGAAAGATCTTGGATTATACTCGAGTTTGCATTGTCCGTTGACTTGTGCAGTTGACGCCGCTGTGTGTGCGTGTGTGTTTGTGGCTTTTTCTGTGACCTGGTTAGTGGAGCTGTGCGCGTTGAAATGAAATGAAAAAAAAAAAAGCACAAGAGCTTTCAGCAAAGATCATGGTTTTTGTTTTTTTGGTTCCTAGGGATGGAGAGGCAGTTCTCGGAAACTGCCTCCTGTGTAATGAGGCTCAAGAATTTTTCCTCGAGTATTTTAMAAGCATACGCTTCCCAGTAATCCAAAAAGAAGCAAACGCAGTGAAAGAACCAAGTTTTGTGAGGCTGTGGGAATATCTCACATGTTACAACAAAACTGCAATTCTTTTGCTACTTTCCGTTAGGTAAAGGCTTCTTGTATTACACATTGAGTCCGCTGTATATAAATTCGGGAGCGAATTTGGATTCAATGGGCCAAAGTCAGTAAAAGACACTAAAAATGGATATAAATGACCACAAGTAAACTATCCCAATGTTTGAAACAAAAACCCCTATTTTTTGCATGGTGGTGTTGCCATAGCATGTTGCAGTGTGATTTGTGTGTTGTCTAAACAGGTTGATCTATGAAACAACAGTATACATGATAATCTTACTTTCTTCTGCAAAAGTGTTTAATAATTCCATATGTTCCAATATGTTCCATATTAATAATCAAAACTATATTAATAAAAGAAAATGCAGAGAGCAAAGGGTATCTCTTGGACCTCTGCAAGCCAGGTCTTTCCCCAGTTGGAGGTACTAACGTGCTTGAACAGTGAGGTTATCTGCGGGAGTTTGAATGGGCTATGGTTTAAAAAGTGTGTAAGTGAGTGGTTATAAGGAGAGAAAAGCTAAGCTGAAGAGAGATGTAAGGAGAATAATAATAATAAATAAATAAATAGTAGGGAAAAAAAGCCGAAAGTGAAGCCTGGAGGTCTTAGAAAGTAGAATTAGTGTCTGATAATTGCTGTCAGAACAGTGTTAGGGATAAGCCCTCAGTTCTGCACATTAATGCCCCAGCATTAGGCACTGCAGCCGTGCCCTGCCCAGCCCACTCAGCCCAGGGTGCCAGCACCGGAGCAGCGGGATGCTGCTAATGCAGGGAAGTCCAACAAACAAACTGTGAGCTAGCGATGGGAATGAGCACTGCTGGATTTGAAGCACTGGTACTTCCTCAGGAGAAGACGACGCTTTGTTTTTCACCAAGCAATTTTTCACCAAGTAAAATAATAAATGTGGCTTTGCTTTTGCTCAAACTGCTCCCTGAGAAGCTGGCTGGAGTCTGTCAAGTTGGGTCAGCTTTGAAAGTGGGAAATTTCACTGCGAGACCTTTTCTCTGTTACATCAGTAGCTCTGAGGCTTGGAAAATTTATAGAGTGCCAAGGTACTCAAGTGAAAACGTGTTCTCTGAGAAGAAATTCATATGCTCTGGTACCCCAGGATCCTTGCTACCAGGCATTTTCATTCTTGTTCTCTAATTCTATTTGTTTCTAATATATAATATATGCCTCAGCAGCAGGGGCGAAGGAGATGTTTCTGAGAATGTCCTAGAGCGTAGGCATTAACTTGCTCAACTGTGAAGCGGGAGCCTGTGGTATAGATCTGTTCCTCTGATTACTGCAGAGAATAGGTGTGAAACCCATCTCTGACAGCCTGGGAGAGTGCTGTGGTCTCTGAGTGACTGAGCAGGAATTATGGTCTCTCTTTTCCTCTTGACGGTTTAGTAAGTTTAGACTCAGTTTCCCTGTTTTTCTGTCTTATATCAAAATGGCTTTCTATTGAACTAGATTGGGCCATACGGTTTGCCATTTAAAGTGTTAAAAAAAACCCAGAAAGCTTGGTTGTCTGTGGGGACCAAACCTGAGAGACAACCTTGTAATTCGTAACCTAAATTGTTAAACTGGAGACTTAAGAGGCTCTTGAATCTCTTGTTAGACAAGTCAGCAATAGTTGAAAGTGAGTTATCCTTGCTACAGAAAACATTTGCTGAACTCGAAAGCTACCTTGCAGTTGCCATTCCTCTATAGTATTCCTTGAATTAACCTAGTATAGTAAATCATTTTCCTAGCTTGCTGGGGTAAAAATGAGAGAGGAGCTGTATAAACTAGAAACTAAGTTCACCGCTGTATTTCTTTCACACTAGAGATTTTTCTTTCCAAAAAACTTTCAATAATTCAGTGCACTTCACAAAAGCCCTAAGTGCACAGCTAAAAGCATTAGGTATTTGGCTTGCTCTGTAAATTTTACAGTGCAAACCTGCAATGCTTTTGGTAGCTTGCAGTAGACAATGTTGTAAACACATCTTCACTCGTGTACAATACAGGCATAGTAATAACCTTGCATTTGCCATATGTAATATTTATTATTSAACATTTTATAGTTTAAGTGGTTGGTCTGTGTCACTCACAAACTCAGGTCACGGGTGGAAACGCCGGGCGCGCACACTCAGCACTGCTGCGATGGTGACACTGGCTGAGCRCTTTGCTTTGCTGTGACACCTGCAGCCCAGATCGTCACAGCCCGGAGTGGGCTGTGCACGGAGTGACAGCACCCTGTGCTCCCGTGCAGCCCCTGGGCTTCCCGCTCTGCAAAAAATCATCTTTAGTCACCTGCAGTTCCCAGAGYAGATGAGCAGGGAAGGTGTGGGTCAGAGCAGGGAAAATCCCAGTTCCATCTGCTACTTGTTGCTCACCACACCAAAAGAGAGGGGAAACTAGGGGGTTTTTTAGGCCAATGAAAAATTATTTTTAGGAATTTACATTAAAATAAAAAACTTTAAAAAATCAGGAATCTTGCTATACCTCAAGTGGTAAACTATGCTGCGGGAAAACAAAAATAAGAAAAGGTGCACTGATAATTTTGACAGTGAAAAGGAGATATTTTAGGAGGAAGTGTCACTCATGGCACTTCTCTTGTCTCCCCAGGAACCAGGTGAGTGGGGCAAGGAGGTGCAGGTACCTCCTCAAGCCACCCACGATGGCAGGTGGCAGGTTTTACCTACCTACCTACCTACCTACCTACCTACCTACCTACCTACCTACCACCACCAGCATTAGGGTGCTTAACTGTGAGAAAGCAGTGTGCTCAGTGCAAGTTTCTGATGTTTTGTGCATATACAGCCACTACAAAGTAGACCAAATTCAGTCTGTGTGTTACACCAGACAGCCATCATATAATTGTATTCCCTCTTTGCCTCGTAAACAAGATCTMATTTAATAACACTGAGTTTAAAAACATATCTTTCCATTTCTCATACCCTTTCTACTTGTCTTCTCCCACCTAGCTGTAAAAAATGAGTGTCCTTTTGAGTTTTCTCCTCCAAACCAGTAGCATTAATTTCATGCATGAGGGGAGGAATGTCAAGGCCACTGAGCAGAGCACATTTTCACTGTGCTCAGTACAATGTCACTAAACCTGACATAGCAAATTATGGCCTAGAGTTGGGAGTTAACTCTTAAAAATAGCTTCTTCCCTTCTTACCCAGGGGTGTAGACTTTCTCTGTGCTTAATATTGACATCATCTCTTGACATGTTAAAATCCATCCTTTGAGAAACAATGTAGGTAATATATTAATTCCATCTGTCAACTAGGAAGTCTCTGTATACGAACAGGTAAAACGAGTTATATTTTTATCCAGCCCATGGTGAATGAGCCTTAGTGCAATATTACCTGTGGAATCTCATGTTCTGCACAGAAGATTTCCTAATTGCACTGTTGAAATTTACTTACAGTTATTTCAGAAAGTTAACACTTAGAAAAAAAAAAGCAAGGCTTCTTGTTTGAAATATACAAAATAATAATGATAATAATAAATAATAATTGTGGAAATGAAGACATCTTTTTCTGGAAAGAGATAGCTTTGACTTTAGCTTTGACTAAAAAGAACTGATGAAATAATTAAAGAACTTAATATGGCATTTTTCATATTTTGGAAGAAAATAACCTGAAGTAATTCACTGGACAAGAAGTAGAACAGAAGTGCTCAAACTGCCCAGTAGCAAAGGTGTCAAACACAACTATTGCCAAGCGTCCCGGACCAGAGCCACTTGTGTGGCAAGGGGAAGCCCTTGGCCCACATGCATGGAGAGAGTGCCAAGCTGCCCCCAAGAGTTCTTCCCGCTCTCCCTGCACTGGGGTATTGAGGTTGTCGCTGAACTTTTCCCCTCCTCCTTTCATTTATTGCCTCTCACGTGAAGCTATGGGACCAGCCAGCCACCCTGGGTGCCTCAGGCAGGCTGGCCATGTCTGTGGCAGAAGGCTTGAGAGGACCTTGATGGGGGACTGTAGGGTCTGTTGCCCTCTTCCCCTTCCCACTTAGCCAGCGATGCCTGCATTGGACTGCACTCCTGCTCGGATCCGTCTCCCACACCAGCTCCACACTCGTAGTCCTGTGACACTAATCCCTTCCCTTTCCTCCTGCTTTTGTCTCCTGAAATGATTTTTCTTTTGGGCTTAGTTACACTCTGCACTCCCCTTTTTAGAGGTGGGGATGGCATTTATTTTTGTTAAGAGCGATGCCCAACCTCACCATGGAGAACCGAAAAAGAGCAGCTCCTAGTTATGCACAGCAGCAACTGAAGCTAAGCTGCTTCACGTGCTGCTGGAAGAGGAAGTTGAGGAGCAGCACTCRCACAGCCAGGTGGATGTAAGTTAGGAGACAGCACCTACATGTTTTAGGTCACCGTCTGCCAGCTCCCAATGGACAAASACCTACCTTTGTCCTGAACTATTTGCAAGAATCTGAGTGCCAGGCACAAACACATAAGGAAAATATTTGTCTTTTTTTGGAAAAAAAACCCAAAACCTTACATTTTATYCCATGTTGCAGCTGGTTGTTCAGGTTCCAGCACTGAATCTGTCAAAAGCTCATAGGTTAACCACAAATGAGAGCAGTTCATCAGTGAATATAAAGATAAGTGGGACTGGGAGAAAAGAAGGAGTGTCACCCCACTTGGAGTTAGCATAAACACACATGCAGTCCTTCAGGCGCTGCCTCTTAACCTCAGTCGGCTCCAGGAAATGCTACAGCAGTGATGAGCAAAGAAGACATGGCTGCAAACCCCACAGCAGCCTGGAGGATTCCACTGCATGTGCAGACACTTAGCGCTGCAGCTGTGGTGAGAGCCCCTGCCCCRCATTCACTAAATACTTCCTCACCTTGCTCTACGAGCCACACAGCAGTGACACGGCTTCCTGAGAGCAGCATCCCGTGCCACTGRGGAAAGCCAAGGAGCGTTATGCCCCAGGGAGCCATGGTAGAGCTGCTCCCTGCTGTTAGAGGGGCCCGGCTCAATCCCAAGAAGGTGCTTCTTRCCCTACCTGTGCCGTCCCGCTTGGCGCACACCGGGGCTCGTGCTCTCTGTTACCTGGTCAAATATGCGGAGTTGCCACTTCTGTCTCTATCTTGGTGAGTAGCACCTGCCTTAACAATAAAGAAAAATAAGAAGGTAGCTCTGGAGGTTGCCTAAAAAGGAGGAGGATTAGAGAATTCATCCTCTAAAAGAAAGACTTGATCTTCTTCTACCATGCTTTTCCGCTCCAACACCTACACAAATTTCCCATCTACTTCACATCACATATTTTCACGTCACATATTTGTTGAGGCTGTTGCTGATGTGTGTGCCAGATTATCTCAAGTGTTAGTGTCACAGTACATAAACAGGCCAGAGTACATAGGCCAGAGTACACAGGCCACAGTACATAAACAGGCCAGAGGGTCAGCACATTGGTGTTTAGTCCTCCATAAATCTGTACGTTGCCTTGTAGTTCTCTCCTAAGCCCCCTTAAAGTACAGTTGGAAGGACAAAACTGTTGGAAAGCAAATATGCTAGGCGGGGACATGAGCACTTAAGTCAGTTTTCATAGGTGTACTTCTTCACTCTGACTACTGCCCTGACTCCCTTTTCATGTTATGTGTGCAGAGCTTCATTTGGGCTTGTAAATTATAATGAAATTATTAATTGGGTTCAATTCATATTTCCCAAGTGCAGATATGCACACAAATCCTACTCTCGTTTAGACTTTGGCCATACATTTCCATTYGTGGCAAAAATATGATAAAAAAATTAAAGATCTCCTTTTCATTCTTCAGAGGAATATCTGCTACTTTTTGTGATTTTTTTCACTTGTTATTTAGCCCTTTTAGCAAAGAAGATTCTTTTCCTTTGTGTCATCAGTCATCTGGGACACCTCTCAATATTTAATGTGGTAGCTGCAATCATAATTTGGCTTGTGGAAATTTTGTTAAAAGTCTATAAAAAAAAAAAATAGCTAAGCTCCAGTCTTAGGTTATGGCTCATGAGGAATAGCCATAAAATCAATTTGGCAAAACTGAGTAAATCTGGAAATCTCCTAGAGAGGATAATTATGAAATCTTACTGTACAAATCTTTAGATCAGTTTTCATTTCAGAACAGTTTACTTCCCTTTGTTCTCTGCAACAAAGTTTGAAAGAATATTCTGTGAACTGGAAAGTAACAAATGACTTAATATCTGAATCAGAAAGAGGGATATTACTTCCATTTTGAACTGCTATCGATTATGTGCATTAAAAGCCTATTTTTGCAACAAGAAGAGTAAAGATGAGTCAGAATAATGATGAAAGTGCATCTCTTAAGGAAAATTTGTTTGTTTGTTTTAAACTGTCACTTTTCCAACTAYAAACACAATTTAAAGATAAATTTCATCTCTTAACACATGGGAAAAGGCATGGGAAGCCTTCCACACTCTGCTCAGTTACCCAGTGGAGATTTCATCTCTTTTAAGCAGTGTGATATCCTCTGAGGCAGGGAAGGGAGCTGGAGGAGAGGAGCCTACAGAGAGATCTTTATCGCTGTAGGACTTAGGAGAAACCGCATCCGAAGCCCAGCAGCTCGCTGTGGGGAGCAACATCTGGGGAGCAAGTGATAGAGAATACCAAAAAACTGTCCTCACGCCTTGCCGTATCTATGAGGAAAATCTGAAATGGGCATAGAWAAAGATTATACAAGTCAGATGAACTGAGTAACTGCTAGCTTTTTGCCTTCATTTAAATGAAAACTTCAGCGTTTATATTACACCACATATTAATTCCTGGGAGACCAGAAGTTGTTTATGGCTCATTTTAAAATTCCGTGGAATTTACAACCCTCAAGTAATGAAGCGCTGCAGAGAAGAATTCAAAGTTATTTCACAGATTTTATTGCCCAGCAAAAGGTTGCATAGTTGTCAGATGCAGTAGTGAGCTTTTGTAAATAACCAATAAAAACTCCTGATAGGGAATTATTTTTTGTATACTTTAGTAGTAAATGGAAAGTAGCCAATCCTATAAACCTCTAAACTATTAACTATGAATAACTTAATCAGCAGTAAAAATAGGGATATGCTCAGTATTTTCCATGTTTATGTCCAAGTCTGATATTCATGAATCACCTAACAAAACACAGCAGATTCAGACACGTTGTTTTAAATTGTATGCCAGTGCCATGTAGTTGTTGAGATTTTTTGACTATTAAAAAAGAAGAGATATATTATTATACATGTGGCATGAAGAGTTTACCTGTTGCAATTAGAGAAAAAAACATAATTTAGTATTTAACAAGTGCCAAGAAACTGTGAAATTTAAGGTAGAAGGTAGAAAGTGACAGTTAAAGCTAGACAAGGGGAAGGGAGCATGCCTGGAAGGAGACTTTCCTTCTTTAGAAAAAGCAAATATTGTTAGTGTCAGAGACAGTATAATGATTCTGATCGATGAACAGACTAATCCAACATTACAGATCATGAGTTCCCTGCAAAATTCTATTATAAARGRAAAAAAAAWTCCTAATTTRTTCAGCTTGGACTGAGTAGAGCACAAAGAATAATTCTATCTGTTTATTTATTTTGTGAAGACCCACTCTGATATATCTTGAGTTACGTACCCCTATTTAATTGATAGTGCAAACAGATACTGAATAGTGTCATTCCACTGAGTCATGAGACCACAGACCACTGACATGGCAGAATAAAGCCAGTCTGGAGAAGATGTAGCATCTCTCCGTAGTTGCAGCCTTTCTACGTTAGTCTTCTGGGAATCAGTTTCATTTTCTGAATCCTGCACTCAAAATGAACAACACAGTTAACGTAGGCATTAAGCGTCCTTGACCTGGAGGGCTGGGCAGAGCCGTCTGCGGCCTGGTGTTTCGTGGCCTCCTCACGTCACGCCGTCGCGGTGTGCGCGTGGTGTTCGGAGGAGCAGCGCACGCTTGCGGTGCCGGCGCCGCTGCTCTGGGATTGCACCCACAGCTGGCGGGCACTGAGAGCGTCAGCTGACGTGTTAGAGGGTCTCGTGGCTTTTGCCTGCCTCAGATAATACTCAGATCTGCCTGAAATGGGGATTTATCCTACGGTGTAGCCGTTCCCTTGGGGGACAGTTGTTATGTCCGTCTAAAGACCCTGCTAAAATGCTGAGCWGCATCCTCGCAACAGGAGCAGCGAGGAGGAAAATCGCAGCGTGGAAACCCAAAGACCTTCCCAGCTGCGCTGTGCAGATCCCATGTGATGTACCCGGCCAGTGTTCCTCACAGATAGCAAATACAGCCTTGGCAAACGCTGGGCCGAGGTCTCGGAGGTGCCGTTTTCCAGCCTGTATGGGACCTGCCTCTTTCGTTCCTACTGAACTTGTGGCGTTCTCTCCTCTGTGACAAGAGATACTGCAGCTTGCACGTTCGTCCTTGTAGCGTAAGGCTTGAAGTTATTACCGGTGCTGGGTATGACCAAGAGCAAAAACCTCAGCAGTAGTCCATTATCAACCAAAACCAATCTCACCCAGAGAAGGAGTTCCAATTTGCTGGATTATGCTGTGAAACAATCTGGCTGCTGGGTAGCGCAGGSGATCTAAGCGTCAGGGCTTCCCGTGGTGTAAGGCTGACAGCCTCCAGTGAGTGCCCCTAGCTCTGTGACAGTGATGTGGCAACACTGAGCGGTTGCTGATGAACAGGTCTGCAGTGATCATGCCTCTGTTTTCTGTTTCTGTTTTTTTTGTTTTTATCTTTTCCTCAGGGGAAATCGCTCACATCAAAGAGGTTAACCAGTCTAGTGCAGTCCTACTAAAAGGATCACCTTGTAGCATGGAAGCAGACTCAAATCATTACACATACTTTGTAGCTCACTGATTGCCTGAATCAGAGGACAGTAGAACAAGATGTTGCATGAGCAAGGACCTGACTTGTTTTCTTTTGTGTATACTAAGGCATTACAGACTCCGAGGGACTCTCTAGCCTTTCGATGCCTCCATTTCGAAAACTGTCTGCTCACTTCCTCCTTCATATCAAGCTGGATCTGTGTCTTTTTATTTTCTGCAAGCTCAAGTACAGTGAAAAAAAAGCTTCTGCTAGACACAGTTTATTAAAAAAAAAAATACGTCAATCAAAAACTGGAAGAAATGTAAAAAATGCATATATTAATAAATATACATATGGCATCACATTTATTGCACAGTAAATTAGCACAGAAGGTTTCATTTCACTGATGTATTCACACTGAGAAAGAAAGCCTGTGTCTTTGTCTGTTGTCTGTATATTCTCTGTTAATGTTTCTTGCATTTATTTTTATACCATATTTAAAAAAAAAAACACCTTTTACTCCAGATGTATTAAAGTTGATCCTTTCTCTGTAAATTTGTGTATGTTTATATTGTTGTTTTATCTTTCATTAAAAGGTGCAGAATCTCTTTCCTTTGGGAAGTTTGAGATTTTAATAYTGAACCTTAAGATTAGTCAAGACCAAAATCATCCTCGAAAGTTACATACCATCCACTTTCTAAAAAAGTGACATTGAAATGGCATTTGGACCTTGGCATTTTCTTTCTCTCGGTGACACCTAAGTAAACACACTTTATTGATAATTATTTACTCTTCATTTTCTTTCTGTCAAGCTAGCAGCAGTGAGACTTTTCCAGCTTGCTCTCCATCCCATCAGTAAACGCTTCTTACAGCAAGGCTAGTGCTGCTGTCCCCAAAGTCTGCTCCAGTCAGACCGTGTAATCAGATGGTTGCTGCCCAAGAAGAGCCGAATGTGTCTGCATTTATTTCAGAACGAACCTGGCAAGTACATAGTTGGGCTTCCCATCCTGGCTGTCGCTTTTGATAATGCAGCACAACAAGGTCAAGCAGGAACGGTAGTGCCTGGGGGTTCTTCACCCTGCTCCTCGTGGAGAGCACACCTTGGGGGTCAGTGCAGGAAGCTGCGGTTTTAGTTCAAGAGCTCTGTGCAGGTTTGCTGCGGAGATGGCTTGCATAATGACCCACTGATGAAGCTGCCAGAAACACGCAGCAGTTGTCCCTGAGACAAGAGACCCGGTGCAGCCCACGGCCGACCTGGGCGGAACGGCCGATTCGCTGCTTGCCCCAGGAGGGGCTGCCCTTGGCCCTGATCTGGACAAGTCGGGAGAGCAGGTGGGATCTGAGGAGAAGGGAGGCTGCGTGACCRGCACTGAACAAGCAAGTGCACAGGACAGGCACGGGAGCGCCCAAGTCACTGCCATCTGTTGTGCYGAAATTTGTTTGCTCTGAGAAACGGGTAGCTGGTTTTGAAGGGACTTCCAAACTCAGAACACCCACACTCACCCCCCAAAACCAGGAAGGACGGTAATAGGCACAGTGAGGCCCAGGCTTCCAGGAGCAGGAATGAATCCGCGTGTGCGGACGCTGGAGCCATCTCGTCACGCATGGGGCAGCTGGGCCGTGCGGCGGCCRTGGGGCTGGCAGGAGCCGGGCCCAGCTGCAGGGAGCTCTGCTCTGCCCACGCGGCGGCACCTCCCRCACCTCGGGAGGCTCCCGGAGGCGCCCGGGGCAAACCCGGACCCAACACAGGGGCTCTCTCCACAGGTCACGGCTCTGCCCCAGGGGTTTTGCTTAGTTAGGATTGCCGGGGATCTGGGCGCTTGGGATTTTTCTTTGTTTTTACTTGCTGCTGTGTTTCTGGTATCTAACAAAGATAATAGTCACTGCTCTAAAGTATCTCAGCATTGGTTCACGCAGTTTTCCTGAGCTTTATTCTATCAATAAGCACTCRAAATGCCCCATGAGAACTTGATTTTATCAAGCGCTCCGTCGAGGTGATCTCAAGAATTTCACAGTCTAGGGAGGCTGGATGAATTTTAATAAATATCCACCCCGAGCCCAGATCTTAAACTCTGAGATTTAATTTTCCTTTTCCGCATAGCTGTGAGCGCTGGAGCATGAACCCTGGGCTAGGCAATCCRCAGAAATTTGAGTTCTGTTACACTTCTCGGTGCCAAATAGAGATATTTATTTCCAAACTCCTGCTGCCACCGATTGCATCAGCGGGTATGTTGCCTGCTTTTCCTTAGARGTTAACTAATTAGCTGCCAGTGACTGCTTTGAAAGATCATTTTCTTCCARTTAAATTAAGTGGCAAATTTATGCATTAAGGAATTTGTGAAACTTTATAGTAAGAATGTGATTTCTGTCCTCCTCCTCCCCTCAGCAAATCAGTGTGCAGCACAGATGGGACAGTAAAAAGATTTGGAGCATTTATTTTCCTGGACCCACTTTATACCTCTTCTGGATCTTTCAATAAATACGAAATCTGTGTTGAATGGCTCTCGTTTCCCCTATTTGCACGGGATTTATGCAGTGGATAATAAAGATTTCGAAGTAGTCAGCTGTATTACTGYTTCATCTGGCCCATGTTTCAAGTGATGCTATTCCACTGTTAYGCAGGACCAATAATGTGAATTTGCACAGGCGGCAGATGAAACAAAACCTGTTCTACTGCCCATTGATTTTTGAAGGCCTTATCTGGGGTCTTTCAGTACCTATCCTAATCAGCATCATGTATCAGCAACGCACTCCTAGGAACAGAAGCTCTAAGCAATCACACTCCTCAGCATGGAGGAACAAAAGAGAAGGAACAGAGAAATGTTTATTTTCGGGGAAAAAAGGAAAGGTTATCGGTGAGTGGGCACCGCTTCTCCCTTTAGGTGCAATATAAACTGCTCTCTACCTCTGCAAACCCAACGAGGGAGGAAAAAGGCCCTGAAGATTGAAGGGAGAAAAATCAAAATGCTCAGCCAGAAGAATAATGGAGACTGGCCAAAAATTAATGAGCTGAAGGTGAGTACAGAAGTAGGAAATGAGAATTAATTGTGGTGACCAGAGTGGAGCTGACAGGGGAGGAGAACTTGAGAATCAAATAATTAGGATCAAGAGAGGCTGAAATTCAGCTGACGAAGTGCCAGGCCGTTAGCCACAGCCATGCGGAACTGGGCTCCAAATGCAAAGAAACCAGACGAGGCAAACCGTGGCTGGTGCTAAAACACTCACCAAAGGAACGTTCTGATATGAGGCTCTTCGTATCGAATCTCGAGCATCTAGAGCACCCCCTAATACTGTTCAAAATCATGAAATGCAAAYGCYAAGTTGTGCTCCAAGAAATAGCAAATAGAGAACAAGAACCAGTTCTAGAAAATAAGTACTAGTGGAATCCATTTAGGAT
Source organism: Eudromia elegans (assembly GCA_003342815.1). Lineage (NCBI taxonomy): Eukaryota > Metazoa > Chordata > Aves > Tinamiformes > Tinamidae > Eudromia > Eudromia elegans. Next base: position 6,598,147 of record PTEX01000018.1, read on the forward strand.
GTTCATTAAAAAAAAAAATAGGAATAAAAAAAATAAAGGAAGAGAAGGCTGTTCTTGAAGTAAATTTAATGAGGAGCTGGGAATCACCAATGATTTATTTGTGGCTCTTCTGTTTATATTCATCCTGAGTGACTAACAGCTATTTGAACTTATTTGTTCCCTCTCTCGTTTTTCCTTTCCTTTCCTCTCCTTTATATCTAGAGATATCTATATAGAACTAACACTACCGAACAATACAGTAAGTGTGCAAAAGACATAATTTTTGCTGAAACAAAAAGCCAGTAGTTACAGGAACCAATGTAAAACAAAGATCTAATCCCCAAGGCTTCAAGGGAGGATACGGATGCTTCATTTGGACGTATTTGGCCTCCGCAACGCGTGCAAGGGGGCTCCGGAGCAGCTCTGAGTCTGCTCTCAGGCGGGCTGCGCGGAGCAGGGGGACGGTCCTGCCCCACACGGTGCCGCAGGGGCAGCTGGCCACAGCAGGTGGCTGATACTGACCCCTGCGCAGGTCGGTGGGGGAAGTAACTGCTGAGAACCCGCGCGGTGTGCGGGTGAGGGCAGCGCACGCTGACCGTGCGGACACGGRCGGCGGCGAATAACTAACACCGCTCAAGCGCCACGGTAAATGTTAACCGGACAGTGGCATTTGCAAAGTTTTTTACCATATTTTCCTTTCTCTTTCCTATTCCCCAAATATATTCTGACATATATTCTTTATTGTGTCTCTTTTTTCTTTTTAAATTAAGTATATTTTGAAATTTTGTATTAGGTTTATCATTGGTGTCAGGTTTCAAAAGAGATGTTACTTTGCTATTAGCCTTCTGGCTGCTTTTTTCCCCTCTCTATCACAGAAGGAAATTTTTCTTTATTCGTATCACTTGTGTATTCACCTCCTCACTCCCGTTTCCCTTGCCTTTTTGAAGGATCCAGTGTTTGGGCGTTTTTAATATACCTTTTGATATTCACCTCTTTGCTGAAAGGAATGTATAATCTGGAAGCTGTGACTTTTTTGGGGTGTTTTAACTGCATCTCTTTTAACATACTGTTCTTTATCTAACCAATCTTTTCTTTTAGATTCTCACTTCCTTTATCCTTCCTTTTTTTTTTCTTTTTTCTTTTCTTTTTTTAAAAGATTTTTCTTTCTCTTCACTGCTGGTGCACTGATTCTTACTCCATCAATCTCTCTTGCATGTTCCTATGGTGACCACAAATGGTCCTCACCCTAACCTTACCTCTGTTTCATCTTTTTTGGAGTTAAAAGAATTACAAGAAACAGGAGAAGATGTTAAGGGAAAGGCTGGACGGCAGTAAGGGCTAAGGCTGATGCAGAACTTCTCTCTTCCGTGACATCTCCTGATCTCACAGGGCTTTCCTGCCTCCAGGGCGTCATCTTCACCCTGATCCTACYGCTCTTCCAAATGCTGCTGTCTGAAATTTGCCACTTTTAGGGATGTCAGTGAGACTTGAGGCCATAGCCATACTTAAGCACTTCTAAAGACCCAAAATATGTCCTTGGCTTCCCTCTGTGCCTCAGTTCCTCCCTTAATAAATTCACCACTTCCCTCTACCCACAGAACCGCTGTTGACAGAGTCACCTTTGCTGGAATGTCCCAGCTCCACGTCCCTCCCTGCGGACAAACTCCTGCTGCTCACCCGGACCCCTCCGACCAGTCCAGAAGYCTGCACAGGAGCACGAACCTGACGCAGTAGGAACGGGGACCTGCAACAGCCCGCTCGTTCCACCTTCCCTCCCTCCCCACTGGGCTCGGCCCAAACGCCCAAGTTAGCATTGGTAAACATAAATCAAACTACATGTAGTGTAAAAACAGGGGAGATGTGCAGGGATGAAAGGCCTGGGGTGACGTGCAGGGGAGGYGGATGCCTGCAGAGAGGACCCGTTACCCAACAGGAGGTCACRTTGTCTCTTCAGCTGGCCCATGGAAGCGGGATTGGTCCTTACTGAGCACGTGCACTCGGAGTAAATTAGGAGCATGGGTGTCCCTCACAGCAGGGTCCAAGGAGTGATGTGAAGCAGCTGGTCACTTAGCAAAGAGAGTGCGAGCGGAGGTACCTGTGTCTGTGGGACCTGCCTGCCCAGGCCTGAGCAGTGGGAAATAAAAGGGTAAGTCCAGGGTTTGGGAGGACAGGAGATGATCTTAAAACTATGCAGAGCTCGTCGCTTTTATTTTCCTGCTAAATGCACGTTGTGAATATATTGCCCTCATTGCACCAAGAGAAACTGACAGAGGAAAGAAAAAAACAAAAGCCCTAGACTGGTGCATATCCAATGCAGAAAACACCTGCTGTATCCCACCCACCAGTCCTGTCCTTTCCCAGTGCCCGAGGGCTCCTGTGCTTGGACAGAGCTCATTGCGCCCCGTTACTGGAGCAGACCCGCCTGCAGCATCAAGGGTCAGCCCTTAATGCGCTGCAGAAGTGGCTCCTTCGAAGGAACACCTGGCGCTCCTGGGCAGCGCTGCTCCCCATCTACCCGTCCTGGCCACGAGAGCGCGGCCAAGGGGTCAGAGGTGGCGGGTGCTGCTGCTGCTGCTACCGAAATGTTAATCCTAGTAAGGTAGAAGGCATCACCCAAAAGCTGCTGCGTGCTTTGACTTGTATGTGTATGTTTTTACACTTGTGCGTGTAAAAACACAAACTGTAAAATTTTATTGGATGGGACATTTTTAATATTCATTACTGTCCACCATTAAAATATATTAAAATATATATGTGTATATATATATGTATATAAAATGGAAACCAAAGGAGAAAAGACAGGTGAAAGCAATTTTTCTTCACCACAGTAAAACAAATTAGTTTGGTGCTTATAAAAGTCCCCCACCTCGCAGCTCCGCCTCCCCCCCCACCCCGCAAAAAGGAAAAAAGAAAAAAAACACGCTTCTGGAAGGGCGTTTTTCCAAACGCCGAATCCTCTGCTGCGGCCAGGTGAAACGCTTGTTGCATTGCAAGCTTTACCTTGGGTCTGAGCAACTGCAAACACCCCCAGAGCCCCTCTGCCCAGGCAGGGCGCTCCAAATCCAAGGCAGCGCCGCGGGGGTCCCGCAGCGCCCGGTTGGGCCCGGCCGGGCCGAGGGGTCCCGCCGCTCTCGCTGCCCACGGGCGCCCCCGCGCGGCGGCTCGAGGGGCGCCAGGAGCGGGATCCGCGCCGGGATCCGCCAGGAATTCTCTGCGGGCAAAGGGGGCTGTGCCCCTCGTGGGCGGGCCAGGGGGAACCAACCCAGCCCCACGGGCCAAGAGGGGTCTGGGCGCGGGGGCAGCAGAAGCCACCAGTGCGGCTGGAAACACGCGGGCTGGAAAAGTAGCCGGGAATTTGCCTGCAACTGACTGAAAGTGCAAGTGTGTTCGCTTGACGGGGCGGGGAAAGTGTGAGGGGGTCTTTGGGCAGAAGCCCCCGCAGGGAGCTGCCCTCGAGCGCGCCCGGGATGGGATGCGATGGGCCGGCCCTAAAGTCGGGCGGGGACAACTGCTCCCCGCTGCTGCCCGGGATTGCGTCTGGGACGAGGGGGATCCACGCGTGGCCGG
>PTEX01000018.1:6605639-6615887 GCA_003342815.1 Eudromia elegans
GAACAATTTGTCCTCAGTTGACTAAACTGGTAAATAATGGATAAATATAGTTTTGATTGAAAACAGCTTGCTGGCAGAGGATGCAGTACAGCACTCAAGAAGAATTTTTCTCACCTTGAGTCATGAGATCTGGTTGGGTAAACTAAAACCATTTGCTTAACCTGCTTGTGCTGTGCATGAAGGTCACAGAGATCCCTTAGCTGGACGGATACCTTGTTCTGCCTGCACTAAACAAGTTTTATCACCTAACACATATAGGATGTGTTTAATTCTAATTTAAAGCAACACAAATCTRGGTTAAACGTTAACCAAAGTCTCTGGCATATTTTCCCTTTTTTTTTTTTTTTTTTCCTCAGCATCTGGAAAGGAAATGTTGTTCTGTCATAAGCTTCGAGATTCAGCATGTACAAATGCATTATAAATTCCTTGTTGTCCTAAGGTTGGCTACCTACCTCAATAACTCAGCCCTCTGTGACATTACTCTCTTCTTACAAAATTGACTTCACTCAGACTGAAATAAAGGATGTTATTACGTTTGTCAGGATGAAACTTTGCATGTTGCCCACAAAGTATAGGGATGGCTTTTATATACATATGTCTTTCTCTGTGTTTATCCACACACAGGGAGTGTACCAGTACTAGTACTAGTAATACCAGTACTACCGACTTCTTGATACACATACTAAAAATAAAAGCCTAACCTCACAACAGTAATATGAATGTCATTGTATTTTGAGTTTTTACTGTTATAAAGTATAGCAATAGTTCACACAACCCRGCTATTATCTCAGATTGTCTCTTTGCAGAATCACAAAAACAATCTGAGTCATCCCAACTTGATTTGTGTTCAGTTCCTGTTTTGGAAGGCTTTCTTCACCATCCTAGAGGCTGGTAACAATTTTTTATATGAAAGCTTAGATTCTGTACACCAGTTCCACACTCTATGGTAAATTCTGCAGCATGAATCATGGAAAATATGTATCCCTCGTTATTTGTAGYTGGTTATTTTTTGCAGAAATACACATGGCAGAAAAGCCAAGAGTTTTTTAAACATTCAACGTGTGTGACTTCTTTGCACTCTGATGGGAATTGTTTAAAAGAGATTTATCAAACATACCAAAAGATGCTCAGCATTTGAAAGTGGAAAAGGTAGAGCTGAAATAACACAGAACCATGACTGAATACAAACCAGTTTCAAGGGAAAAAAAAAAAAAAAGGGAAGTGAATTTGGCTTTCTGAATAAATTAGGGTGCCTGAGGGTGGTTTCTCCCAGGGTCCTTGAAAAGTTCTTGAAAAGCTCTTGAAAAGAACTTGAAAAGTTCTGTCACTAGGTTCTTGTGAAACTTTCATTCAACATTATTGTGGCTTTGGTTTGCTCGGGTGTGATAAATTATTTCAGCTAGGAGATGGAATTGATAAATTTGTAAGTATCTTTGACACTCTCATGTGTAAATTATGATAGGAATAGGGAAAATGATCAGTATTTCTACCTGTCAGCCTTCCTTACCTCACTTGCAAGGAACGTCTCTGAGATGAAAGTGCAGCACAGCAACTCTGCATAATATCTTAGACATGAAGTGAATAATAACATGTGGCTTCAAGGAAGTGGAGGTCACGGAGCACCGATTACACGGGCTGGCAGCCACGCAGAGAAACAACGCGGCAGTGAGCAGCTTTGTTTCTGACAAAGCCTGCACGGTTATGGTTACTACTAGTAACAGGAGTATTATTAATGACCAATAAGAGAATAAAACACTTAAAACAAGTGTGACAAAGATTAGAGTATCGCGTACAGTGAAGAATAAAGGATCTTCAGTGCAGAAAAGTTGAACTTTGATGGTCAGTTGATGGCAGRTARACAACAGTCCTTTATCCTGTGGGCAAACATGAAGGCATCTAGAGAGASAAAGAGTATCGCTGTGCTGTCTAGGAGAAGGGCTCTCCATTAGGAAACAATGAAATTTAGTCAAATGCAGAAAGCCATGCCCAGAATATTAGCTTCATGTGAACCCCAAGGTTAAACCTGATCAAAACGCTGTGTAATTCCTGGATCTATGAACATCTGCTGCCTCTGTACCTGCACTGAGCTCTGGACCATGCTGGTGTCTTCAGACAACCCGAATGACTGCTTGAAAAATGCCAAGGGTGCAGCCATACGCAGCCGTGCAGCTGTGTATGGAACCAAAAGATGGGATAACAGCTCTGCCAGAAGTTTGGGGAATTGGGGAACCTTTTAAGCTTATCAATAAAAGTTAAAGATTGATTACAGCCTGTAAATGTTTACTTCTGGAATAAAGCTTTTCCTGTCGAGCAAATAAAGATATAAAAAGATCTGGTGGCTAGATTTGGACAGATTCAGATGAGGAAAAGGTTACACATTCTGCCAATGAAATACTTAGCTGTTGGTGTASATCTCAATGGGCCATTGTGGCTTTTCTACTATTGGTAATTTTTAAATCAAGAATAGATGTTGTTGGGTTTTTTTAATCTAAAAGATGTACTCAAGTTTAAACTGGATCCAAGTCAAGGATGTTCTGTGCTCTAAATTACGTGGTTAAATGMTGACTTCTGGTTTTATAATCTGAAAATCTTTTTACTCTGACAAATAATACTGGACGAGTTTTACTGTGAGTGAGAATTTGAATTCATTGACGCTAGTCATATTTACTGGGCKCAACATTCATCTTGGTTCCTAGCTTTAAGCCAGCTTAGCATTTACTGGTAGCTTACTGCAGACCTGTGTGAGGTAAATATAGGCAGCTAGGACAAGGATGCTCCCATTTCACCAATCTCTCTTCCCAGCTTGGAMGACTATATTTATTTTTCCTAGCAGCCACCTTGACATTGGAAACTATGAGCATAATCATTTATAAAGATCATCCAGTGCTGAAACTATAACATGTACAAAGAACGCTTTTTTTTTTTTTTTTCTAGTGACTATAAAATATTTCAATAACCTTTACTCAAATCAAATCTGTATTAGCAGTGGGCAATAGTAGAGCTTTGTRTGTTAGCCAATAGAGATTTGACTATCAGGTACTAATCACTACGTATTCCCTTCAGAACAATCTTCATTATTTAAGAAGAGAATCAAACTACATTTAGTCTGTACAGAAGTTCTGAAATATGCAGAGACACAATTCTCAGCTTTCCTATTTTAGCCACGGGGATAAGGTGCAAAATACTCTGCACAGGAATAATCTCAGGATTTACTGAAATGACTGAGGATACAAATACAGAAAGTTCACAGAAAATTCTGCTCTTTTAAACTTCCAAGCAGCATTTGCAGACTAAGATGCTGAGATTTTTTATTTTTTATATAATAAATGGATGCATATGTGCCCAAAAGATTTAATAAGGGTAATATATGAGAAGAAAAATATTATTCTCTTATACATTTTTTTCATATTCTCCTCTACATTATTCTCCCTCTCCAGTTTCACATATTTTTTCATATGGGTACCAGACAGTGGACATAGCACTTTTAATCTATTGGTGCCTGGATGTTCAGAAAAACAATTACTCTGAGACTTATAACAACAACAAAAAAAAGGTGTTAGAATGGGAATTATTAGGTCACATCAGACCAATGTTTGATAAAGTAATGATTTATCTATATTTAAGCAAAATAAAAAGAATTCAAGTTCATTTGTGTTGAGTGAATCCATAATTAAAGAAAGAAGCAATCCCTTCCCCCAACCCAGCAAAAAATCACTCTAGTGTCCTCATTTCTATCACTCTCTCAAAATAGCAATCRTGGTGGGACTATATTTTAATATTTTAACACAAATGTTGGCAAATCCATTATCCAAATATGTTATGGATATTGTAAACATGGATGATGATGATGAATCATATACCAATGGAATTCCTGTTAGTCAATGAAGGGATTTTTTTTCTGTTCTTATAACCATAGTAATTCGAGCCCTGGTTTGCACCCCAGAAAGCCCTTGGAGGGCACTCAGCCTTCAGACAGAAAGTTTCATGTTTGTGGATTTAACCTGAAAACGCCCGCTAAAATCAGAGAAAAATCTCCGTTTATTTAAACTGATTTTTGAAGACAGTTCTGTAAGCCAATACCTATAACACCAAATATCTAAATTGTAACAGACACTATGGATCATCCGTTCCTTGTTCTGTAAACCACATGTGGTTTCTGAGTAAAGCTTCCAAAACTTGACTTTATCGTAAGGAAATAAAATTAACCAAGTTTGCAGACGTGCCTTGTGTTTTTGGTGATTACAGGAATTGCTATTAGTGCTTTCTTTAAATATTCAGAAACGGCTGTCCGTTATATGCTGAGTATGACTGTGTTTTGTGGCAAGCTCTCTTCTTAGTCCCCTTTGAAAATAGGGCTGATTTATTCATGAGGCTGATTTCATTTAGTTAATTCTTGGTGATGCATTCAAAATGATGGGAAACTTAAAAGCMGGGAAAACAGCAGATGGCAGCATTAGGCTGCTGTATCTAGGCTGTTACAGCAAACTTGGGGGAAAAGATATGAACCTAGCTGAACAAAATTTCCCAGAGTTTATTTGTTCTCAAATCTTGCTCATTTTTCCTATTGTGTTTGCTTGATTTTGTTTCCTTCTATTTTTTTTTTCATACTCCCCATTGCACATAAGCACAGCAGAAAGACTGCTATGTCGGGTCATCCTGTATTGATTTGGTAGAAGATAGTGAGACCTGATGTGACCCGCTGAAAAGATGCCACGAGGTTAGGGCCTAGCCTACCAGCACTTCACGTCGTATTAAACACTCCACAGGGGCAACATCTGGAGGGTTAAAGAACTGCTGGGTAATGCAATTTTAAATACCACTTCATCAAAGTAATAGACTCCACAGGACCCTCTTGGGATCTGTAAACTGATGTGTTCCAGGCTATGTGTGCCGAAGTCCTTTTGTGTAGCACATTAAGGACAGTCTGATCGCTCTGACTATTGCACAGTAATATAACTGAGGTCTGCAAATTCATTTGCAGCACACCACTTTGCTGTGCCTGGTATCAAATACATTGCCTTTTTTTTTTTTTCTCAGAGCTTGAAAGTTTGCATGTCCAACACTTCTGTGAGCTGAGGAAAACATTCTGAAACAACARTTTTAGTTTGGGGTCTATTTGAATGCTTGTGCATGAGCTCCCAAGGGAGATCAGATCCCATGCTTTGGATATTCCAGGGCAGCTACAGAGACAGCGTCTCTTTCGTGATATTTTCATAACCAGCCAAACTTTCAGCCTTCGTTTGAAGCTGATTCCTCAGGTGCTCCTTGCAGAACCTGGTTACTGTTCCTCCCTCTTCAAACACAGGATRACCACAGCTCTAACACTTACAGCAATGCTAATCATGAAGGAAAATTAGCCTCTGCTTTGTGAATGCTGGAGGCCATGAACCCTGTCAATCTTCCTGCAAATTATTGTAACTGACATTTTATAGAATGATGTTTAATTTACGAAAAAAAAAAAAAAATCCTTCTATTATTTAAAGGCTGCTAAGCAATAACTAAGAAAAGTCCTATTATATAATTAACTGCTTTATGAAATGAAAATATCAAAATACCTTCTGTTTTCTAATAATGTAACCTCTCTTTCTTTCTGAATCCAAACCCACCAAAATATTTCAAGCACAGATTCCTGCATCTGGGCAGACTGCATCTGACGACCGTTACCAAAGGGTCGTTGTCACTAACAGAAGCATATGGAAGAACGCTTTGCAGCTCCTTTCTGGTGAGAAATATTTAGGGTAAGATTTACTGCTGAAATGAACTGGCACCATTCAGCTGAAGCCGGCGGAACGACTTTGATTCCTTCCAAGGGAGTCGCTGGCCCTTGCTCCTTTCCCTGCTTGCAGATCATTCCTTCCGCTTTACTATGATCACTTCAGAACAAAAGGCAGTGGAAAATCCTTAATTACCAACATGATTTCAATCCAGAAATGTCTCTGGATCAGTTTTTGTGTGATGCCTCCTAGCAGGGATGCCAATAGAGATTGCAGTGCAGAAGGAGGCAGCTTGAAGAGTAACTTTAAGCTACCRTTGCACCTTAATTGTCATTACTGGTCTTTGGAAATGCTTTGGTATCTGTCTATCTAACCGTATAAAATGGAAGTCAGGCTCCAGCTGCCTGTATGTCAGAGAGAGAGCACTGAACTGCCCTTCAAATGCATGCTGCAGCCTAACCCTTGCATGACATCCTCTTTGCTATCCCTGCCCAAAATGCATATATCAGCAGTACTATTCATAGCTAATTATATTGGGTAAATTATGCTTTGGAAATCATGACATTTGTGAATACATATGTATGAAAGATGTTTTCTCCTTGTTTGTGACCTGTGCTTTAGAAATAAAAGTTATTAAGACTGCAGAGATATTAGCTACTGTAATTTACTTACTGGAATTATTTTCTATCTCTTATAATTGCTGAAGAGACCACGGCTGTCCTCCATCTGCGTAAAGGTCTTCATAAGAAAATGGGGAGCAATAGGGAAACAGCATGGATTCTCCAAAGAATGCATTACTTTATTTATTTATTTCAAATGTCTTTCATGTCTTGGCTTTGTGCATCTTTTCCAAGAAGCAAATGCTTCACAGATGGAAAGAGGCAATTTTCAGTTGTAAAAATTCTAAACAGTTCAGGTGAAATGGAAAACAGAGCTTCCTGGAGACAAGCCATTTTTTTTTTTTTCTCCCAGCCTCACTTTGATTGTGAAAATATTCACCCACCTTCAGAATTTATAGCATGAAAAATGCCCTGCCTGGGTTTTAATCCATGTCTGAGGTACCACTGCAGGGTGGATGAGAAAGGAAGGGTCCTGTTTCCACACAGACAACACACATCTGCTCTGATTTTCTGCAGGGTAGATCCACAGTGTCCCTATTGAAAGAATTGAGGCTTACGTAAACCAAATCTATATTGGTGGGTTTTTTTTCTGGAGAGATCTATACTATGTTATTATGAGGAAGACACACCAGTTTGTCCACTGATTCTGTTTTCTGACAATCCACATGGCTAGCCAGTGAGATACACTAGCAGGAAAAAAAAAATACAGGTAATTTGTGATATATAATATCACAATATAATGAGCTTATATTTATATGCCTCCTGCTGGTAGAACATTTTCAAATTTAGTACAGATCAGTTCTTATTAACAAGGAGTTTTAATAACTACCCTGAAACCTTTTGAATATCATATATTGTATATGAGGCACCTAAGTCTCCTGCATTAGTCCCATAAGGAGCTTAATTCGTCATTCAGGTTTTCCACTTTGGAGCCAGACACTTGGAGACATGCACCTTTAGACCTGCTCTTTGTGGACTGAATCCCTTGATTGGACAAAATAGTATTTCCCCCTTACAGCAGAGAGCTGTGTGCACACGGACTAATTCTGAGGAGGGGAATGAGTTCCCAATGCAGTGAACAAGCACAAGGGACCAGAGCTGCTTCTGGGGAACAGGGCATTTCAGTCCCTGTGCTCCACAGCACCATGCACAGTCAGGGTCACAGACTGAATGCAGTACAGAAAAAGGTCTCTAGTTCTCAAATAAGCTGTTGCAGTGCCTGTGGGAATGTCGCTATGGAACACGCTAACATTTCATACGTAGCTGCTTGCTTACTTTGGATTTTGCAATGGATTTTGTCACACCTATTTGACAGGTAGGCAGTGAAGAACTTTGAAGGAACCGGCCAAAACATGCAACCGTGGGTGCCACATCAGGACTGAAGTATACAATCCACACTTATCTGTTATACAGTCTGGGTGATTCCCCGGAAAAATGTTGTGTTGCGCAGGATATTGTCTGGTTACTTGTGTAACTGTTTGCAAGATACACAACTCATGAGGCTCTGACTCTTAAGTCTTATGACAATAATGCATTTACTTCCAGACGTGTTCAATTGTATATCTGATACACATCCTGCTCAGCCAAAATGACTTGCTAGTGATTTATTTTGAATATCTAGTCCTTACCATATGACATCACCTCCTTAACTTGATGAAAAAAAGGATTAGACTGAATTCTTCCCATTAAAAATAATGGGGCAATGCTTTCTTGATGCCAATACTGATATCAAAGCAAAATATTGTCTTGGTTATTTATCTTAATTTAGTCCAAACAGTACACAAAGCACAGTGTACAAAACATTATGTTCCTTCTTTTAGACCAGCTCATCACTTACTAATTACTATATGATTTGAACTGGAGCAGAGACACGATTCAGTAAGGCTTTATAGAAATGGTTTAAAGGTTTATTATTATTGAGAGAAGGGCCGTATAAGAATCATTCCCATATCTGCTTTTATCCAAAACTCTTAAAGGATCATATTACAATTATCTAATATAGGCCCAGATCTTGTGCTAAGATCTGCAGGGAACAAATACACTACGTATGTGCTTACACACATACGTACCTGTGTGTATATATATGCGTATATATTTAAAAAAATATTTAAAGTAATGACTACTGCATGAATACCCAAAAGACTTCATGCAGAACTCTCCTGTTTTCAGCATACAAGGAAAACAAGGCTAAAACTTGGTCCAAGATTTTCGACTGAGGACTCAAGGACACATTTACGTATGGTTGAATCTCTCTAAGAAATCTTTAGGAAAAACTGAGAAGACATTTCTCTCAAACCTTTCTAATGTAACACACCTTGCTTATATTTATCTAGTAGACCCTTCATTCAATGAACATCAACTGCTTTTGCCTTTGTCGTTTTTCTAACACTTCCTGTAAGAGCTTCGTTGCTCAGGGTGGTGTGCTGTAATGGGAAACATATTGTGCTAGTGGTGAACACATCAAAGCCAATCACCGACTTCGTTTGCACTTCACTAACTACAAACATGCCCAAACAATGCCAAGTACATCAAACACAAACTTTTGGCTATAACTCACGCGTGTCATTTGTGACTGGTAGAAAAGACAGAAGAAAATTTCTGTCTGATKACCACTAGATGGAGCAAAGCCAAAAGTGTAGGTTTAAAAGTTTTAGGGTGGAAACACATCCACTTTCTGAATCAATTTTTGACTAAACAAGCCTACAATCAAAGCCAAGCATGTACGGATCTACATGGAGTGAAAAAGCTCTGTTTATCACATCTTTTCGATTAACTAGGGTTCACTCGGGGGATTTGTAGCATGAAATTAAAGCTAGTTCATTTTTATAATCCAAAGGAATATTTACCTTGGTTGTGTCCCAACATCCAATTTAGATGAGTAAATAAGAAGTCTAAACTATATAGGGAGTCACTATGCTGTGACCATGTAGGTACATTGGTTCTTTGTTTTGGTATCTACTAATGATGGAGAGAACATGCTTGAAATAATTTACAAATATTCCATATTTTCTGTAGATGTATTTTCCATATTTTCTGTCAGCAAATCATATATTCTATACTGTGGACATCTAAACCCTCATCCACGTTCCAACTAATTACATAATGATTATACATGAGCAACTCATAATTATTTGCATTTGAGGTGCTGCAAATACTCACTTACATGGTTTTCACAGCCCAGGTGAGGCTCCTAGATGTGTTCGGAATTGCCTCAGTTCTTTTTCCARCCACAAGAGTTTAAAAATTACCTTAAATAAGCATCTGACAATAAGACAATAGAGCTTCTGAAAACCTGCTCATCTTGATATGTATTTTGAAAAATACACTGCAGGTAAGAATATCCWTATGCCATTTATTGACTATTATTTTTGTAATTGTTACAATTCTGCAACTACCAGAGATTGTTGCCAAACAAAGTTTAAAGTTGCATGATAAACTGCTTTGATCGGTGTAMTAATCTGCCTCTGCTCCAGCCTTGAGAATCACTGCCTCCTGTTGTGTATTCTTTGGCAGAGAAGCCCACAATTCATTCATATTCTCACCTTCGATCTGGATTAGAATATGATCTTCAATTAATTTTTTACAATCATTCCTTCTAAAGCAGAAAATACGTCTACTTCTCAAAATCTGWAGATCTCCTATCCAAATGAATGCCCTAATTCTTGTGGATCTTTGCTACCACTAATATTCTTCCAGATGAGACTGCTTGGATGTTACTTCTTTTCCACCAAATGAGGCTCATTTTTACTGCGCTTAGTGATGAAATGATTTAAGGAAATAGCTAGTTAGAAATCCAAATATATCTCATCAAGAATTTTTTAAAGGAAAATCTTGTTGAGGAATGTTTCTGCTTGAAGAATAATCTTGAATTTTCTCCAGGAAGTTTTGAACGGATTCAGAAAAAAAAAAAAAAA
>PTEX01000018.1:6615920-6628420 GCA_003342815.1 Eudromia elegans
AAAACACAGCGATGTATTTATTTTAAATGTTCTGCAATGGCATTTTGACAGAAAAGGCAGTAAAGTTTTTAAAAAAATTAACTGCCTTTTTTAGCTTTTTTTTTTTTATTTTAAATACCATGTCACGTAGAATTTTATAACTGATTAGTGGAAATTAAAGGCAAAAAAAMCCCCTGTCATTTCAGTGTAGAATATAGCAGTTTGAAATAAAAACAGTGTTACTACATTCAAGAATATTACAATCACTTCTATATTCCTCGTGCCAGCTGCTCTTGCCTAATGTTGCACCTATACCCTTTCAGGTAGTGATCAGAGTTTAATGGGGTCTGAGCGGTGCAAGCAAGATGATGTTTGCTGATGTACGGGGAGTGGAAAGGGGTGAGAACCAGGTGATTCCTAATGCAGAGAGGAGAGCAAAGGAGTCTAATGGTGGTGAMAAATGGAGGGAAACTAACTGAGGTTTTGGCTTGATCCTACGGATTTTTATAGGGGGATGGAGAAACCCAGYCCAGTAAAGGCTGCTTCCAGTCCAGGACCATGACAGCTTCCCATATCCTAGCCCTTTCTTCAGTAAAATAGCAAAAGCATCCATGTGGGGATGCTGGAGCGATGACATATGGAAAGTGTGTTCCCCCCTTCCGCAGTGTGTCTTGCCCAGGCCTAGTGCTAGCTCTGATATTGTCTGACAATTTATTCATGTTGTTCAGTTCAGAAGCATTRCACCAGAATTTATAAGTTATTTAGGTGAAAAGCACATCTTCTGACACCAAAATACATGAATTTGTCAGSAATTTTTTTCCTACTAAAACTGTGAATAGATGAAGCTGGCATGTCATTCCAAACAGGAATTTGATCAGGATATCCTACTCCTAATATACTACAGGATGTTATGGGCAGAAAATACGGGTTCATTTACCCTTCTCTGCTGATACACTTAAGAYGAGTTTCTTTGATATCTTTGCTGGAGTATTGGTTTAGTATCACATGATATGAACATCAGGTACTCATATCAATAGCTCCTGCAAGTAGAGCAAAGAGCTTAGAGGCACCATACTTGTCCTTTAATAATCTCTAATCTTGTTTACTTGACAAACTGGACACCACTATATTAAAAATGTATGGCGTATCAACTATACGGGAGTTGATTATTATTTTTAATTTAACAGCTTGAGCATAGACATTCATACCCACATGCATTTCCAGTGTGAGCAGGTGGTGGCAAGGGGGTCCCTCACACCTGACTCCATTTTTCTAAACATTAAGCACCGAAGCTAAATTACTTCCCCAGCTCTTTCTCAAATTGACGGAGAGAGAAAAGCATTTTCAGAGTGTAAATTATTCCACTTGAAGAGATATGTAAGACTGTGTCATAAAGATTTCCCTGAAGATATTTTATCTCTCTGTCAATAATAAAAGGCAGTCTAGATGGCTAGTTAAGAGTAACCAACTCAYTGTGGGAAAGTTAAATTTAGGTCAGATGAATCCCAATAATTATGTCTTAGCTTTAGCATCTAATCAAAAAATATTCCAATGAAGAATCAACAGCTTTTTATCAGGAGTTTAATTGTTCACTTGTGTATAAATAATCCTGTAAATATTAATGAGTGTATCTAAATGCCCAAATATGTAGAATTACATTATAGTAATTTGCATAAAAGCAGCTTTTTTTCATGTCTTTCCTTCCTAACCTGTATTTCCATCTCTCCACAACTTGGAAGTCACCGTTGCCTGAATACTGCATAAGCGATCATAGTTTTTTGGTTTATTGAAGAAACAGCATTTGGAAACATATCATTCTGTCTCCGTAGCACTTTGCTTGGCAATGCGTATTTGTAGAGTGCAGAAGGGATTGCTTCCCACTGCTCAGCTTATCCGCCTCAAGTCTCTATATAATTTTGCGGCTGTGAAATGCCATTTCGCTCTAAGGGCTGTGAAGAAAATCGCTTCCTTCTCCGTTGCTCAGGCAGCACCACCAAGCAGAGGAGAGGGAGGGTCCTGCCGGGCACCGTGCTGCCCGGGCCGGAGGTGAGCGCGAGCACAGGGAGCCGCAGCGAGCCGTGTAAACACGGCGCCTGTTCAGAACGTGTTTGTGCCTGGGCGTGCAGGAGCTGATAGCGTGCGCCAGCACAGACACAGCCCCCTCAGCTCACCTCGCGCCGCGTCCTTGTCACCCGCACCTACTACTCAGCCAGCCAAGCACCAGGCCTGTCCTTAGCTGAGAAACAAAATTAGGCCAATGAGGGTCTTTTTTTTTACCTGATAGGAAAAAACGTCAGAAGGGGCTAGGATAAGATTAGCAAAACAATTTCCATTCCTGAMCAAACACAAATTTAAACCTGGGTCACCAAAGCGTCACTGCACCAAGCCGCRGGGTTTTGAGTTCCCTGTTAATCCTTATTTCAAGGTAATGAAACTCAACTGTCAGCAGGAAGACTGTGGCCAGCCCCAGTATCCACACCTTCAAAAGGATTTGGAGAAATTGGAAAGCATTCAGGAAACTGCTTGAGGAATGCTGTGAGAGCTCTTTAAACCAGCAGACAAAGGCATAACAAGATCCAGTACCACAAAGTTGTGTTTGAAGTATTCAGATTAGAAATAAGGAGCAWGAGAATTACAAAGGCAAGGACATGTYAGCTTCTCTATCATCTCAAACTTTGGAATATAATTGTGTTATTTTGTAAAAAAGATCAATCTCTGCTTAACYTAATTTATAGATTTGAGACTGAAAWTGGTAAAAATTCATCAGATTCCCTTTGGGCCTTTACAATCTTTGAGTCAACGAAAAGGAAGTACTTAACTGCAAGCTTTATGATTGTGTCTTCTCTTGTTCAATGTGCACACAACAGCTGGTACCACAATTTCATATCCAAAGTAAAATCTGAGTAAAGCTTTAGATGAATTATGAGAATTGTTTATTTTAAATTTTTTTTGGGATTCTTACAGATATAAATCTGTATTTTCTCATTTATTCTTGTAGTAGAAATATAATTTATGATCAAAACTTTATACTCATGGCTCTGCGGTTATGAGATCAATATAATGTGCATTAGGAAGAAATTATGATGAAGCAAAAATAAAGATTTTCTTTTTTTGAGAAAGACAGTCAAGATGTATTTCTTTCTACACTTATGTTGTATCCTTTTGTAGACCAGAAGCTCATGGATTTTGTCTGTATTTTGTTTTGCTCAGCTATGTTTTCATTCAAGGATCTTGTCATATAGCACATTTGAGAATATTCCTTTTTTTTTATATCTGATATTGTAATATAATGGTTACACAACATTATTTACACTATCTGAGTGGATAAGTGGTCTGACACKTCTGATGCAAAATCCTGCATGTTCAGATTGAAGTTTGGCGTTCAGAGATGTTTGCTTGAGTAAAACATGATTGCTTAACAGGAAATGAATATGGAAAAGTGCATGAGCAAGAATGAAATTATTTAAAATCTTAAAAATATTCTCTCAGTACTTTGTAGCAATATAATGAATACTCAAAGGATATGATACATCAGAGACTTCCAAAGTCCCGTTCTACTTTACATGTAATTTTCCCAATGGTGTCTTGCCTATCTCCTCTTTTGTCCCTGTTGTTCCTCCTTCTCTCAATTTAACATTGTAATTGCCAAACCCTTCTATTGCACTTCCATTCACAGAGCTTTCTTCATTTCACTGCATACACTCATTTCCAATAAGGAAAAGTCTCATATGATTGCCCAAGGAGAAAAATAGACTTAGGCCTAGAAGATGGGTAGCTATGGAGGTTTTGCCTTCTGACTATTAGCATCATTTTAGTGCTTTTTGTTATCCTGAAAATTTCTCCCTGTTGCTACCCAGGCTTATTTTCCAATAGACACATGAATTTTTCAGGTCCAGTGTAGCATGGTATGAAAAGAAGAGAGAGTTGTGCAAAGAAATGTTGCCATTTTTTACTTGCTGAATATCCATGAATGTTTTGGAATTGAAAAGTTTTGTGGTAAAGTACRTCCAATAGAGAAAAGATGATGCTTTTCTACTTGTATTATAGAGCACTCATGACACCTGTAGACTCTGTAAAATAATAAATGATTCCTCACAGAACTGGCTGCTTTGCATTCTATWCAGACAATTCCCTTCTTGTCCCCGCATAACTTAAAATGGACTAAAATATACAGCATATTTTATGAATTATGGGTATCACAATGGACTTATTGCTGCACTTAGGCTTGTGCATTCATTATGTACTGATGAGCATAACGAATTAGCCATATCATTCATTATCTCTAAATTGAGTATATACTGTCTGTTAGATACAGCTATGTGGAGCGTAACAACATCCCACCCTTTAACATTTAATATTCCAGTAATAATCTCATTCTGCCACTGATGAATTCTCTGGATATTTTGCTTGAGTACTCATAAAGGTAACATGCTCTTTTAAGGTAAATACATGTATTCATTGATTCACGTTCCAGCTCAGACTCATGAACCAGTAAATTAGTTCTGCCAATGGTGAGCAGTTCTTGTGGAAGCCAGGCCAACTGTACTCACCATGAAAGGGAAGTGACAGAGGATGGGAAAGTGATAGAGCTCTTCAGATGGAAGATTTTCTCTTAAGATTTATTTCACAGTTCTGCTCCCTTATCAGTTTAAAGATTAAATTTGAACCATTTCRGAAAAAGACATAATCATCTCAAAATCAAGAAATTCCAAGCTTCTCCAAAAAAGGAAAAGTCAAATCTCTATTTCTTCTTTTTTGAAATCATGTTGTGTAAATATTCTCTATATAAAAAGTAATTCATCATCATTACATACAACACAGGATGTGGGATCATTTTGCTATGATTCGACATTTCATAGTAAACTACACCAACTTACAGCTGACAAAGATCTACTATCTCAACTGAATAATAAAAAATAAAGAAGCAGAAAGAATGAAGAAATGACTGCATATAAATTTATATTTTTATATATATGCCATATATATATATATATATAAATTTTAGATGGAAATTTAGTCAGAACTGGGCAGACAAGATTATATGACATCAGGAACAGAGAGAAAGCAAAAAAATT
Source organism: Eudromia elegans (assembly GCA_003342815.1). Classification (NCBI taxonomy): domain Eukaryota; kingdom Metazoa; phylum Chordata; class Aves; order Tinamiformes; family Tinamidae; genus Eudromia; species Eudromia elegans. Next base: position 6,620,975 of record PTEX01000018.1, read on the forward strand.
CCATCATAGTCATGCAGTTGATGAATGATGTATTAACTGTGCACAAATTGTATAAAACGTGCCAGGCAGATTGACAAAACTTGGCAAAAATAATTCAATCCACAAAGTAAAATTATGCAATAAAAACAAACTGATGCTACTCAAACTGGTACATTTCACTTAAAAATAAAGCGGAAATCTTCCTAGATTTCCAACCAATCATAGATTCCACTTGTTTTGGCCAAATTTCGGTCCATTTCTAGTGCATGCAATACATGAGAATGTTTTCACAGCAATACAAATTTTGTTGTTATTCAGTTTTTCTGGGCACTCATCACATCTATTTATTTCCCAGGACTGTGATAAAAATATTTTTCAAAAAATACCACAAAGTATGTAGACTGGCCATTATCTTTAAGAGTTTTTTTTAAAGAAAGGATTTTCAGTGACACTAACTCGTGTAGGAAACACATGATATCGCATAGGATATTCTTGTGCACTGTCACCTCATTTCCTCTTTCAGTAGCAGCCTAATATTATTTCTCTATAACATTCAGCTGCTATGCTCATAATATGTTTGAAATATTGAAAGACTTTTCCTCTTTATTTAGACTAATTATTTCAGTGAAATGCTTGTGTATATACCKSAAGGGAGGGAGGGAGGAGGTTGGGGCCRGCCTCTTTTCAGTGGTGACCAGCAACAGGACTAGAGGAAACGGCCGCAAACTGAAGCACAAAAAGTTCCATAGGAACTTAAGGAAAAAATCCTTAACAGTGAGGGTGACAGAGCCCTGGAACTGGTTGCCCAGAGAGRTGGTGGAGTCTCCTTCTCTGGAGATCTTCAAAACCTGCCACCCTTTGCCACGTGCTCTAGGTGACCCTGCATGTGGAGGGGAGCTGGACCAGATGATCCAACCCCATCCAATGATGAGGTTCCTTCCAACCTTAAGGATTCTATGATTCTATTTCCCAAAACATTCACTACCAAATATCAAAGTCTCTAAAAAGTCGAAAGTCCMCACTCATTATCAAAGTGGAATTATTGAAGTGTAATTAAAACATCTAATTCAGTTGCACCATGTGATACAGTTGTATGCTGTATATGTTAAATGACTATCACATGTATTCCATACTAAACATATCCCTCACAGGATTCTTCTCACTTAAAATCTGCTCTGGCATCAGACTGAACAAATTAGCATTATATTTATTTTTTCTGAGCATCTTTCACTTTTTTTTTTTAGTGTTGGGGGATTGTTTTGGATTTTTTAATTTGCTTTGTGTTACTCATACATTTCCAACAGCCTGCTCACTATAGGAGCAAACTACTGTTTCTGTAGCAAATAGAAAATATCAGTTAAGTTTGAAGAAGACATGGTCTCARTCATCGGCAAATACGGGCTTCCGCAGCAGCAATAATAGTAGAAAGCCCTAAACTACACACAAAAACAAAACCAAACAAAATAAAACAAAAATAAAACTTAGTTCATGACATATACCAACAGTTTGTTTACCATACTTTCCTCTTCTTCATAGCTGCTATGACTTAAAGTCCACAAATGGGGTAAAAAATATATTTGTGGTTATGTTATGTTACGTTACGTTATGTTAAATTTTGGGTGAGTTTTTCCTCCTTTGGGACAAGTTGCAAGTAAACAGATTTCTTCCCCCTTCCATCTTAGGGAACTTCTGAACAATTCTGGAGATTTGAAACACCTCAAACTAAAGCAAGAATTTGGAGCATAAGCTGTATGAGAATATAGGCTGCTTAGCCAGGTTATAGAACAAGTTTTGAGAAAACCACCAGGACGTGAAAAACTAAGGAGGAGCAAGGAAATATTACAACTGATGCTGCTGGGGAAAAAAAATATTCCCATGATTTTTAAACTTCGTGTTTTACTTTTTCAATTGCATAAGTTTGTTTAGGAGTAGAAGGAACYGTCGCACAAAGAACAGCACTTGTAGGAATCTCACTCAACACTTTTCGTGAAAGAAATTAAGCAGGGACCTAGCTAATTACTCACAGTTCTTGGAAGAAGCGCTATTGGCTCACTTCCTGGCTCAACACATATTGCCTTGATTAGTMGTTATACAGCAAGTGAATCATACATGACAGAGCTGGTCTGGCTCTAATATTCTGAGGTTATCTGGTCCTATTTAGTAAAGTTCCCTAGGGATCCAGATGTCCCCATAGCCCCTGTGAGAAGCAGAACTAGTCTCAAAAGGGCTTCTCTTCCCCGCCACGCAGCTCTCCTCTCTGGCTAGGTAGTCCCAGTGCAAGGAGAGGAAACGGATCTGGGCGGACTAAGGCACCTCATTTGTTCACTTCCTCCTGCACTTAGGCACGATCGTTTGCACTTATATCATTACAGCATCATCAAAACGGTTGAAACAAGGAGCCTCTGAGGTTAATATGGAGAAGTGAAATGAGACTCTTCATATAACTTGTTTATTCTTTTCATTGTTCCAAGGAAAAATCCAGATCCTCCCAATGTCAGAGATTTCATCAAACAGGAAACACAGGCCTGGCCATGCGTAATGSTCTGGCACTTTAGATCACTGCTCTCACTAGAGATAAGCAAGCTCCAAAGTGTTCTAGGTGTTTAAAGGCCCTCCATCTATTTTTGAGAATTCAGAGATTTTATTAAATGTTCACGATTTACGAAATCACAGTTTAAAACTGGTATTGAGAGCCTCAGTTTGGGGTTTTGTCATGCCTTAGTACTGCCATTTGCCAGCAAGGAGCAGTGAATGTTTACAGACTCACTCTGTGTCTAAAGAGAATGTCAGCATTAACGTTTCATACCTCTCCTCCCCTCAGTTTCTTTCTGTTCTTTGCTAGCTGTGCCAAAAGCAATATGGCAATCCGTATCATTAAGGCTGTTCTTTAGGCCAAGTGGAAATCATCCTCCAGCTAGGAAAAAATTCCAGTCAAGGAGAAGTTCCATGGAAACTCATCTCTTTCAGTGTGGTAAGCTGAACTTTTGAGCTTTCTGGAGAGTTTTCAAAGGCAGATAAGTGAGGAGCTCCAAAAGAGCTTGTAGAACAGAGGAGAGGAGGCTTTTTGACTCTGGATGCCTGGATAGAGCTTAGCTCAAATGAAATTGCACTGGGAAAGAAGTGGCAGAAGGTAATGATAGAGGAAGGAGCTAGCAGCTCTTTTTCCTTCTATATGTTAGCATAAAGAAAAAAATGTGAGTACACAAAGCAATTTATAGTCGAGGTCATAATCAGGCAAAATTGAGAAAGATTCATTCACATGTGCTGTGATATACAAAAATAGTACTTCTGATGGGAATAGTTTTACCAATTTTAATGAAGTTCATTACTTGAGGTTGGATGAAGTATTTACTTCAGGCCAGGCCACGATGTTGCCCTGCCTCAGACAGAGACATGTTTTAGGGCTGCTCTTGATAGCAGAGGTAAATCAGTGAAGAAAYAGAATGCAAATTACCACTTTCCAGAGCACTTTTCTGGCTTGAATCCACAATGTTAGAAAGAAGAACAAATTAAAAAATCAGGTGCAGTGTGTCTAAAGACATTTAGGTGCCTAACTGTCTCTGCAAACAGTATGAGCTTTTGAGGTACTTGGCAAGTGCAATAAATCTTAAAAGGACATGACATTCTTAGGCATACCAGCTCTTAAGCCACCACCCAATATTGAAGGATATGRTTAAAATAGCTGCTATGATCTATTCCAGAGGTGGCTGAATTATCATGCAGATAAGCTCTATGCCAAACTCCCTGCGTCAGCAGTGTGAGATTACATATTACAATTCATGTTTAGCAAGGTGGTTTTAAGGAGTGTTATTTAGGGACCCRCAGCTGGGAATGTTTACACACAGGGATGATAGCTGGAGCGGGAACAGCCACTGAGACTCAGGGAACTCAAAGTCAGGAGTCAGTCAGTCAGTCAGTCACCAGGGTCAGACCAGCCCAAGGCTCAAGATGACAATGTGATCCTGAAAATGCTCAAAATAAGGCCTCAAACCAAAGGGCAAACCAAGAACAACATCAGGAAACCAGTCTGTGCTACAAGGCAAAGTCCTGGAATAAAGCCGAGCCAAGACTGCTAAAAGATAAATCAGGTTAGTCAAGAGGTAGGAACGGGGTAGGAGCTTTAGACCAGACAGAATGCAAGGCAATGAAAACAATTTGTGGAGTTGCTTCCCGTTCCTGAAATCAGAAAAAAAAGGCAGCCTCAGCTAGCTCCCAGCTAGCCAGGCTTATCAGGACACAGGCCTTGCAGGTAGCCRTTCAGCTCAGGCCCTGTAGACAGGGCCTTGATGGCTTAGCCCAGGTCTGAGAGAGGCTGATACGTGTCTAACTTGAAGCATGAGATCAGTTTTATTCATTTGGTGAAGAGGGGGGTGTATATATATATATATATATATATATATCTGTATATAATTATTTAATTAATTTATTATATTATATTATGTTTATATGATTTGCATGTTATATTTATATAATTTACATGAAGGAAAAATGTGCATAGTTGAATCAATAGATTCTCAAATTTCTTTGATTCCTTCTTATGAAATGTGTGTCTCAGGTTTTGGGGACAGGAAAGTGGTTGGGGTATGTGGTGGCGCGAAGCATCTCGCGGGGCTCCTCGGCTGCAGGACTGGGTCACACTCCTTGCTCTCCACGCTCTCCTGCCAGATGTGCTCACAGCCCCAGACAATCTCTGCAGAGGGCCGCAAAGCAGCAAAGGGTTTCTGTAAGAGCAGTGAAAGAGAGYTAGCCCTTGCTGTGAAGGAGATGGGCACCAGTTGTTTGAGTTTCATCTCAGCATGAGACATAACAGGTCTGTAAATATGGATAACAGTCATTCCTGAAATGTGGCCACATCAGAGGCAGACTGTAGATATGAAACTGTGCATAGATTAAAAGTAGGTATATACTTCAACAGCTTGTTGATTTGCAGACTTTGTAATTGCCAGGGGATGTCAGAAGGCTACACTATTAGCTTAACTAAGGCACACAGTAGAAGCCAGGCAATCACGCTGTAGGAATGTGCAGTAATATCAGTATAAATGTGCTTCACTCAGATGGCTCTAGTCCCTTATAGGTACAGGAGTAAAGAAGTGTGCTTCAGGACACTTTACACAGGCTACTGCTATCTGCAGTGTGGAACTGCTTTGGTTTTAAAAAATCTAAACAAATCCCACATAGCTATGTAAAGCAATTACTACGGCTTAAAATCATGGTGTAGATCAGCACAAAGAATAACATGCTATATATTTTCAGTGTCAGTTCAACATTTTTGGCTGTTCTCAGTAATTAAACTGTAAAGAAATTAAAGTGATTTTGGATCCAAAATGTTATAGTTAGCCCTACTACTGGAAATGTGAGAGGAATACCTGTGAATAAGAAGCACTGATAACTGATCAAATGTAAAATAAAAAGGTTTCTCTTTTAAAAATAAGGCATGTGATGAGAAAACAAAAAATATTTATGAAGTCAAACGACTTTTAAATCTTTAAATTCCCCACATACCTTCTAGGATTATAGTAACCTGTGGAAGGTCATTATAGTTATAAAAGAAAAGATTAAATAAGCACTTAAGCAGACATAAATAAAACAGACAGGTTAAAAGCTATTAAACTGAACAAGACTAGAGGGAAACCTAATCAGCGCTATAAAGGAATCCAAACTAAGGCAGAAGGAAGCCAGCACAATGTTGGGAATGGATAAAAGGATGTGGCAGTTTGGGGAGTGACAGACTGTACGAAGTCCCAAGTCATCTTACTGCGCTGAGAGCTCTCGGGTTCCGAGGAGAAGTGCAAAAACACCCACTGCGGTAACACTGCCATAGGAAGCCCAAAACCTTTCCCTGCCTCCTCTCCCCACCGCCAGACCCACACACAGAGCAGGGAATAAAGGTTGTATGGGGCTGATGAGGTGGTTAGTATGGATGAAAACGAGTAACTCAAGGGAGGCCTAAGGGAACAACCTGCCCCTGGGCTTGGTTCGACAACCGCTCAGCTGGAGAGTGGGACACAGTGAGGACACGGCCAGAAAGGAAGGGAAAAAAAAAAAAAAAAAAAAAGAATAGGAAAAGGGGCTAAAGGAAGGATTTAAAACATTAAGGTTTTGGTTAGGGTAAACAAGGTTCATCGAAAAGCATTCTGCTGAGGGAAATGTCTGTGATGGCTGCAAAGCTTAGGAAACACGGACGGAAAACGATCCTTTTGCTTGGATCAGGAACATGCGGAAAGCGATAGGGTGGCTGGAAAGGAGTCAGGGAGGTCATGGAGATGCACTGGTCGCTGTGTCGGTGCTGGAAGTGCAGCTTGGTTGCTAAGCTTAAAGCCTCACTGCTCTGAGGAAAAAACAAGTCGTCAGTATGTGAAGGAAAATTAATTAATAAAAGGACACATGGTTATATTTTGTTAATTTCGTGTTCCAGAGGTGCAGCTCCTCTGAATTCACTGAGGGACAAACTCAGTGACAAAATTGGTAAAACAAGGAATGGATTACACCCCAAGCATGGTTATTTATAAATATCTCTGCTATTTTAAATATATGTATATTTTTCTCAATGTTTCTATTTTTGTTTTCTCAGACTTTTGCCTAAGCAAAAAGAATAAACAGGAACATTTTGTTAAAGAGATTTCTACGCTCAAAAGACACAAAAAATGCATGTTGTGCATGTTTTCTTCAAAATAAAAGAATACTATCTGATTGTGCCAAAGAAATTAAATGTTATGGAGGTTAGCATTTAAAAACTTACATGCTGTTGCCACGCAAAGGTATCTCAGCAACTCCATGCTCTATGTTTCAAGTGCTGCAGCCCGCAAAATTTGCCTAAGTGTTGTCTTTTAATGGCAACCAATGTACCTACCATCAGGCAGGCACTGACATTACTTAATTCAACAGCATCAATTAAGTGCAGGTCACTGCACTCATTAAGGKTGCATCGGTTACAACTGATCATTTTGTTCTCCCTAATTTTAATATGCAATTTTGCCAACATGTTTACTGGAAATATTACAACGTCTTCCTGCGCTGAGAAAACCCAATGGGTCTATTTATCTGGTTCAGCCGTACGCTTGTTTGAACACAGGGTTACATGGAAAGTAGAGGATTGCTGTTTCCCCCAGAAGACAGGTCTAGGATTTTACTTCTGAGTACAGCAATCTGTGGGTGAGGAGGAACGCTCTTCTACAAGCCCCCTGAGCCACCCTGAGCTGCACGCCCCGGGTCTGCAAAGATGCACCAAGAGGGAGCATCGGTCACAGCTGCTGTGCTTTACCAACGCTGGACTCAGCAGGAGCGCGCTTAGCATCCTGCGCTCGCTGACTTTCTGCGCATCCCGGGATTTAGCGGGAGCGGGCTAGGGAGCCAAGCAGCGCGAGGAGGTCGCAGCAGCGCCGGGCACAGAGCGCTCTCCGCGGCGCGCACGGAGCCCTCGGGCGCCCGCGCTCCGCGCGCTGTCAGCGCCAGCAAAGCGGCGCCCGC